>JARGCV010000242.1:1242500-1606712 GCA_034064705.1 Bothrops alternatus
AAAAGCTGATGTGTGTCAGATTCAGCTGCAGTGCATTGGAAGGTTCTCCTATGAAAATCCTCAAAAAGAAACGAGATCTCTGGTTCACAACTCTCTTTGAAAGTGGGACTTCAAGCACGATAGAGCTGGACCACCTTTTGTGGGGTGGGATTGCCCAACATTTGGGGGAGCTGGAGATTTGAGAAGGATAAGGCAACAATACAAAATAGTCAGAGAGATCCTCCCTTGGTTTTCCTGAGGGCAGGTGGCATGTCTTTGTTTTTCAAACTGGATTATTTCTTTTTTCTGATGGTTTGTATCCCACCTTTATGATTTTTACAGATAACTCAAGACAGAAAACACGTCCTCCTCCTCCTCCACAACAGTTCTGTGAGGTGGATTGGGTGGAGAGAGAGGGGCTGGCCCAATGTCATCCAGTTGGCTTTCATGGCTAATGGCAGGACTTGAACTCATGGTCTCCTGATTTCTAGCCTGGTGTGTTCACCACTAGATCAAACGCGACAGGTTAAGTCTATTGTAGAACCTGTACTGTCATTTCCCAGGTTTCAGCTAGAGTGATGGCAGGTTCAGAAGCCACGGAGAAGCAGGGGGAGAGTACAGAGTGAGTGGGCTGCAGGTTGTCCACCGGTTTCCTAATAAGGAATGATTTGGTTTGGTCAGGACTATTGATCTAATCTGGCCTCATTACCCCCAGACAACATCTATCACGCTAATGAAATCAGAAAAAGAGAGAGATATAAATAAGCGGAATGAAAATGAAATAATCCAGAGTGACTCATTCCGTCAGAGGGAGAAAACATTTTCTCATTTCCGTCAATTAAAGAGAATTTTTAAAAACCTCATATATGCTAAAACAGCCCATTCTGTCTGTACCAGTAAATAGTGATGATGGATCTCTGGCTAGGTCGTCACGGATGAAAATGAAAATAAAGCTCTCCTCCATAGCCACATTATCATCTTGCTTGCCAACAAAGCAGCCTTTTCTTCAGTATAGTAAGCCCCTGCAGCACAGCCTGTACTTATTATGAACTAGCAGCATGCCCAATCACCCTGCACAATGCCATGGATGCTCTGTGTACACAGAAAGGAAAAGAAAGAGGGTCCTGTTTGGTTTAGGGATAGTGGTGCCTAAGCCATGGTTTAGTGTTTTGTGCAAACATAGCCATTAAGTCAGGAGGTGGCAAGCCAAGCCAATGAGACTCTGGAAAGGGTGCAGAGAAGAGCAACTAAGATGATTAGGGGCCTGGAGACTCATATAAAGAACGGCTGCAGGGATTGGGCATGGCTAGAGTAGAGGAAAGAAGGACCAGGGGTGACATGATAGCAGTGTTCCAGGATTTGAAGGGATGTCACAAAGACCGGGACTCGCTATGCACAGTTACTCATGCCTTCGTCACTTCCAGGCTGGACTACTGTAATGCTCTCTACATGGGGCTCCCCTTGAGGTGCACCCGGAGGCTTCAGCTGGCCCAGAATGCAGCCGCGCGGGTAGTGACCGGAGCATCATGGCGCTCCCATGTAACACCGCTCCTGCGCGAGCTGCACTGGTTGCCGGTGGCCTCCCGGGTGCGTTTCAAGGTGTTAGTGACCATCTTTAAAGCGCTCCATGGCATCGGACCCGGATATCTACAGGACTGCCTTCTGCCAGCAAATACCTCCCGCCATCCAGTACGCTCCCACAGAGAGGGTCTCCTCAGGGTGCCGTCGGCCAGACAATGGAGCTCTGTGGGAGCTCCAACGCTTTGGAACGAGCTCCCCTCCCCGAACTCCGTACGATGACGGAATTGCGCTCCTTCCGTCGAGAATTAAAAACATATCTTTTTCGACAAGCTGGCCTGGGATAGTAGCTCCGGTCCCAACAAGGCCATAATTGTTTTAGGGGATTGTTGCTTTTAAGATAATGTATTGGGTTTTAAATGATTCTGGGCCAAATTGTTTAATCTATTTTTAATTCATTTTACTTTTTGTATGTTGATGTTTTTAATTGGGCTGTACACCGCCCCGAGTCCTTCGGGAGGGGGGCGGTATAGAAATTGCCAAATAAATAAATAAATAAATAAATAAATAAATAAATAAATAAATAAATAAATAAATAAATAAATAAATAAATAAATAAATAAATAAATAAATAAAGCACCAGAAGGCAGAACAAGAACCAATGGGCGGGAACTAATCAAGGAGAGAAGCAACCTAGAACTAAGGAGAAATGTCTTAACTGTGAGAATAATCAACCAGTGCCTGGCCTTTAGAAGTTGTGGGTGCCCCATCACTGGAAGGTTTTCAAGAAAACACTGGACAGCCACTTGTCTGGAATGGACTAGATGACCTCCAGGGTCTCTTCCAACTCTTATTCTGTGTTCTATTATTGCTTAACTTTGCCTTGATAGAGAAGAGGTGAACAGGACCATGGACAGCTAATTTTCTCTTCACTTGTCTTATCTCATCTGGAAATAACTGGCAGAGCCACCTTTCTAGAAACTCATTCTCCACATTGAGAATGATAACCCAACTCTCCTTTCTGAGCTGGCAAATTATAGCAATAGATATCAAGTGCTTGCCACAAATTGGGAGATGTAAATCTATAATCCATTGGAATCCAAAGTCCTCTTTGAGCGGGTCTTCAAAGTATGGGGCATGGCAGTCTTCATAATTTAACTTTCTTCCTATTGATACACATTGCTTCTATCTCTGTCATTCTTGTAACTAAATCCTTGTGGACCTGTTCTTAGTCTACCTTTACTGTATTGGTGTCCATGGGAAGATGTCAAAATCCACAAGAGAAAAACCCAAGCATTGCCCCTTTGTGGTTGAGTGTGATGTCAACACATGTATCAAATTTAGGGACCCACCCACCTCACTCACAGAGTAAATTGTCTGAGTTGTCTTAGCCTGATAGTGTTTGCACAACAATCATCCCCCAGATCAGTTAAAAACCTAGCAGATGCTTTGAACAACTTCCTAATGATAACCTTTGCTTTGTTTTTTGATATTTTTTTGTGACTTAAAGAGTTGCACAAGGCTGGTTTATGCTACAGTGTACTGAACCAATCTGGAAGGTGGGTTAATTCAATAATCAGGTTAAGTTTATTACATGAACAAAGTTACACTTTCCCCATTTGCTGATCTGTTAGATTTGATTATTGGATTACAGCCTGACCAATAATAGTCTTAATTATTCTTTATAAATGCATGGTAAAAGAGAGAGAGGGATTACTTTCCTCAAATTCACATTTTTCCTGCCATTTTTCTTCAACCTGATCCCTTCCAGACATTGGATTTCAACTCTTTCCATCCCCTACCAGATTATGAGTCACAAAGTCCAACATACTTCCACTCTGTTTTTTAACATTCCCCCCACCAATTAATAACTAAGCTCCTGGTTTGAGCCACTGATGAGTTCAGCCTGGCAGATGTGATGTAGATCTTTTTGCTTATTTGCTGTTAAGCTGTCCGTCTGTTACCCTTTGAGGGACACTTACGATTTCTGGTCTGTACTTCGCGCCTTGCTCAAACCATCTGCGTTGGCTTCTGCTCCCTCCCTGGAGACTGTTCTTCTTTAGAAAAATGAAGGTGGCTTGTGATTTCCGATAACTCCTCTGCTCACACTTCCTCCTGCATCCCATCCAAGATCCTGCAAACGTTGAGCCCTTTTCGCAGACGTCTCCAGAGGCTCCCTCTGGCAGGGCTTTTCTTGGTCCAGCTGCATCCTTCACCAGCAGCTTGGAGAATGGCAGGAAATCCCTTTGACATCAGGGGCTCCAAGCCATTTAGGTGACTCTCGCATTCTTCTCACCAAGGCCCTTTTCTGCATCTGTTTCACATGCCACCGCAGAGGTCCCAGCGTCACGCCAAGCCAGGCATCTCCAACCCACAGCCCACATACCCCATGCCACTCTGGACAACTAGTAAGGTGCTCTGTCTATGACTATGTCTCTATGTCTTTATGTCTATAAACTGTATTATAGGCAGTCCTCGACTTATAACAATGAAGCCCAAACATTCTGTTGCTAAGAGAGACAGTGAAGTGCGTTTTGCCCCACTTTATGATCTTCCTAGCCACAGTTAAGTAGATCACCGCAGTCGTAAAGTTAGTAACACAGTCGTTAAGTGTATCTGGCTTTCCCCATGGACCTTGCTCGTCAGAAGGTCCCAAAAAGTGTGAAAAATGGTCATAGTGCCGTTGTAACTTTGAATGGTTACTAAATGACCTGTTGTAAGTCGAGGACCACCAGTATAACAGCTATAGAAACGGAATCTTACAGGTCTGAATAAGCAGAATCAATGTAATCTGCATTTGTAGCAGAAGGTGCTGCATCAGAAGCATTAAGCAGATCGTGGCTGATGTCCAGTTGGTCATTCTTGGCTCTGCATTCATAGTCCTATCCTATCATTGCTTCTGCAGCACACAGCTCATTTCTCTGGGTGGGGTCACATGTAAACCCTTAGCCCAGCCTAAAAGGCTCCCCATGCCCCACCCTTAGCTTCCCATGGAAGCCAAGCTAAGGGTTTGAAGCTGTTGCTGGTTGAGGGAGCCCAGTTTAGAATCCAAAGAAAGAATGAAGAGAAAGCAGAGCAATGAAAGCAAAGCCGTATTGATTCATTCTTTATTCTTAAATAGGGTGCCTTTCTCAGTCAGCTGCAGGGGTGCAAGGGCTGGGAGAGGGGGGCCCTTGACAAAGCACCCACAATAGGCTGCCTTTCCTGGGCAGGTTTTATAGCCCTTCAACCTCTCCCTCCTGACTCTCCACCTCTGCCTTCTCAGGCTGCTTAAATTGCCTTTGGGGAAATAGCTGCAGGGTTCGGGCATCAGGAAGA
This sequence comes from Bothrops alternatus, assembly GCA_034064705.1. NCBI lineage: Eukaryota > Metazoa > Chordata > Lepidosauria > Squamata > Viperidae > Bothrops > Bothrops alternatus. The sequence goes on from JARGCV010000242.1 coordinate 1,247,316, forward strand.
GAGAAAGTTATGTAATAGTGAGCTGCATCGATGGGTGCCTGGTGGAAAGCAGGCAATTAGTTAAGGCAAAGGTGGGAAATAAATAATTGGGGTCAGAGCTGCAGGCTTCTTAGAGCTCCGCTGATGCAAAGCCAAGAGAAAGTGCACAGCTCCACGAGGGAAATGGGAAAAGACCGGATTGATTAGGGAAGACTTTGTGTGTGCTGGTAATGTTGCTTCTCTTGTTTTTTCTCCTTCTTTTTCCTTCTTTAAAAATCGTAATAATTTTAAAAGTGTGGTTCGTTCACATTTCAGGAGCATTTTAATGTTAAGTGAGAAGGAGCCACATCTCCGTTGACGTCCAAGTGCCGGGCAGCTCATGTGCAAGTGCTCTCCATCCCTGAAGGGGATTTGGAAAATTTTGGAGTCGTCCCCCCCCCCCAGATTCCTGCGTATTTTGTTAGTCCTCAGGAAGATAAATGGTCTTTAGGGTTTCCTGTCCAGGGGAGGGTCCTTCAGCAGGACCAGGAAGCCTTTTTGCAGGGCCCGTTCACAAGGTGGGTGGATGGACAGACGCCAGGGGACGTGAACGTACTGAGAGGTTGGGTGCTCCTGGAGGTGCCTCCAGGCTCCCTATTCAGGAAGGAGGGAATGAGAAAAATCACATTGGTCTTTTTCTCTAGGTAAGACTCAAGCTTACACTAGGTGCTGGTGGAGCAGAGACGGCCAGGGAAAAAATGATTCCAGATTTCTTCAAAGGTGTATGATATATGCATCAAAAAAAGGAAGGAAGGAAGGAAGGAAGGAAGGAAGGAAGGAAGGAAGGAAGGAAGGAAGGAAGGAAGGAAGGAAGGAAGGAAGGAAGGAAGGAAATCCTAATGCACATGGAGCACTTGCAGGTTTCCCTCCCAATTTCGCTCTTCGGTTTCATGGAAAGGGGATGAAATGTCTATAAAAGGAGAAAGGGGTCCCGATATAATCTCCTTCCCAGGGCAAATTCAGGGTTCTTACACGGCTGAATTGATGATCACGGGCTGTTGGGAGAATCGCCTGCCATTCCCTCTCTCCCACCATCTGCCGCCCCTCTGGCTCCCCACACTTCCAGGCAATGCTTCTCGGGGAAAACGGCTCCCTGGAAAGAGCGGGGGGGCTTTTACAGTCGCGGAGTCCCCCCCCCGGGAAAAGGAGTCCTGCGCCCTCCAGGAAGGGCTGGGAAACGCAGACCCAGCAGCCCCAAAGGCTTCCTGCGCCAGCTCCCCCAGCCGCCTCTGGAACTCCTCGCCCCGGGACGCCTCCTGCGCCCCTTCCCACCAAAGGCCGGAGCCCCTGGGGGGGGCGAGGCGGGGGCGGGGGCGGGGGGCGAGGCCTGGGAGGGGTCCCCGTGGGCGGGAAGCCGGGGAGGGGGAGGGCTGCCTGCCCAGCCCATCCACTCCCCCCCAAGGGAGGGGTGTGGGCGACGCGGCTGCTTGGCGGCGCCCGCATAAGAGCGCCCGCCTGCTTGGTTCGCCCCTGGAGGTCTTCCCGGCGGTGTGGGAGGAAGAAGGAGCCCCGCAGAGCCAGCCCGGAGCGCGGAGGCGCGATCTACCTGCGCAGCAGGGCTGAGCCGCCGGGCAGAAGAGGAGCGAGCCGGGCTGAGCGGACCCCCCCCCCCACCCAGGCGCTGCAGGCTCCTTCAGCCGCTGGAGGGGCCCGTCCGCCTGGCCAGGGGTGTGTGTGTCTGCTCCTCCTGCCGGGCCCCCCGCCCGCTGGATGCCCAGGGCGTCCCCGGCCTCTCTGACCCGCGGGGCAGCCCCGCGCCGACCCCTGGAAGAGCCGCCCGCCCGCCCCCGCCCACCCACCCACCGAGCCCGAGCGCCGCGCCCCCCGGGAGAGCGAGGAGCAGAGCGGCCAAGCACCAGCCAGGCGCAAGCCCCGGTCCGGAGAAGAAGCCGGCTCTTCTGGAGACGCCGGCGATCTGCCCGGCAGCTGCGCAACATCTGGCCGCGGCCAGGAGACAGGCAAGTGGCCGGGCTGGGCAGGGGGGGGGCGGGGAGGGCGAGAGAAGGCGGGCAACGGAGCGCCCCAAGCCCCGGAGTCTGTTCGGCTGGCGTTCCTCTCCACCTGCCCGGAGAGGCAAAGGTATATGATATATACATCAAATACAAGGAAGGAAGGAAGGAAGGAAGGAAGGAAGGAAGGAAGGAAGGAAGGAAGGAAGGAAGGAAGGAAGGAAGGAAGGAAGGAAGGAAGGAAGGAAGGAAGGAAGGAAGGAAGGGGATGGGGCGGAGGGGGGGAGGCAGCCCTTTGCAACGCCAAAGAGGGGAAGCCTGCAAACCTCCCAACCAGGACCCCCCCTCCCCCAAAGATGGCAAGGCTGGTTCAGGAAGGAAAGGCTGCCGAGCTCTGCTGGGGAGCAGCTGCCCTGGGTGGTTCCGCGGGTCAGGAAGGCCAGGAGACAAAACGCGACGCTTTCGGCAACTTTGTGGGTGCCAAGGTCCTTCCAGGCGGTTTTGTCGTGCCCAGCATTAGGACAAGACCCCAGAGGGGTGTGGGAGGATCTGGGCGTCCTCCTTGGGTAGCCAAGTCGCCATCTCTGGATTCCAAATACACAGCAGCCTCTCCCGGGCCTGGGCTGACCAGCTGTGTCCAGGTGATCAGGCAGGTGAGCTTTTCTTACCAGGGATAGGCAACCTTGGCTCTTTTATGACTCTTGGACTTCAATTCCCAGAATTCCTGAGCCAGCACAGCTGGCTCAGGAATTCTGGAAGTCCATGAGTCATAAAAGAGCCAAGGTTGCCTACCCCTGTTTTAGACTACCCTAGGAGAGCATTTGCTTAGGATCTGGGTCAGGTGAGGATCTATAACTGTAAGCCCAGCTGGGTGCAAGTGACTTCTAGGCACTCTCTTTGCAAGAACGTTGTTGTGGAGCCAGATAGACTCCAAATGTAGCAGTCCCTAATTTTTAAAATCTGGGCTAATGGCATTTTGGGATCAATGTCTATGGAGATTCCCAACCATCCAGGTCCCGCTGGTCCCCAAAGGTGTTTTTTTGTTTTTTTCAAGAGGCAACTAGAATTTCTTGTCCCCCCCCCCTTTGGAAACGTTTCGCTTCTCATCCGAGAAGCTGGGATGAATGGACGGAAGAAGCGGAACTGAAGCAGCTTCTTGGATGGCCCTCCAATTATATATATATAAACAGCTACGATCACACATTGCCTCAGAAAACATACATATATATATATATATCAAGTGATTTGCATCCCATTCTTTTTCTCTGCATTCATAAGGCTTGATGGATTTCCATTCAAGCCACTCCAGCCTTGCTTTGTAAGATGTGGGGTGTATTTAGAGGGCAATCACGAAGAAGTGCTACTTCAAGGTATGAAAATAAAATGTGCAATCCATGGTTAAAGGAGAATTTATGTAGCTCTGATTTAAACTACAGAGTTCTTGATGCTCTTGGTGGTTTGCCTGCAGACGTTTCATTATCTGACTAGGTAACATCATCATCACCCCTATTGAGGGTGGGGTTTGCTCCCTATTTATAGAGTAGCTTGCCTTGCCAGCGTTGGGGAGTATGGTTTATTCTTTGGTAGTTCCTTGATTAGAGTATTGTTTTCTGTTTGATTGTTTGTCTGGCATTAACGCCTGTTTATCTAGGTTTTGCTTGGGAATGTATTCTGGTCTTTTTGTTTCCTTCATAGCTTTTGTATTGCTTCTTTTAAATGATGTGTAAATGTGGTTTAGCTCTATGTGTCTATCGATGGCTGATTTATCTGAATGTCAAGCTTCCAAGAATTTTCTAACCTTTTTGGATTTAGCTTGCTCTTTCTATATTTCTATCTTTTCTGGGGTTTTTTTTTAATTTTCCCACTAAGGTTAATCTATGCAGTGCCGTACTGGTATTAATTATTTGGAAATAATCAGGATTGGCATTTTTAAAGTATGGTCTGGGACGGTTATTAATGTGACCATACCCAATTATTTTTTTTTCACTGTAGACCCCATTTCTTGAAATACACCTTTTGGAGGGAAAAAGGTTACTCAGCCCTCTTTTAGGATACGGATATATAAGTGGTGCTGACTAGGGCAACTTTGGTGTTGGGGCAATGTCAAATAAATAAAGTTGGCAGCTTTGACTGTGCAGTTCAACTTTATCCCACGTGGCTGATAAACATGTAGAAAAGGACAAGCTTTGCATTGGGTTAATGCCTATGAAGACTATCGATCATCCAGGTCGTGCTTGTCCCAAAAGGGCTTTTATTTTTCTTTGAAAACATTTTGCTTCTCAGGAGAACAGAAGAAGCTTCTTGGATGAAATGCATAATGTTTTCAAAGAAAAATCCAATTGCCTTCTGAAAAAAGCACCTTTGGATTTACATTGGGTCTTTGCAACTTGCAGGTCCCATCAGGAACCCCCTGATGCAGCCATATTGTTGTGAAAGCTGAGCAGAGTTGAGGTCTGGTCAATGCCTGGATGGGAGATAACCTGGACTCAGGGCTGAGTCTGCCCAACTCCGTTATTAAACCAGTCCATTTTCTGGTTTTGTACAGTCTAGTCTCAATCAGTACTCAAAGTTCAATAGATTGTGTGAATCCAATTACTAAGGATTGTAAATATGAAAAGGATATACTGTATATGCAATACATTTCTCTCTCTCTCTCTCTTTATCTATGTCTGTGTGTCTGTCTGTTTATCTGTCTATCTATCTATCTATCTATCTATCTATCTATCTATCTATCTATCTATCCACCTACCTACCTACCTACCTATCCCTACCTACCTACCTACCTACTTATTAATAGAGATATTTTAGAATTATGGCTTTGTTTTGACCTTCTAGTTTATTTTATAGTGTTATTAAATTACTTTTATCTCTACCTTTTCCTTTTTGTTCTCTAAACAGCATAGATTATGGGGGGAAATGTTCCTTGCTCTCTTCGCGATGCAGCTTTTTTATGCGGCAGATTTTTTTTATTTTAAACATTATAGGCTTTTAAAAATAATATAGCTACATAGTTGCATTGCTTTTCAGTTTATATAATACTATAAACTAAGAGTATTTTCCCCTTAAGAAATATTTAATGTGCTTGGTGATTTAAAATATATACATATATATTTAGGGTAATAAATGCATTAATTCTTCCTTGGCACAGGGAAATTCCTGGTGAACACAGCAGTTCACAGTAAGAAGGTGAGAGGCTTGCATCTTTCCATCTGCCTAAGCAGGAGGAGGAACTGCTATGGACCAGCTGCTGAATCTCCTCTATCTGAACTTCTCAGAACAATTGAATCTGCTGGAAGAGAACGGCATGGCTTGTGGCGAATCGGTGGGGAACAGCACCTTCCTGATTGTGGCTTACAGCGCCATCATTGCAGTGGGGCTGACGGGCAACCTCTGCTTGGTGTGCGTCATCGTCCAGCAGAAGGAGATGAGGAACGTCACCAACATATTCATCGCCAACCTCTCCTTCTCCGACATCCTCATGTCCCTCGTTTGCATGCCCGTCACCGTCATTTACACCCTGATGGATCACTGGATCTTGGGAGAAGTTGTCTGCAAGGTCAGCCCCTTTGTCCAGTGTGTTTCTGTCACAGTGTCCATCTTGTCCCTGGTCTGGATCGCTTTGGAGAGACATCAGCTCATCATCAACCCAACTGGGTGGAAACCAGCAGCCAACCACGCTTATATGGCGGTTGCCCTCACCTGGGGGGTGGCCTGCTGTATTTCCTTGCCCTTCTTGTCCTTCACTATCTTGACTAACGAGCCCTTTCAAAACTTGAGTCTTCCCTTTGACTCCTTGGCCAACCACCTGGTCTGCATTGAGCACTGGCCCTCCAATCAGCATCGCTTGTCTTACACAACCTTCCTCCTGCTCTTCCAGTACTGTCTACCTTTACTGCTCATCCTTGCCTGCTACTTCCGCATCTTCCTACGCCTTCAACGCCGGAAGGACATGGTGGAGCGAGCAAAAGATGGCTCCCGGGCCACCAGCCACAGGAAGGTCAACATCATGTTGGCTTGCATTGTGGTAGCTTTTGCTGCTTGTTGGTTTCCCCTCATGTTTTTCAACACCCTCTATGACTGGGACCACCAGAAGATCTCGGTGTGCTACTACAACTTAATATTCTCCCTCTGCCATCTCATGGCCATGGCTTCCACCTGCATCAACCCCATCATCTACGGGTTCCTCAACAGCAATTTCCAAAAAGAAGTCAAGGCCTTGCTGTACCGTTGCAGCTGTAGTCGTGAGAAGGAGAAGTATGAAAGCTTTCCTCTTTCCACGGTCAGCACAGAGGTCTCCAAGGCCTCACTTCATAGTGAGGGGGGTACCAGTATCCCTGTGTGATGGCTGGATCCCAGGCTGGACCTCCGGAGAGCAACCTCTTCTTTCCTCAACACTGAACAAAGTATGGATTAGCTCTGCTGTTTTTGTGTTTGCATCTTTCCAAGTCTTCTGTCTGCTATTTTATAATCAAATGTATATCAGGGATCATTTTCAGTTGCTGGGGACAGAGAGGTGAAGTTTGACAGAAATTGAGAATGACTGGGAGGTCTGGAGAACTTAAATTCCTTAGGCACCAATGCCTTGGCTGCTTGGAGATCAGATCTTCTCCTGGTTCCTGAGCCCAAGTCTTTACCTAAGCCCTGGGTGACCTGAAAGCTTCTTAGAGAATATAAATATATTGAAATGAATGGAGATTAGGAGATGTGTTTAAGGAACTGCATACCTTCCTAATATGATCCAGGGCTCCTAAATTGCTTTGCTTTGCAAAGTAACCATCCATCTCATTTTCAAAGTCCTGATGTGAATGATCGTGACAAATTGCTTCTCAGAGAGAGCATCTATCAGTGATGGTAAATAAAGCTTTCCTGACAGAAAACTTGCACGGCACACTCAATCTTCTTCTCTGCAACCACAGAATAATATTGGGTATGTTCTAGAATAGTGGTGGGCTTTTTTTTCAAATTTGGCAGTTTTAAGATGTATGGACTTCAACTCCCAGAACTGGCTGGGTAATGCTTAAAGTTGCCAGATTTGAAAAACACTGTTCCAGCCTGTGCTTTTCATCCGAATGGGTCCTTTCTAGGGTGGGACAGGCTTTTGCCCCTTGTGAGCTGTATGAGCTCCTTGGATAATACTCCAACGTTTTATGTGGCGTGCCAGGAACTTAGAAAAATCTTAGATTTCCGACAATCCATTCCCGGTGGAAAAGGTCGCACACCATCAAGAACCTGTAATTGTTGCGTAATGTTAAGTTGCTATAGTCTCATATGCTTCAGATGACAATATGGATGGGATAATATCATTAGATATAGAAAGGGACAACCAGAGATTCTGTTGCCTAAAGCAGAAGCTTCAAAAGCATCCTTGCTTTCTCCTGATTCTTAACAATAGCAAAATATTTTCTCCGCTGACTGCTCCCATCCTATCAATGCAGTTAAGCCCTTTAATCTCCACTCTAATTCTTTTTTTTTTTTTGAATAATAATAAAAAGCAAGCCTTTCTCTAGATAAGATAAAAGATGTTCAATTTTCCTCTTGCATTGCCTGGAAAGTTAGCCTCTTTAATATAAATTCAGAGCAAAGGTGTCAAAATACATTTCTTGTTTTCTAGATGGGCATTTAAACCCTACACAAGCTAATTTTTGTGCAGGCCACATTGGCTCAATCGGGTTTGAGACTTTTAACAGCTCTGCCTCAGTTTCTCCATCTGAACTACAGCCCAATTTTTCTTTCATTGCCCAAGCCCTTGGGAAATTTTAGGAATGAAATTGTCAGCTTGCAGTAAATGAGTTCCTGGAATAGGGTGGCATAGAAATCCAATTAAAAAGAAAAAGAAAAAAAAGAAAAAAGAAAAAAAATGCTGATATGATGTAATCCAGCTGAGGGCAATGAGTTTACCCTGTTTAAATCAGGACTATGAGATGTGGCTTTGGAACTGCAATCTGTTCAACGGCTAGAAGGAGAAAGCATATTAAATAGGTGGGGATTTTTTTGTAAAAAAAAAATTACTTATATTAATTAAATCACCAGATTTAAATTTGATATAGATTTCAATGCACCAACATCAAATTTTGTTCTTGCTTTTTTCCCTTTTCTGACTTTGCCCTCTCTCAAAAGGCTAAATGCAACTCTTTCACCCCCTCTCAAATGTTGCGCATTGACTGTGAATCAAGTAAGCTTGTTAGCCAAGGTTTCCTCACAATTGGGAGTCATCGATCCCTGAAGGGTTTTTTTTTTCATATTTTACACTGCATTTTAAATGTTCTGGCCAGACTCCCTGCAAGGCAGTCACTCTGTCACGTCAGACAACAGATTTGCAGTGGCAATGTTATCACTGGATTTTCACTGCCAATTTTTTTCCTTTTCATATACAATAAAACGGGGCCGATCCAGGGGCACTAAATTCCTTAACTTGGATGAATGCAGGGAAATAGCACCAGTTGCTTTACTACAAGCAGAAATTTGCTGATGGTCCCATTCAAATTTTAATCAGGATACTGTTAAGTCTGCTAATCCGATCTCTCCTATTAAATTTGCCCACTGTTGACTGCATACAGGAAGGAAAGAGACGTGAGAAACAGGGATTTGAGGCTCATGTGTCCATCTCTCTTTTTCACATGTACGTTAATCATGTCTGTTGTTCTGCGATACAAGGCACAACTCGCTTTAACTGGCAGCCCTTGGCTGCAAGACAAGATTCAGGGTTCTGGTGAGGGGACCGGCTTGCAGAGCTAAATGAAATGCATGTCTCATCCCAAAACTCAGTAGTTGCAGAGCAGAATTACCCTCCCAAAGGGAGCTACATGTTGACTTGCAAATTAAGATGCCAACAACAGCAACTGAAATTGGAAATGCAGCAAGATGGAGAAGCTGAACACAGAGAGATTGTTTCCTTCCTGACTCATTTCAAGAGCCACTCTATTCCCCAAGAACGTGGTTGCTAGCTGTCTGCCTTTGTAACTTCACTATCAGAAACACAGCATATGGCCTCCTAATAGAATAACAGGGGGTTAGACTAGACGTTTAGGGTCCCTTAGGAACATTTTGCCATCGTTCAGGGCTAGGGCAAGGGTGAGGAGGCTGTGGGCAGCCAATTGTTGCTCAGTTGCAATTCCTGGGCTGCCTGAATGCTGCTGTCCTGATCGAGGTTGGTGCCTGGAGTATGAGAATTTAACATCTGGACTCTTCCATTCATCCTGGGCTGCAGAGGGTAATTTGATACCTAGTGGGACATTACAGGTGATGGGAGAACATCACAGTTCTGAATGTAATTTTATTGCTTTGGTGCTGCATGTCCCCACACATTTCTCGGCAGGAGAAAGGGAATGATTTTAGCTATGGTAGGCTTTTATTGTTTGGACTTTCTAACTACAGCTTTAGGAGAATCAATCTTCCTAGCTCAGAGATCACCTCGCCTTCTAAAATGCAAGTCATAGGAGGTATGAACAGATGTTAGAGCTACATGCAAAGGGGATTTACATACAATTGTATTTGCACTGTAAAGTACCAAAACAATGCTTTATAGTAGTGTTCCTCAAGCTTGGCAACTGTAAGGTCTGTGAACATCAAATCCCAGAAATTCCCAGCCAGCCATGCTGGCAGTTGAAGTCCAGATCTTAAAACTGACAGATTCGAGGAACTATTTAGAACAGGGGTGCGGAACTACCGGTATGGCCCTTTTATAACTTGTGGACTTCAACTCCCAGAATTCCCAAGCCAGCAAAGATTTGAAATCCACACATCTTCAAGCGCCAAGGTTTGAGAAACATTGCTCCACTGGATGAATTCTTCTGAGAGACATTCCTTTTGTAAAATCATTGCCAATTTGTTGAAATCGACCTTGTGCAATATTATTTTTCAGAGCTGTGCTTTTCAATTAGGACTTCTTTCTCTTGGGTTTATGGCTTTAAAAAACTAATTGGAGCTGGGCTGTTCATGTTTCTGGATTTTCACATTGGGCAGAAAAATCCACGCTGGGAAATGAAGGGTTCTTTCTAAAGATATAAACTTTAAGCAACAACCAGGACAACGGATCCTGAGATGTTTGTAATAGTCAAAATTATTACAGGAAGTAAGATTTCATTCACTTTCATGTATTATGTCAAGAGTGAGGAATAAGATGCTGGTCTTTGCTCTCAAAACTAAGCATTGTTCAGTTGATTTGGTTAACTGGTTCTCATGCCCTTAACAAAGATGCTGCAATATCTGGGACACAAAAATTACACCAGGAATTTTTGCATCCTGATGATTACTATTTTCTTGTACATGACAAAACCATTATAAGCAGTTAAGCATTTTAGAATATTTCTCTAAGCTACTTGTATGCTTCCGAGCTTCAACATCTGTTGAATGTATGTTAATATGCATTGTGATGGTGGCATCTTTATAGATTCAAGAGGCAGGAGATTTCCAGCCAATAGCATTTACGCCTTCTTTATATAATTGTAAAGGCACCACATTAATTAGCAAGGTGAAGGGAAAGTTGCCTGCCACTTTCTCTTGACCTTTAGGTGATATTTTGAAATATCCTCCAGATTGTGCATGAAGGGAGAGCTGGGTGTACAGATTTCATCAGCCGATGGACAACCAGGGTGATGTACTGAGAAATAAGGAGTCTTTATCCATCCTCAAGAAAAACCCTGTCCACACATCAGCTGGGATATGTGGAGAGCAGCCTACCTTAGACACCAAGTAGTGGAGGAGATCTGAGTTTCAGCCTCTTAATATATTACTTTTTCAGTGCCATCGTAACTTCAAACGGTTGTAAGTGGAGGACTGCCTGTACTGAGAAAAACAAATGTTAGTGAATTAGTGAAACCCTTGTAGATCAACATGACTTTTAATTAATGACAGGAGATGGAATGGGCACAGCCCTTTCCTGAATTGTATTCCCTCAGAAATCCTTGAACATCCCGAGGCTACATATTCACTTCTATCATGTTTCAACCAGCTGATCCGTCATGACTTCCTCCCAAATATTTTAGAGAAAAGGTGGCTTAAGAAGGAACTTAAGCCACTCAATTAAGCGATCCCCGATGAGGCAAAATTGTGAAATACAGGAAGTTTTGTTCATTCTTTTTTTTTTTAAGCAATGATTTCAAGAATGGTTTGGCAGCATTGTTGTTGTTAAAAACTTATTGTTGCTCAGTTTGGGTCTTCCAAGACAGTTTACATATGTTTTCTGTCTCAAAATAGCAGAAAGTATGCCAGTATGTTTAGAAAATATGGTTAGTATGATCTCCAGGCCCTCAAAGGTCCTGGGGTGATAGCAGGCTTAGTCCTGCACTAAACTACAGCTAGTCCTCAAATTATGACACAACGGAGTCCAAAATTGCTGTTACCAAGTGACTCCAGGATACTGCAACGGTCATAAATATGAGTCAGTTGCCAAATGTCTGAATTTTGATCATGTGATCATGGGGAATGCCACAATGGTCATGTGAAAAACGATCATAAGTCCCTTTTTTCAGCACTGTTCTAATTTGGAACGGTCACTAAACAAACTGTTGTACGTCATTTTTTTCTGCACAACTTGAGACAACTACTACTAAAGAAAGACAGAACGCCTCTGTCACTGGTGGCTTCCTAAAATACCGACATCCAGATGTTACAATCCTGTTTGAGAGAGGATTCTTTTTCTTTCCTACTGTTTACTGAAGTGAATGCATAAGGCGGGAAATACCATTTTGCCCTAGCGGCAAAATATTTCAGGCCAACCTTTGCGAGAGAAAATGTTTACCGCTTGAAAAGAAAACGGTCCTTTCTTCCTACCGCGTTTTCCCGAAAATAAGACTGGGTCTATTTATTTATATTTTTTTGCCTCCAAAAGAGGCATCAGGTCTTATTTTCGGCGGGCGGCTTTAATACTCACCTTTGGCACTGACAGCCCCACCCACCCACCCATTTCTTCTGGGGCCGAAGTTCTGCATTCGGGCCTGCATTTTGCAGTCAGGCCTTTCCAGAAAGCCTAAGCAGCAGAGTACCAAGCTGTGGATTCAATCCATAGCTTGGTGCTCGGCAGCTGGAGCCTTGCAGAACCGAACTATGGATTGAATCCATAGCTCTGTTCTCGGCTGCAGAGGCCTTCCGGAAAGGCCTGTGACTGAGAAATGCAGGCCTGGCTGCAGAAGAGGCCTCGGAAGAAGAAGCGGGCCGGTGAGGAGAGGCCTACCTGCAAGGTAAGCAGATGCGGAGCGTGTGGGGCAGATCCACCCCACACCCCCACCCCAGCTTGATTTTTAAGTGTGTGCCTTGCCCCCAAACTAGGCCTTATTTTGGGGGAAGGGCTTATATTAGGCCCACTCTCCAAAATCGAGCTAGGGCTTATTTTCAGGGTAGGCCTTGCTTTGGGGGAAACACGGTATTTGAAACTAGAGGATCCTTGCACAGCTCCTTTTACCGATCTCCCAAAACTTCCTGGCAAATTTTGATCGATTCTTCCACCAGTTCAGTGATGCTATTTCCCGGCACCAGAAGTTGCAGTTTTAGAGAAGATGGGCCTAATTCCAACAGAACCAGAACTCCATAGGGCCAAACCATGAAGGCTTAGTGCAGAGGTCAGGGGTGTCCAGAGGATGTAGGTCTAAAAAAACCAAGATGATCTATAAATAATTATAAATGTTCTTATCCTTATTTTACAAGAAAAAATATATATTCCAGCATCCAACCAGGGTGGATTTTTTTTAGTATGTTTAATGTTAGATTTATTTGATGTTTGTATTATTATTATTACTGTACACATTTTTGTTATTACTGGATACAAGTATACATTTTTCTGTTTCCTCTCTTTTGCATTTTATTCTTGTTGATAAGACACAATAAATATATATTAAGAAAAAGCCGAGGTGGTGACTGCAACGGTGCAACTGAATATTAAAAACCGGTGGAGTTTCTTTCCGCCAAAATGTTCTCCATGCCTTCTTGGCTGTTTTGAAGACTGAGATGCCTGAACTGTTCAAAGGAAGGCTTTATATATAAAATGGAGTTTTCTTCTCTTTGCTTGAATTGTAAGAATAATAATATTCTGGGGAAAGCGTGCTTGTCATAGAATTGGTTGCTTTATATGGTATTTTTTAATTCTGCTGCGAGAAAAAAAAATAAAGCATCCTGCACTTTTGTGTTTGCTTCCTCTTTGTGGGCTTTGTAAGAGTGTGAATCTCAATGGGCTGTTTATAAAGGGATCCTGTATAATGGAGTGGCCAGACTTCAAAATTCTTTCCAAACACTAAAGGGGGAATTAAGGTATAGAGCAGGGGTGTCCAGTCTTGGCAACTTTAGGACTTGTGGACTTCAACTCCCAACATTCCCTAGCTGGCCACAGGTCTTAAAGTTGTCAAGTTTGGACACCCCAATATAGAGGGAAGGCTGCATCTTGGGGCTAACAGGCCAACTGATTATCCTGAAAGTAGCAGGTAGTGGAAGAGAATACCAAAAAAAGCCCAAATGGACATCTCAGACACACCTCTGGATCTACAGGAGTTCTTGTTGCTCATTTTCCAAACGCTAATCCCAAAGAACTGAAAAATGATGGTTTGCAGAGAATTCAGTCCCAAACATCTCTGCATTTCCATTCTTTGCTTTGGCTCCAAGATATTGAGAGTGCAGACACAGCTGGCAGGATGATTCCTGTCAAAGAAGAGAAATACTAATTGCTTATTTCAGGGTCACCTAAAGTCACCATTCCTAACAGATCTTTACCTCAAGGATCAGACATGATTTATCTGTGTGTTTCAGAAACCTGTGATTGAAAATCCCTGTGTTAACCAGCCTCTTGAAATTACCCTAAACTCTCAGCATGTGCCTGATTAAGCAATTGTAGGCTGCAGACAGATTGCTCTGCATGAGCACTGGATCCAGCCAATAACCTCACGTATAAAGAAAGAAGACAGTTTCTCAAAAGCCTTATGAGGTTTTGATCTGTTCTCGACTTGAGAAAAGTCTGCCCAAGATACATAAATAGAGAGTTACAGTTGCCCAGATCCTCTGATCCCCAAAATGAAGCTACGGTTCTGTGAATAATAAAATCAGCATCATAGAGACCAGCTTTCCCCAGCTGGTGTTCCTCAAATGTCTTTGAGTCGCCAACCTTCCTAGGCAGCTTGATCAAACCGGCTGGGAATTCTGAAACCCTAACTTGTCTGAAAGGCAGTAGGTCAGCTAAAGCTTATGTAAATTTTGCAAAAAAATAAAAAAAAATAAAATAAAAATCTTGAAACTTCATTTGTACCCTTGGCAGAGTTCCAAACTCTTATTTCTTATCTTCCTAGATCCTAAGACTTTATGGGAACATCACAATGAAACTCGTTCCTTTCATCTGAATAACAGCCTTCCCTAACCTGGTGTTTTTAGCTGAGCAAGGACTGCAGACCGGGCTCCCCTGTTGTTTGGGCAGTGGGGGAGCTTCACCACTCAGGAAACGTGTGGGTTTGGAGAATTGTGCACCAAGATGCTTAGGACCGATCAACATTAGGAGACATGAATCCTTGGATTTAGCAGCCAGACTTCAAGGAAGGGTAGTGGATTCTATGATCCAAAGACTCTCTGGGGAACACAGTCATTACCATTGTGCTCTGACTCATAGAGTGGACTTGTAATTGAATCTCAATTTCCAGTCTGTTGTGTTGATGAAACAATTGAGCATGGTTGGAAGCAAATACTGCATTAAGCCAAGGATCTCCAAACCTGGCAACTTTAAGACTTGTGAAACTCCCAGAATTCTTCAACTCCCAGAATTCCTTAGCTAGCCATGCTGTCTGGGGAATTCTGAGAGTTGAAGTCTACAAGTCTTAACAATTGCCAACTTTGGAGACCCCTGCATTAAGCCCAAGGTTGCAAGCAATATTCAGGGGGATTTCCTCCACCATCTGGACCTGAGTGGTTTCCTCCATCTTCAGAGCAAAACTGTGGCTTTTAGTGAGGGACAATGGGTTTGGACATACATACTGAGTAAAGCCAAAATCTCCTCCTAGGCACTGTAATTTGTAAGGCATAGTTTATGGCTTAGCATGTAATTCATATCCAGCCAAACAGAGTTCATTCACTCATCATACTAATCCTGAACTATAATCTTTCTATTGTCCTAATAAAAGAGAAAAGACACCCCCAAGTTAAGTTAGCATTGAGTCTTTTGAAGTCACATGACCTTGTGGCTTCATAGACTTAGACATGTCATCTTCTTATCAGCACAGAAATAGTTTGTCCTTGCCTTCTTCCAGAATCTCTCCCCCTCTCCATTATTTAATCTACCCCACCGCTCGAGTGTTTCCAGGTATTCCTCCATCGAAATATTACCCAGCTCCAGCCATTCTTAATTTCCAAGTCTACCAGTTAAATCATAGATCATGGAATTATGGAATTAAAAGAGACCACATGCCGCAGGTAATCCAATCCTCTGGAACCATCCGTGAGAAGGGGCTGACCAACCTCTTTATATAAATTTCCAGAGGTGGGGAATCCATAAGGAGACTGTTCCACTGTTGTACATATCTTACCGTCACAAAGTTTTTCCTCATACTGACACAAAATTAGGTAGCTGTAGCTTATATTTATCACTTTGGCTGCTAGTTTCTGCAGCAACAGAACATAGCTCCTGAACATCTTCCCTATGGCAGTCTATTATATACATTAGACACTGATATTATCTCTCCCCTCAGTTTTGCTTTCTCCTGACTGAACATCCCAAGTTCCATTAGCCTGTCCTCATAGATCATCTTCCGCCAACCCCTGTATAATTTATTTGTTTGTATATCCCATTTTTATTATTTTTATAACTAACTCAAGGTGGCAAGCGTACAATATTCCTCTCTCCTCCTGTTTTTCCATAACCACAACCCTGTAAGGTAGATTGGACTGAAAGAGAATGATTGGCCCAAGTTCACCCAGTCGGCTTTCATGCCTTGGGCAGGACTAGAACTCACAGTCTCCTGGTTTCTGGTCTGGTGCCTTAATCTGGCTTTCTTGTTACTCTTGTTACCTTACATCCGTGTTGCCTTTCCCTATCCTGCTCTAACTTGTCAACATCCATCTGAAAATGTGAGGCCCAGAACTGTGGATAATATCCCAGCTGTGGTGTCCCCAGTCATCAGGAAAGAGAAATAAAAACTGCATGCTTCTTTGATGCGATGATTCTCCTAGCACAGAATTGTATCATCCCTTCCTTCAGTGGCAAAAAACCACAGAGCTCTCCAAGGTCCTGACTGATATTTCAGTAAAAGATGTCCTCCTTTCTTGCAAACGGTATGGTGGCCTGGCGATGAAGCTATTTGCCTTCCACTCGGAAGGTTGAGAGTTCAATCCCAGATAGCAGCAGGATATTTCTCTCCTAGGGCATGGAAAGAAAAAAAAATCTGCTGTAAGCAAGCTCCACATCAGGAAGGCATCCAGCCTTAAACGCTCAGCTCCATCCAATCGCCCCAACTCTATCCCATAAAGGGATTAGAGCAGCGATGGCGAACCTTTTAGAGACCGAGTGCCCAAACTGCAACCCAAAACCCACTTATGCATTGTCGGGTGCCGAGTGGGTGTGGTAACGTGGTAACGGCAGACTGGGTGGGACTAAAAAGTTCAATCAATCAATTCCAACTTTGCAAGATCTTTTTTTTCTCGGGAGAAGTTGAAATTGACTGATTGATTGAACCTTTTTTTTTTGTACACGGTGGCGGAGGCCTAAAGTAAAAAGGTTTTATAAAACCCAGCTGAGGGCCTAGGACTGGGGCGACGGCGCGAGTGCCCACCGAGAGGGCTCTGAGTGCCGCCTCTGGCACCCGTGCCATAGGTTCGCCACCACTGGATTAGAAAGTTGTATAAAAGGGGAATTTTTTTCCTCCTGTCTTATATCGTCAATTTTGCCAGCCTAGACTTGAATGTTCTCCTTTGATCAGATCTTTTCTGCCACAGTGGATGCTGTTAATTTTCCTGGAGAATCTCAGGTATCCATAGAAAAGGGACCACTTGTGAACAGTGTCCCACTTATCAACCATGGGCCCAACTCACATCAACCAAAGAAAAGTTATGCACCGATAGATTTACAGAATTTCAGAATAACAGAATTGGAAGGGATTTTGGAGGTCTTCTACTTCAGCCCCTTGCTCAAGCAGGAGACCCTACACCATTCCAGACAAGTGGCTGTCTAGCCTCTTCTTAAAATCCTCCAATGATGGAGCACTCACAACTTCTGAAGGCAAGCTGCTTAAATGTCCTGACTGTTAGGAAGTTTCTCCTTAATTTCAGTTCCTTCTCTCCTTGATTAGTTTCCATCCATTGTTTCTCAGCTCCAAATATAAAGCACAGCTGAAACGGAGAGCAAAATGTTGCATTCAATCTGGAATCCATTCAAACCGGAGATCCGATGATAACAGTGGGGACTTCCAAGGGAACACCATCTGTCCTTCTTCTGAGAACCATCCATGGTTGTGAAAGAGGATTGAATGAACAATGCCAGGCTCAACATTCATGTTACTTATCAGGAGGGAAATAATGCTCACAGTTTCTGTTTACAATAATTTTCAAGGGGCGATACAAAAACAAAGAATGCCTCATCAGCAAACAAAAATAAATGTAAAGCCTAAACCAAATAAAGTTTAAAAAAGGACAGTTATCAGTACATTTCTGACTTCTCCGCTGTTTATTGGGCTTCACAAGCCCGGAGAAAATAATTCAGTAACTCAAGATGAAGCTGAGGTATCTCTTTATGCATTGACCCGACTATTATTTTCTTTGCAATTTTTAGAAAAGGAGGACAATTGCAACGTTAGCATTCCAAGGCAGGTCTTCTGCTACTTTGGGGAGATATGAAAGACAAAGGGTTGCATTACAAGGTCTCTTCCAGCTCTGCTCTATTCTAATTCTAAACAGCTGAATTTGGATCATGTGACTATGGGGATGGTGTGATCGTCATAAGTGCGGGGAGTGGTCATAAGTCACTTTTTTCAGCGTCGCTAAGTGAATTGTTGCTAGTTTAGGGCTACTTGTACTATACTCCACTTCAGTTCAGACCATCACATTTCAAGCATCTAATGGGAAGTAGGTGAGACCTGCAGCCACAAAGCTTCCATATTTCTACCTAGAGTAGCTCAGCATCCAGTTTGCACGGAGTCTGGGCCTCAACCAAAGCTTTGTGCCCCTTCCTGTGCTAAATTTTTTTTTCATGTTTGCCTGGAAACTCACCGGATGCGGCATGCAGGTTCTCAGGGAGGAAAGGCGGGAGTGAAGAACTTTTGTTTTCACGGCAAACAAAACAAGGCCAAATCATGCGTGTTGCTGACGTGAGGAGCAGCTTCCAGACCTCGTCAGCTGCGTCCTCAACCCGCTTTCTCATTCAAGAGCTGCATTCTTTGAGGCAGAAGCTGGCTGAGAAAGGAAGGAAGAAAACAGCAAAACAGTTGGAGGAACGAGGGGGAGAAGGGAGCTGGCTTTCTCAAGGATGGCTGTTCCTCCACCAGCTGGAAAGATTTCCAGAATAGAAATGCAGACCTGAAGGGTGGTCCACATTTTAGAGACTAAGCAGGGCAGGAAGGTCAGATCCGAATCTCCACCACCCTCAATGATTCACTAGACTCAGCACTCTAACTTAAAAAGACATAAAGTTGGCCTGTTACAAGTCTGTCAGGAAACCTTACAACTCTCCTATATGGTTATTGGTGATCATGCTGACTGGGGAAG
The DNA here is from genome assembly GCA_034064705.1 of Bothrops alternatus. NCBI lineage: Eukaryota > Metazoa > Chordata > Lepidosauria > Squamata > Viperidae > Bothrops > Bothrops alternatus. The sequence continues at coordinate 1,265,942 of JARGCV010000242.1, forward strand.
CAGAATGTTTACCGGTAACTTGGATGTTAACTGAGAGATGAACTATGGTTAACTCTTATTTTTTTGGTCCCCTCTCCTGCTTTTGCCTCCTCTTGCTCTGCCCACCACCCACTCAAGGTCCTCACCTCACCTGCCCTTTGTGCTGCTCAGTATACCCACTGCACAACTGCTGTGCTAACCATTATGCTGCTGCTCCAAAAGTGAATGCAGTTTTCCAAGTATGCTCTTACCAAGACATTATAGAATGGCATTGACCTTTACAACGCCTTGGTAAGGCCACATTTGGTTGTAAAAAAGATGTTGAGACTCTAGAAAGAGTGCAGAGAAGAGCAACAAAGATGATCAGGGGACTGGAGGCTAAATTAAATAAATTAAATAATAATAATAATAAAGCATATAAGGAACAGTTGCTGGAATTGGGTATGTTTAGTCTAATGAAGAGAAGGACGAGGGGGGACATGATAGCAGTGTTCCAATATCTCAGGGGCTGCCCCAAAGAAGAGGGGGTGAAGCTATTCTCCAAAGCACCTGAAGACAGGACAAGAAACAATGGACGGAAACTAATCAAGGAGAGAAGCAGCCTTGAGGATTAAAGAGAGATTTCCTGGCAATGAGAATAATCAACCAGTGGAACAACCTGCCTCCAGAAGTGGTGAATGCTCCAACACTGGAAGTTTTTAAGAAGAGATTGGACAACCATTTGTATGGGGTTTCCTGCCTGAGCAGGAGGTTGGACTAGAAGATCTCCAAGGTGCTCCCAACTCTGTTATTCTGTTGTTCCCCACAGTTCTTCCCCGTGAAAAAAGCTCCTGATTCTCGGTTTGGGTTTTAAACCTTGATCAGCGTTGTCTTCTATAAGTCTCGAAATGGTGTTTCTGTGCTGCTGTTGCCCCCAGGCATGGCAAGGACAGTAGGATTACTCTTTCCTGCAACACACTTCTCCACCCCACCCCCCACCCCAAATCCTCTCTGCTTATTCACACCACGCACTAACAAACTGCGGAGGAGTCTTAATGTCTTCCCTCGGGATGAAACATGGAAGTTAGGAAGACGAGATGGCAGGAGGAGAGGCAGAACGTTGCCTCCCACCCTTTGCCCTCCTTGCTGATCAACAACGGCAAGAAAGCCACACTCCGCCCACGAGAACATCCCCACGTTATTCTTTTTCCTTTAGGCTCCGATTCAAAGCAGGTTCTCTTTCGTTCAGTTAAATGGGGAGCGAAGGGGGAAAGGGCAAAGTAGCTTTTGGTTTTGCTTGCAACCACAATGAAGCCCAACATTTCTGTTGCTAAGGGGGGTTTGCCGCAGTTTACGACTGTTCTTGCCGAAGTTCTTAAGTGAATCACTCCAGTTGTTAACATAGTAACATGGTTGTTAAGTGACTCTAAAGGCAAGCAGTATAATAATCAAAGCAAGGCAAAATAAAAAAATATTTATAATATGTTCCTTCCCTTTGCATCACCTCCTGCTGGGGTGCAGTCCAACTACAATAAAAACGTAATGAATGAAGAAGTAAACAGCATGGAAAAATTGCGCAAAAGCAATAGGATCAATCAGCGCCATAATATTTTTACAACCACGATAAAGTGTAACTCTTGCAATTATAAAATCCTACGCTCACTCACCACCTAATTTCCTAATATGTAATTTGTAGAATACCACATACTAATAAGCACTACTCCACAAATTATATTTGCCGTTAAAATGCAGCGCTCCCTCCAAATTTCTAAAAGTTAGAATTCCCATAGTGGGACAATTGGGAGTTGTAGCCTCAAAATCTCTAGCCAATCACCATCCCAGGTCTGAGCAAGGTTATAAAGGTCGTTCTCGATTTACAACAGGGGATGCATTCCAGAGGAGTAAAAGTAACTCAGTCGGGATGTTATATGTCAAAGAAAGAAGGTATTATAATAATAATAAAGTTGGAAGGGACCTTGGAGGTCATCGAGTCCAACCCCCTGCTCAGGCAGGAAACCCTATACCATTTCAGACAAATGGGTCTCCAGTCTCTTCTTAAAAACTTCCAGTGTTGGAGCATTCACCACTTCTGGAGGCAGGTTGTTACACTGGTTAATTGTTCTCACTGTCAGGAAGTTTCTCCTTAGTTCTAGGCTGCTTCTCTCCTTGGTTAGTTTCCATCCGTTGCTTCTTGTCCTGCCTTCAGGTGCCTTGGAGAATAGCTTGACTCCCTCTTCTTTGGGGCAGCCCCTGAGATATTGGAACACTGCTATCATGTACCCCCTCGTCCTTCTCTTCATTAAACTAGACAGCCCCTCCCTAATAGTTCCACAGTATATTGTAGATGCAGATAATAGAGTCCTCAATCTGGCAACATTTTGTCTGTAGGTTTGATAATAAAAAACTCAGCTTGGAAGAATCATCAAGTGCCATTCCTGGTTTGGGGTCTGATCATTTACAGCTTGATTCCTGGTGACCTCACAGTCAAAACCATCCAGTATAGATCTGATTGGCCTACTCCTCTCCAAGGTTTTTGATATTACTACTACTACTACTACTACTACTACTACTACTACTACTACTACTACTACTATTATTATTATTATTATTATTATTATTATTATTATTTCACAATTTCCTGCTCCAGCCTACCAGGCGGCAATTTCTGATACTCTCCCATCCTAACATGGCTCCATCTTTAAACCTAGAGAAGACCATCTAGATGCCCTCACTCCCAACAGACAGAAATAATTCACGAAGGTACAGATACACCCCAACACTATTTCCAGGAGTGACTCCTGAAAAGCTCTAACTAGAATCGGCTACCCTTAAACCAATCTTCTACTATCCCTTCTCTCTTTCATGTACACACACTGTATAGGCTTCCATCAGCTCTCTGCTGCAATCAGTGCATAAGGGCTAGAGGAAACAGGTGCATTTCCTTCCTCGGAAGCCCATTGATTTCACATTTGAAAACATCCTCACATAATGAATTTCTGCAAAACTAGCCTTCCCTAATCTGATGCCCAGCCTAGATTTACCAGACTTCAGTGCTCATCATTCATAGCTGAATAACCTTAGGAAAAGCTGCCACAAAATGTCCAGTTGATCCTGGAGTATGAATCACCATTGGCAGACCAAGGAGAGGACCCAGCCAGAATTCATCCATCACTGGTTAAACCAGGGGTGGGCAACCTTGGCTCTTTTATGACTCATGGACTTCAACTCCCAGAATTTGCTGGCTCAGGAATTCTGGGAGTTGAAGTCCACTCGTCATAAAAGAGCCAAAGTTGCCTACCCCTGGGTTAAACTATTCCAGATTTTTTTTAGAATGTCTCTTTTTTTTTCTGCCACAAGCTTGGATTTGAGATTTTTGTCCTTGAAAGGGATGGCTCAGCTCTTAGACCCTCAAATCTGCTTACTGTTTTATTTCAATAGAGGACAGGTGGGCTATGAATATTTCAAACAAAGAGACCCATGAATAAGTAACAGCGCAACCATGAGAGAAGTAAATTTTAGTTGTCAGACTGGAGGAGGATGAATCAAGGAGTTAAGTGCTAGTCAGAAAAGATAAATTGGTTTAATACAGTCAGAGTGGAGATGTGGAAGAGCCTGTCCATTGCATCAATGCTTCTTAGTCACAGCAGCCAGCCCTTCCCTCGTCCTACCATGGACCGCAAGAGAAGATGTTGAAGTTTGCAATAAGGTATCCATGGCAATGATGCTTCAGTCTTGTTCACCAGATGTGGATGTTACCTGGGCGAAGGATGGGTGCATAAATATCAACTTACCTGAAGGGGCTGACCTAGCATGGTTGTCATGGATTCCAAAGGAGCATCTTCTGCAAGGGAAGGGTTGCCATAGCAACAGCATTATCTGTATGGTAAGCAGTGTTCCATTCTTTTCTCTCCATCTAAGCTACAGTGGGAGGGAAAAATCCCCATCTTTTGGCAAAGCTTGTGTACGCATTATTAGGATATGACCAAAGGTTTTTCTACAGCGTTCATCAAAGAGCAGAAAAGAGGCATTTTTTGCCCAGTTAAGGAAGCTGGTTAGAGAACTCAGTAGAGATGAATCCCAGACCAAAAATCAGGCAGAAAACAATATCCTTATCAAGGAACTACAGTACTAAGGAGAAAACCACATAGCCACCAGACCACTGACAGGCAAGCTAGTGTATATAAACAGAAAGCAAAACCCACACTCTTTTGCATTGATGATGTTACCTAGGTGGGTAATGAAATGTCTACAAGAAAACCACCAAGTTCAGGGACCACCAAGGACCTCACGGTCCTCCTCCTCATCCTTCCAGCAAACCCCACTCTCTTGTAGCACTGATGATGTCATCTAGTTTGGTAATAAAACATCTGAAAGCAAACAATCAAGCTCAGAGAGCACCAAGGACCCCACAGTCATCATCGTCGTCGTCGTCCTCCTCCTTCTCCATCTCCTCCCTGCAAACCCCACTCTCTTCTAGCACTGATGTTGTTACCTAGTTTGGGAATGAAACATCTGCAAGCAAACATTCAAGCTCAGAGAGCACCAAGGACCCCACAGTCGTCATCGTCGTCGTCGTCCTCCTCCTTCTCCATCTCCTCCCCGCAAACCCCACTCTCTTCTAGCACTGATGTTGTTACCTAGTTTGGGAATGAAACATCTGCAAGCAAACATTCAAGCTCAGAGAGCACCAAGGACTCCACAGTTCTACCTTGAATTGTATGTATTCCCTTTTATAGGAACATCTCAAAGTAGCCTACATAGAGGTCCCCAACCTTTAGAGCACCAGGGACCAGTTCCTTGGAGAAAGGTTTTTCCACAGACTGGAGAGTGCGTGGTTTTGTGTGCTGCCTGCATCCCACAGATGGGGCTTTGCTTGTTTGTGCGGACTGGATGCTGGCATACCACGGCCCAGTACCGGTCCACGGCCCGAGGTTTGGGGACCCTTGGATTAAGCGATCAAATACATAAGTGATAGCATTTGAACATGTCAACTTACAATAATTAAAATGTCCAGTGTAAAAATGAGAGGAGAGAGGAAAAGAAGAAACAAAATGATATAAGCTGCTGACAGTCTTGATTAATGCAACATTAACAGGAAATAAATAGAATCAAAATAGAGATATGACAGCACGGACTCCTGGAAGCTTGGAACAGGGAGTTGGGTGGGCCCCTTAGCAGGGCAGGTATGATTTCAGGCATCCAAAGTAAGTCAGCCAAAGAATGAATGGGACCACCACAGAGAAGGTCCTGTTTGGGCATAACTGCCTGCAAACTACAGAACAGCTCATGAGGCATTCTGTGATGATCTAAGGTTGCAGGCCTTTGGAATGGGGGGCGGGGGGGGGCCTGGGGCCGAGAATTTACCTCTGCTGGCTCAGGAATTCTGGGAGTTGAAATCCACAGGTTGTAAAGTTGTCATAGTTGCCCTCCCCTCTTTTAAGGAATACACCTTATGGTTCCGATGGTTGACACAGGGACATGCAGCTAGTTCAGAGTAAAGCTGTCAATTCCAGTTATTCTTTTTCCAAATCCCCTTTCACGTGGCTTGCAGTTAGAATGTAACAATTAGCTAAATGGTAAAATCCTTTTTTTTTTCAAAAAAAAAAAAAAAAGCTCCTTAAAAGCTGCTACTTACATACGCTTGTCCAATAAAGAACCAACTCGGTGAAAAGTTTAAGGCCTATTCAGGCACATTTTCTTATATGCATATTTAGAAAACGCATCTCTCATTTTCCAGAACAGCAGAAGGCGAGGACTTCCAGGTGTTGACACCTGTCCACACGTTTCTGGTTGGTTTTGCTTGTTCTAATGCAGGGCTCTTCAAACGTGGCCCTTTTGTGACTTGTGGGCTTCAACTCCCGGAATATTATTCTACCGGTAAATGTCTGCTTTGGAAACTTTTACCAGCACCGCCCTTTAAAGGTCTCCTGTTGGAGCAAGGGGTTGGACTAGAAGACCTCCAAGGTCCCTTCCAGCTCTATTCTGCATTAATTAATTAAATCAGTGTTTCCCAAGCCTGGATAAATTACCCCAAATTGGGTCAAAGCTGCATTTCGTATGAGCCCATTTCCCAACCACAGCAGGGACATTTAAACTGACTTAAGGTATTTTTTTTTTACCTACGCTGGCTAATGAAGGAAAACTAATCTCCAAAATTGTTTCGGTGCTGACATCTTGTGGTCAAAATATGTCACTTCTGTCCGTGTGTCTTTCAATGTCTATGGCAGGGGTCCTCAACCTTGGCCATGTTTAAGACCTGTGGACTTCAACTCCCAGAATTCCTCAGCCAGTCCACCAGTCTTACAGTTGCCAAGGATTGAGGACCCCTGGTCTATGGAGAAGATACTGAAGAAGCTTGTCTTCAAAGAAAAACAAGAAAGCCCAGTTGTCTCTTGAAACAGCATCTTTGGGAATGCGTCTTCAAAGACACACTAGCCATTTGCTATTGTCAATCATTTTCTGGGATATCTTTTTGGCAGAACAGAACAGCCAAAAAGGAATTTAGTCCTCCCATTTGGATTTTGCTACTGATGGTCTGGAAAGTCTTTTCTGCAGCCAGCAATTCTTTGGCTTATGATCTCTGAAATTGGCTGAGTTTCAGATTAAAGTATTTTAGGGTCTGGCTGGGGTGCCATCTGTTTTGGATTGGACTTAGGGACCTAGCTCAGGGCAGGTGTATCCACAGGATGGAGTCCAAAAGGTTTAGATGGAGGCCATGATGATGTAGTTGAAGGTCTGCCAATTTTTTTTTAACATGCACTGAGGATAGGGGGAAAATGGAGCTTGGATTGCGCCATTCTGCTTGCTTCTGAAGGAGGTCCATTGCATAGAATCATAGATCTGGAAGGGGCTTGGAGGTCTTCTAGTCCAACCCCCTGCCCATGGCAGGAGACCCGGCCTATATCATCCTGGTCAAATAGCTGTACACTCTATCTTGCCAGCCTCCATGGAACATCCGCAGCTCCTGGAGGCAAGCCATTCCATCAATTATTCTCAATGTCAGGCAATTTCTCGGTAGCTCTAAATTGGAGCTGTCTTCCACCCATTACTTCTTGTCCTGCCCTCAGGTGCTTTGGAGAAGAGGTTGACCCCCTTTTCTCTACGACAGTCTCTCAAGTACTAGAAGACTCCTATCATGTCACCCCTAGTCCTTCTGTTTGTTAGACTAGACTAGGGGTGGGGAACCTTGGTTCTTTTATGACTTGTGGACTTCAACTCCCAGAATTCCTGAGCCAGCCAGGAGTTGAAGTCCACAAGTCATAAAAGAATCAAGGTTTCCCACCCCTGGACTAGACAAACCAAGTTCCCTCAGTCGTTCGTCATATGTTTTAACCTTCATACCCTTAATCACCTTTGTGCTCTTAACTTTGCTCTTTCTAGGGTCTCAACATCTTGTTTGCATTACAGTGGCCAAAACTGGACGCAATAGTCCAAGTGTGATCACCCTCCTTAGCCAGGACAAAGTTATCTCTTTAGAGCTGTAACGAAACTATTATTATTATTATTATTATTATTATTATTATTATTATTATTATTAATAATAATAATAATAATAATAATAATAGTAAAGTTGGAAGGTACTTGGAGGTCATCTAGTCCAACCTCCTGCTCAGGCAGGAAACCCTATACCATTTCGGACAAATGGCTGTCCAGTCTCTTCTTAAAAACTTCCAGTGTTGGAGCATTCACCACTTCTGGAGGCAGGTTGTTCCACTGGTTAATTGTTCTCACTGTCAGGAAGTTTCTCCTTAGTTCTAGGTTGCTTCTCTCCTTGATGAGTTTCCATCCGTTGCTTCTTCTCCTGCCTTCAGGCGTCTTGGAGAATAGCTTGACTCCCTCTTCTTTGGGGCAGCCCCTGAGAGATTGGAGCGCTGCTATCATGTCCCCCCTCGTCCTTCTCTTCGTTAAACTAGACATCCCCAATTCCAGCAGCCATTCCTTATATGTTTAAACCTCCAGTCCCCTAATCATCTTTGTTGCTCTTCTCTGTACTCTTTCTGTACTTCTCTGAACTCATTTCCCAGCACTCTCTCCTCCCTGCCCCCCCAAGATCGGTTCTCCTTTGCAGGGCTCAAATCACAAAGATCCATTTGCAGACAGCAACAGCTGGAGGTTAAGATATATGCCTTCAGTAGGGGCTGGACAAAAAGATTGGTCTTGGAAATTGAGCAGGAAATTCCATATTTATTTAAATTAACACGGCCTCTTGTGGTATCTTAAGGACTATCACATCTGTTATGGCCTGTGTTCATTTTAGCAGCTAATAACACTGGAGCAAGGCAGAGAATGGGATGCATCTGTTAATGCCATAATGGTTTCGCACGTCCCATCATTATCAAGGCTGCCCCTATCATTCGCTAAAATGATTGTGACAAGAAGTTCCAAATCAGTTTTGACCTTCTGTCTTAACCGATCACCCGCAAACGATGTTTACTTTATTTGAAGAGCTTTGCCTCTCTTCCATCCACGTTTTTGCAGAAGTGATGGGAATTTCAAGTACACGGATGCTGTTTGGAATACTGGCTACAAGCTACATTACCAGGAATACACAGTATGAGAACAGATCCAAACCACTTTGTCGAGTCGAGTTGCCTCTAATGCTGTGCAATTAGAAGGAGAATATAAATAGCAGTGGAACTACAGTCTTTCGGTACTGGATGTCCAGCCGCTGGTTTTGCTTCTTGGGAATCTTGAAATTATTTTCCAAAAGAGGATTTCTGAAAACTAAAGTTGTTAATGCAGGTGTTTGACCAGCAGAGGTCTCTGAAGACCATTCCATTAAATATTCTGGAGATTGCAATCATAGTTCTGTACATGCACGTATACGGCATACAGTGCGCAGATAACTGAGCAAAACTAGCGACGGGGACAAGACTGGAACGATTCAAAATCCACGTTGAGGCAGTAAAATCACCTGATGCAGTGAGAGACAAGGTTTTACCAGCGTTAGGGAAATTGCAGAGAGGGAGAGAAGCTAGAATACTTTATTTTAAATTCCTGGACGCTGTGGAAATCACAACTCTTAGCTGGAGTGTGGGAGTAGTCAGCAGATATGCCAATTTGGTCCTATTAGGCTTCAAAATAATACTAGCCTGTATTAGGAACTTTGGGAAGATTTGCTGGCAAAAGCCAGAAGCAATTTTTGCTCCCCCATTTTATAAGTATAAAGTCCGGCTGTTGAAGACAAATGTAATTTCATCTTTGGGCAAAATGCAGGCTGGGATTGTGATTTCCCCGAAGCCCAGGTCAGGTAGCTCAGAGATGCAATTTGACATTCTCAGACAAACAGCTTGGCAATCTCCTTGGATCGCATCTTTTTTCAGCACTAGCTAGAAATGTCGGATATTTCAAAGCTGGGAATGCGATGCAAGAGTTGGGATGGCTCAAAGGAAAATAATTTTCAGCCTTACGTGACCTTGTAGGTAAAAAAATGGGAGCTGGGAATGTGGTGATGTACTGTTGGGGGCATTTTCCAGCACACACCTATATTCACACACACACACACACACAAAATCCTCTCACTAGCTGGATATAAACTCCAGCAGTTCTGTCAGAAAGTGCTTTGTACACCAGGGGGAAACATTTTCAGTGCTGGTTCTGCAAATCTTTGTGAATGATTGGCGGTTGTGTTCAAATGCAAACCTCCCTGCTTTTGCTGCCTTCATGAGCTTGAGCTTATTCTTACTCATTTATTTATTCAATAAACATGGGTAGCCGCCCTTCCACCAGAGCAATTTTGTCAGGAGGGGAAGAACAAAAATAAAAACATGACCGCCTTCACAACTGGTGAAAGAAAAAGAAAGTTGAAGCTTCTGAGAAATCGCGTTAACTGACACCTCGTGGGCATTGATGCCCATGCCAGAACTCCATTTGCATTCTGGCCCCAATACCCAGAAGAAAGGCTAGAACTTCATGGCCTTCCAGAAGGCCAACTGGTTACAGACCATGCACATCTCTGGAGGGAGGTTGTTCCGTAACTGAGGTGCCATGGCGGGGAAGGCCGGGCCTTCCTTGGGCCGACTGACTGACTCTGATTCATTGATGGGACCCCGAACGCGTCAACTCTGCCTGATCTGGAAGGATGGGCAGTAACCACAGCAGAGAAGGGTCCTGCAAAAAATGTTGAGGGGCAACGTGAAGACCAACTGTCCCAGATGTCAATATGTTTGCACCCATAGACACCCAACAGCTTGCATCTGACACTCAAGTATGGAAGCCTAAATCAGTTTATCAAATGGCTATCCTTTTTAAACAGTCTCCTTACAGCAGGGGTCTTCAAACTTGGCCCTTTGATGACTTGTGGACTGGCTGAGGAATTCTGGGAGTTGAAGTCCACAAGTCATCAAAGGGCCAAGTTTGAAGATACCCTGCCTTACAGGCTCCATCCAGATCCAGTATCTTGATGACTATGCTAAGACTTAGCATATTGTTTCCAGTATAGCACCATATTATGGTTGATTATACAGTCAGGCAAATTTTCAGACTGGATTTGGCATTTTTCTTTGCCTACCGAAGTCCTTCCCAAGGATCTGGGAAAGGCAGATGTTTTTGTTTAATAACCTTAACGATACCGTTGCTGAATGTAACTTGTTCAAACTTGTCTTTTGCAAATGACTGATGGTGACTTTTTGATGCAGGTGGTGCTCCAGAGGCACTCTTTTGCCACAGTCATTCTGTTTCTATCTGCGGGACTTTGTATTTTGTTATCTTTTCCAGTTCTCTTTTAATTCAGCAGTCTCCAAGTACTGCATCGTCCACTATCCATCCTTTCTTTGCCTTCCTTATCAAGTTATTATTTCTTTCACGGATGTCACATTTCTGCCTCCTGATATGAAACGCTGTACCTTTCTGTTTTAACTAGGGCAATCAAGATTACTAATGACAGGATAAAACTACAAAACAACACAGTGATTTACTATTTCATGCAATTGATCCACCTCCTAGATCCCAGGGGGCTCTCTGTGGTTGTTTTCATGGTTTAGCCTAATGCACGGCTTACTGTAATTATGTCATATGTTATAATAAATTATGAAAATTTCAGTGACAAGCATGTCATGTAATACATATGTCTGCAGCTGCGGCTACACATTTAATCTTTGGCCAAAAGATCAGAGATCACAGAACTGATTCCAAGAAACCAGCAGACAGCATCACCAAACCAGATAAAATACTGTAATACCAGCTCCCAGACCTGCCCAGCTAGCCACTGGTAGGATTCCGAGATCCAAAGTCCACATGGTATCAAGGCTGGACCCTAAAAGCGATGGAAAAAAATGGCTAAAAAGGAATGTCAAGAATCCTTTTGCACAGGTGAAGAGAGTGCAGTTCCATGCATAGCAGATTCCATGGTTTAATTCAGGAGATGTGGGGGGAGGGAGGGAGAGATGTGCTTGAGAAAGGAATCTCTGAAAGGAGAGACCAACTTTTAAAGGCTTCTTTTACAGTTCTTGATGCCTCGACATGACTAAGACAAGGAAATTGTTTTCCTGTTGTTCAATTGCTAAGTTGTGTCCAACTCATGACCCCATGGGCCACAGCATGTCAGGCTGCCCTGTCCTCCACAACCTCCCAAATCCATGTCCACTGTGTCAATGACAATATCTAACCATCTCCTTCTTTGCTGTCCCCTTCTCCTTTTGTCTTCAATCTTTCCCAACATCACCTGAGTCCTCTCTTCTCTTTTAGTGGCCAAAGTATTTGAGCTTCGGCTTCAGGATCTGTCCCCTCCAAAGGACAGCCAGGGTTGATTTCCTTTAGATTGGCCTGATCTCCTTGCAGTCCAAGAGTCTTCTCCAACACCACAATTTTAAAGCATCAATTCTTCGGTGCGCAGCCTTCTTTATGGTCCGGGTTAGTTCCCTAGATAGGTACATCATGCCTCAAAACAACCGACACACATCTTTAACTGTTGTTAGATGAATGCTAGTTGGCAGTCTACATGATGCAGTTTGTACCCACTGAAGTTTCTGGAGGTCCTTTAACAGTAGAGAGATGTAACCAGTTCATGAATGGCTATTGTCAAATCTGAAGAGCTCGGGAATGATTGCAGCTGGTGCACCAGAGGTATTTGTGCAAATGTATTCCTAGCCACAGCTGTCCCCCAGAGACAGCTGAGGATAAGCAGGCACTGGCAGACCAGGAATCTCAATTCTTGGGTCTGGTTTCCTACCAGTCAACAGCACATCTGAGCTTTGTCACCTTCATCCATCTCATTACTGCATCTGAGGTGACAGTCAAGGGTATCAAATGCTTCCTTGAAGTTAAAACAGCGAATGGCTAGATGTTCTCAACGTATTAGAAGCAGCTCAGTCCAATGCTCATCTTCTAATATGACGATTGCATTACTAGAGGGATAGAATCAAGATCACGTGAAGTTCTAGTACTGCTTTAGAAAGCCTTAGTAAGACCACACTTGGAATACTGTATCCAGTTCTGGTCACAATATAAAAAAAGATATTGAGACTCTGGAAAGAATGCAGAGAAGAGCTACAAAAATGATTAAGAAGGCTGGAGGCTAAAACATACGAAGAACGGTTACAGGAATTGGGATGTCTAATCTAATGAAAAGAAGGACTAAGACAGACATGAAAGCATAGGAGGGGGTCAAACTATTTTCCAAAGCAGCAAAAGGCAAGACAAGAAACAATGGTTTGGAAACTAACCAAGGAGAGAAGCAGCCTAGAACCAAGGAGAAATTTCCTAACAGTAGGAACATTTGACCAGTGGAATGACTTGTGGGTGCTCCAACACTGGAAGCTTTTAAGAACAGACTGGACAGCCACTTGTCTGAAATGGCATAGGGTCTCTTGCTCGGGAAGAAAGCTTCCGAAGTCCTTTCCAACTGTATTATTCTACATTCTATGCTCTAATATCATATAGATATTAATATGGGAGGTGAGATTAAACCAGTTGATGTACTTGAACAGGCACCTCCCAGTTCTGAACAGAAGTCAGGTGACCATAATCCCAAGTCTGTACATGAGTCTAGATCAGCCATGCAGGTAGTCCTTAGGACCACAATTGAGTCTACAATTTCCATTGCTAGGCAAGACAGTTGTACAGGAACCATCCCCCCAAAAAAATATCTATGTTGGTGCCCAGCTTTCAATCTAATGGTCCTGGTTCCTTGGCCAATCGACCTTCCAATTCACTCAAGAATGCTTAGAAATTCTCTGATCCTTTTTCTTCAGTTTCTAATCTTCTTCCCTCTCCTTCATTTCCTTCTTCCGGCCCTTCATTTTCTGTGGCTCAGCACTGCTCTCATCCTCCTTCCTTATTTTACTCACTTCGGCTGTTCTTTCAGGCTGATAAGTAACCTGAGCTATCAATTCCACCCACAGACTTTGCTTCCCTTCTGCAACCTGCAAGTAATTCCTGTTCTTTCTCTCATTTCCTGGGCAGTTAAAATGGCTGTGGGTGCTCTGTGACATCACCTCTGCTCAATCAGCACTAGAAACTTAAGTTTACAACCCGGAAGAGACACCACGGTTCTACTTCTGTTATCGGCCAAAGAGCAAATTCTTGGCTCTCCCTGGAATGTGAAATCAGAAAGCAATTTCTGACACTAAGCCCCCATTCTCTAGCAGCTTTGCAGGGCCAGAACATCGCCCACCGCTGCTTGGCAAACCAGAGGCCAGGGCGGCATGTGGAGGCACCTGGGAAGCGATGCCTTTCAAGGGGGGAGGCAGGATTTGAACTCGGCTCCTCGGGAGGGAGGAGGGAAGGCGGGCGCTCCAAGACCCCGAGGAGGCCGCACGCTTCGTGCCTCGGAGCAGGAGCCACGTTCCGCCTCGGCTGGCAGGTCAGGGCGAGGATCTGCACGCCGCCCCGTTTGCAGCACGGAGCTCGCACCCCTCGCCGGCCGTTCCTCACGTAGCTCCTCGCCTTCCGAGCGGCGCGCTCCAGCGCCCCCTTCCTCAGCCGGGAACGGGCACGGGCGGCACCGCTTCCCCCTCGCAGCAGCCCGGAGGAAGCCGCCTCTGTGTCACGTCGGGAGGGCGTGCACACGTGTCTCGCTCCCAGGGCAGGAAGCCCGTGCGAGCCTTCGACTTTGCAGGGAGTCGCTCCCCGCGGCCTCTCCCTTCGGAAGGCTGGGCGACGGCTCCCCTCGGCCCCAGCTGGTTGGGAACGATGGGAGATGTCGTCCAGAGCTAGGGAAGGGGCGCACGGCCGCCCCTGAGTTTCCCCGCGAGGGAGGGGCGCGGGGAGGGAGAGGGGGAGGCGGGTGCGCGCGCATCCGAGGGCGAGCCAGGGCGCGCGGGCGCGCGTGAGGGTGAGAGAAACGGGCGGGGAGGCGGCAGCGCGGCCTCGCCCTTGTCGCAGCGAAGCGGAAGGAGGGAGCGGGCGGAAGACGTCACCGCTCCGGAGGGCGGCCGGGCTCGCGCTCTCCCCTCCCTCCCAAGCAGGGGAAGGAGAGCGGGCGGAGCTTAGTTCGGTGGGGCGAGCTTCCGGCGCGGATCTCGCGCGCGCCCGCGCGCGCAGCAGCCAGGTGACTGCCGGAAATCGGGGTGGACGCGGCTGAGGCGGCCGAGGAGCAGAGCGCGACGCGAGTACTAGAGGGCGGCGCGCGCGCGCTTTCCCCTCCCCCCTCCCTCCCTCCCTCCCTCGAGCGCGCGTGCGCGTGCGTGCCTTCGTGCGAGCGCGGGGACGCGTGCGCCTGAGCGAGCGAGCGAGCGAGCGGGCGGCTGAGGGAGAGCGAGAGGGAGAGAGAGCCGGAGCGAGCGGGCGGGCGGACCGACGGGCGGAAGGCAGACCGGGCTGGGCCTGACGGCGGCGGCGGCGGCGGCGGCGGCACAGGCAGAAGGACTCGGGCGGAGAAGATGGCGGACGGGGACAGCGGGAGCGAGCGAGGCGGCAGCGGCAGCGGGGGAGGCGGCGGAGGCGGAGGCGGCGGCGGCGGCTTCCAGGGCCACCGCGGCGGTGGCGGCGGCGGCGGCGGTGGCGGCGGCGGCGGGGCCGGGCCGGGCCCGGAGCAGGAGACGCAGGAGCTGGCCTCGAAGCGGCTGGACATCCAGAACAAGCGCTTCTACCTGGACGTGAAGCAGAACGCCAAGGGGCGCTTCCTGAAGATCGCCGAGGTGGGCGCGGGGGGCTCCAAGAGCCGCCTGACGCTCTCCATGGCCGTGGCCGCCGAGTTCCGCGACTACTTGGGCGACTTCATCGAGCACTACGCGCAGCTGGGCCCGAGCAGCCCCGAGCAGCTGGCGCAGGCTTCCCCGGGCGGCGAGGAGGGCGGCGGCGGCGGGCCGCGCCGGGCGCTCAAGAGCGAGTTCCTGGTGCGGGAGAACCGCAAGTACTACCTGGACCTCAAGGAGAACCAGCGCGGCCGCTTCCTCCGCATCCGCCAGACCATCAACCGCGGCCCGGGCGGCGGCGGCGGCGGCGGCGGCGCGGGCTTCCCCGGCGGCCCGCCCGGCCTGCAGAGCGGCCAGACCATCGCGCTGCCGGCCCAGGGCCTGATCGAGTTCCGCGACGCGCTGGCCAAGCTGATCGACGACTACGGCGCCGACGAGGACGAGCTGGGCGGCGGCGGCGGGCCCGGCGGGGGCCCCGGCGGCGGCGGCGGCGGCGGCGGCGGCCTGTACGGCGAGCTGCCCGAGGGCACCTCCATCACGGTGGACTCCAAGCGCTTCTTCTTCGACGTGGGCTGCAACAAGTACGGCGTCTTCCTGCGCGTCAGCGAGGTGAAGCCTTCCTACCGCAACGCCATCACCGTGCCCTACAAAGCCTGGGCCAAGTTCGGCGGCGCCTTCTGCCGCTACGCCGACGAGATGCGCGACATCCAGGAGCGCCAGCGGGACAAGCTCTACGACCGGCGCGCCGGGCCGGGCAGCGGCAGCGGCGCAGGGGACGACTCCGACGGGGACGACGTGGACGACGACTGAGCCTCTCCGCTGCCTCCTCCCCAGATGACACCCCCTTCCCTCCCCAGCCGCCGCCGCCGCCGCCGCCGCCTTTCCACCGGGGAGGGGGTTGCTGTGGACCGGGGAGGGGGAAGACCCTCGGGGAGTGGATGGGAATGGGGCGAAACCTGATCCTACGTTTCCTTCTCCTCGAGGAGAGGGAGAGAGCAAAGCGTGGAGACGCCCTGCCTGCCCTGCCTCCACCCACCGCTTCTGGAGCAGCCTCCCCTCCCGAATTTCCTCTCCTTTTCCCACCCTGTCGTTGCCCCCCCCCGCCCCCCAGGATACAGCATCTGTCCGTGACTTGGCCCAGCTTTAAGCTCCCCCGGCTTGCCATTCTCCTCGCCCTGCTCTGTAGAGAGGAATCCCGGCGACCTCGGCTAACCTCCGTCCTGGCCCAGAGTGGAGAAGAGGGGATCCTCTCCACCTTGATCTGCTTGAGCTTCCCAAGGCTTCTCATCTGCCCTGACTGCTGAAATGTGTGGTGTTCCCCCCCCTCCACTTTTTGTTTTAATTTATCGGAGGGGGGGAACGGAGAGAGAGAATTTCATCCGATCTCATCTCTCCCTTTCTCTCGGCGCCCTCTCCCCTCTCCTGCATTTTGAGACCGTGTTCCTCCTCCTCTGCTCTCAACACCAGCATTCTGGAGACTGCATGGCCACTAAGCACAGTTGGAAGGAAGAAGAGAAGGTGCCACAAGCGACCCAAATCCAGCAGATCCAAATCCAGCAGCCTAACCGGGAAGTGTGGAAAAATCAAGGATCTTGATCGAAGGTTGAAGCCCAAGGCAGATAGATGGGGAAGTTGAAATGGTCCAGGAGGGAGGGAAGGGGGAGACAGGAAAGATGAGGGAAGCAACCCTGAGAACCTTCAGAAAGATGGTTGGAGAGAGGATGGAGCCTATATCTGGACCAACGTCCAATATTATTCTCCTGAATTTTTACCCGTAAGCTACAGGTGCCTGAACTGGAATAGATAACCGAAATTATTCTAAAGTTGGCAAGATTCTAAAGGTCATAATGAGTTTTTTTTTCTCTCCTTGTTGGGGTGGGGGTTTGCAAACAGGCAGGTTCAAAAGAGAAAAAAAAAAGGCATAAAGCACAAGGAATGCAGAGTGTACTAGTTGCTGGTCACTAAAGTTCTTCCCCTTCTCTCCAAATAAGGCGAAAGAGCAAAATGGCTTTAGGCTTTAGTAGGAAGTAAAAATTGGAGCTGCCTTTCTCTGGGCTTTTAAAAAGAGGATCTACTCCAGTAAGGTGGAATCTGTTCTGTAACTTGCAAAAGCATTTAAATTGTAATTTGTTAAAAAGAAAAAAGAATGTGAGGCTTCAACTCTTAAAAAAAAAAAAGAAGAGAGAGGGAAGCTGAAAGCTGCTTTCACCGTGCAAATAAGTGGACATGTTCTATGAAAATAGACACCAAGAACCTCAGGTCCAGAAGTCCAGCATCTGTTGTTATTTTAACAAGGTTTTTTTTTAACAGCAAGAAGAGAACACAATCCATTTCCTCAGTACCTCACATTATGTTAACAGCAATGGATTGTTCAGAGCAATCTCTGCCCTATGGGAGGTGCGTAATCATCGCGGAAAAGGAGCAGAATCCAGCCAAGTTCTGTGACTATGAACACACCCTAGCAGCATTTTACCACCTTCAAATTTTACTATAGACTGGCTACTGCCTATTCGTCCAGTTGTCTTTCCCAAGTGGAGTTGGGCCTCCCCATCCAAAGAATTGCCTCATCTATATTTTAAATGGATTCTTACCTAAAATGATATTTTTTTAAACAAATGAAGTCAGTCCTATTCCCTCTAAAAAGTGTTTTAGCTACATTATATACTAGCAACTTTGAATTGAATGGAAATTGATACTGTTCATTGCAAAGTTTCGGGTATTGTCTGTGTGACATCTTAGAGGCAGGTAAAACTTCCTCTACAATCTTTTTAAATTGTGCATGCCTGTCCTTTATTTGAGCTGCCTTTTTAATTTATTGCATACCCATATATACCTTATTTTGGCATTGCTCTTCTCTATACTGTCTTTGTTTTGTATTTATTAGAAAGCAAAGAGGCATATAAAAGGCATTTCCTCACTGGAATTTTTTTTAAAAAGAATTGGATTTTGCTACAGTTATTATAAAACTCAGCAAATGTCAGATTAGTTTATCACAAACAACGATTGTTTATTTTAAAAGCTGTTTCTTTATTCCATGTGTTCATGGTCGATCTTATATACTTGGGGGGGGGGAACCCTTCTTTCCATTTTTCTCCGTTGCAAAGAACTTGTTTCCTGAATTGTAATGGGAGCAATAGTATTTCTTGATGTTTTAATTACATCCATATACTTGTACTGTATTTTGTACTCTCCGAGGCAGCTGTTTTCAATAATGTCCTGCTGTATTTACCTATGTATATTTTTTGTTCTATTGTATTTAGTTCTTTGCTGCGGAGAACAATATTCACCCACAAAAAAATTCAGCGTACAAGGATCGTAGCCTGGGTAGGAACTGCAGAAAACTCTGCTTAACTAATGAGACTTAAAAGGCAGCAGTAAAAATGGAGGCTGCAGATGCTTAATATCTATTGCTGTAACTCTTCACTCAATTTAAAACAGTGTATAATACTTGTATAGACCAACATTTTTGTTGCATTAGTGGTAATCTCGATTCCCTCCCCTCCCCTCTTTTTGTTTTGTTTTGTTTTGTTTTGTTGCTCAGCTGCCATGAGCCAGTTCTTGCAAAGATGCAGTTCCTCTCCTTTTCAGGAGAACCTTTGAGGGGGGGCTGAATTGTTGTAGTAACTAGCCTTACCTTTGTATGACATGGTAGTGACAGAATGTTGACTGTCCCTGGCCAGGGGCTATGTAAGCTATAATTAGCTGCCCCAAAGTATGTGGAAGCAGACAGAAGCATATCAGTTGTTTAGCAAGGAGCATTGCCATATATGGTGTTGCCTTTGGCAACCAGAAAGAGGCTCCTGTAGTCATTGCAGACCAACTAAACTGATATTGAGTACACCAAGTGATACATGACCCTCCTTCAAGGTGTGCAGTTAGGGTGACAGTGTAAGATGTCAGTAGGATACTAAGGTGTTGGGCCTGCTTGTGCTCACATATAAGCTATAGGCGTTTAACTATTCCACAAATATTGAGGCTATCATGCTACGTTGGGTCAATGCCCAAGATTCTTTCTAGAGAGAAATAAATTCTGGTGCCACAAGCCTCGCTTAGATGCAACGTATTTCAGTGAGGAAACCATTCCTTACGCTTGTTGGAGAACGGGGAAACTTGCCTGAAATCTATCTGTCTATCTAGCTATCTATCTATATATATATATATTACCTTTCCCCATGTAGAACTTAAAATTTCTGGGCTTAAACAACAGCGGAGGCTGCAGATACCTTTCTGATTAATTTGGAAGCATGAATTGGCCTCTGCTGGAGAGGGCGTCTCCATTGCTTATGGCAAAGCATTACAAATCTCTGCCTTCCCGGCTGGTACCACAATTTTGCACAAACCATATCTGAACGTATGCATCCTGCTCTCTCTAAGTCTGATAGTTCGCAGTTCGCCTCCATGACCAGTTTCTGCAGATTGCAAATGGGCACCTTTGTGTCTGGATAAGCTACTGTTCACGCGAGGCCAAACTCAACCACATTAGGAAAATCCGTTACCCTGGATCCAATCCAACACGAGTGAACTTTAGTATTCCTGCTATATTCCTGTGCTTAAATGTCCATTTGAGTAATGAAAAGCTTCTCTATTCTTGGTGCTGCAGTTAACTCATATCGATCTCTTTCTGCAGTGATGTTTGTTGACCGTGTGTCGGTGCATTTTTGCAAGCTTCCATATCCTGCATGCCTACGATTAAACAGCTTGATCCCAGTGAAGTTGGGAGGTGAGCTGTGAAAGGTTAGGTGTGTTGTTTTAGGTGGCTTGTGGATTGCATTGTCATCTTCACCTGTAGATTTTGTAGAGGGGGGGAATGGCTCACCTCTGTATCTGGCATTTCTAGGTATTCCCCTTAGAATGGTGCATCTGCTGTACAAACAAAATGTAAATCTTGTATAGCACCAAAAATTGTAAATATGCGAGACATACAGGTATAAACGCCCGTAGCTTTAGCTCACATCTAGTTATGGGCCATGTTCCTATTTCCATAGCTATCTGCTTCAGAGTGATTGCAGGCCTAACAGAGGAGGCTGAGTCTTCTTTTTTTGTCCTCAAAGAGAAAGCAATTCCCGTTGCTTACCCTGAAATCCTCTTTGCACAAATCACAGATTATTTTTTTTTAGTAAGATTTTAGCTTCTGCTTTAGTGTCTCTAAAATAACGACTTAACGATCCTGTCCTTGCTTGTACTTTTTCAGGATAATGGCCGCAAGAGGCAGGTTCCAATAAGCCCCTCATATTGAGTGGTCCCTTTGTTGACTGCACACTTCAGGTATTGGAATAGCTGAAGATGGTTTTTGATTTACTCCCGTCGTTTTAAAAAAAAGTGTATAATATATTTGACTCTACAAGACATCTCAAAAGTGACTGACTCAGGCTACTTTTCTCGTGTGAGGGTGGCAATTTTATGATTTTGGTAGAAAATTGTTCGTTGCATAAACATGCTTGGACATCTCAAAGTTTTAATAGAAAGAAGGTGGTACTTGATCTGATGCACAATTTAATCTCTCAGCAGATATTCACTTTTTTGTTTTTGTTTTTTAAAAAAATGTGGCCTTGATTCTTCAAAGGAGGAAAGGGGAACCTGCTTTCCCTATATGTAAGTGGCACTTTTTTGGGGCTTCAAAACCGATTCTGCAAGTTCTTCGTAGACATGATATTGATATGCTTCCTTTTATAAGCAAGTGAAACTGGTCAATGTATTGAAATATGTTTGCTAAGAATTTAGTTTTATAAAGGAACAAGAATGCCTGAGGCTAAATATCTGAAACCTAAAGGACCATTACGCTCTTTTTAATAGCAGTAATCACAGTTATTTCTGAAGAAATGCAGTGTAGATCATTTTAGTTTCACAGAGCACAATCCTGCAGGCCCAGCTACATTACAGACTTAATGGGTTTGTGTCAGATGCTAGTAATTTTTGTAGTGTATCTGGGGATAGTTTGATACGAATGCTTCCAGATATCTAGTACCCGTCTCAAATTAAAAATTGCAGAAAGAAGACAGAGCAATCAGGTTTGCTATGCAGTGATATTCTGCAGATGGACGTTTCCAAATAAGTACAAATACCAAGCAGTGAGAGGTATATTTCTTGATTCTTTGTTCACTCTGATGAACAATCTGTGGTGTAAATACATCATCTTCATGGTCGCTTGATCTGAAATATAATCTGTGATAGTCTGATTCCAGGTGTGTGAGAGGTTTTTAGAAGTCTTGCCTCTTGTCGGTATTGCTGATTATGATAGTTTTTAGTGTCATCAAAATTGCAATAGTTAAATGTTGTGCTTGAGCATTCACTGAATCATTTTGATTGAGGAAATTTTTTCTTCAATTTGCATAGATGGAAAGATTTAATAGATTATGACTACAGATGACAGAAAAGTCTGGTTGAAGTGAAATAATTCGTATCCCCCCCCCTTTGCAGGTTCCAAGAAACTTCAGCTTTTGCACTTTGTAGCTTTTATAGCCATTAGTGATTAAACACACACACACACACACACACCCAAACCAAGATTTTGTTTTGTTTTGTTTTGCAGATAATGTGACATTGAGGGGTGGAACATAGCCAAATCTAATAGCTGTCTCCTGCAGGATTAAAAGAAATTTTAATAGTTGAAGCAAACCTTCAAACATCAGGATGTAACCATGGATGGATTACTACCTCTTGTATCTGTAAAATCATGGTTATCTGCAATGGTGCTAGACTTAATTTCACCTTAAATATACTTACATTGCTTTTCTGTTGTAATGTATAGTAGATTTGGTTTTTCCATTGTGAAATTCCCTATTATGGTCTAGACATTAAAACAACTACCATGGAGAGTTGTAAAAAAAAGAGAACAGTAACCAAATGGCGATACACAGTGGAACAGCTACTTTTTATTAGTTTGAGCTAGGCTGGATTTTTCAGAAAGCAGCATGTCTACAGCCTGACAAGCCCCTTCTCAAGGGAGGGGTTTTCCAAATAAGTTCGTAGCACAGAGGAATTCTAGGGGCCTAAAATTATCTCCCACGCCTATAATTCCACTGAATGCAGTGAAAGATTTCTGGCCCCTGATTTTCAACCTAAAACTCTGTGATTGTGGAATTTAAACCCAACTACATTTATTAATTTGTGTCTAATTTTAGAAATGTGAATCAAATGACAGGCTCTGTAGGAGTAGGATTCCGACCAATGAGACTTCTCCCAATGGCAGTTCCACCCTTGGCTTATCTTTCACACTTTTTATTGGAGGTTTTCTAACGAGAAGCATTAGTCTGCCAACACGTTTACTTAAATAAGGAATATTCATGGATTTACATAGGATGAAAGTGTTTCTTTTGCTGCTCTCTTTGCTTCTATCCCTCCATTTTAAAATTTGACAAGAAGATAGTGCTCTACTAACAAATGCCAACAACATTTTTATCTCTGAAATTCGGCATAAGGAAGATTTAGTGTGCTTTGTCAAAGCCATTTGTAAAATGCTGCTATGTAGCCTTAATATTGTAATGTATTGTGTGTGTATATATATGTACATATACACTTAAATACAAAGTAAGTGGCCCACAGCTAAGAAGCAGAAGTTTGTGGTTTGTTGTAGCTGGTTCCTGCTTTGTGTAGCCAAGATAGATTGTATTTAAAACTTGCAGAAAGAAAATAATTTAAAACAGCAGTCACTGCTCATCATTTTAACCTAGGCAAATGTCGAAGGCCAAATATTTAATTTCTTGCCCTGGTTTTTTTGTGTGTGTGTTGAAAGGCCTTCTAGTTAGAAAACCCCCACATTTGAATTTAAGTGGGATTCACAAGCAGAATACAGCTTAAAATTCTTCTTGTTTTCCCCTCGTGAAAATTGGAAGTATTGGCCCATTATGTTTCAATTTAAGATGCTGGGTTCCTGGGTGATCTGGCTTGTGCAGAATCTCTGAGTAGTTAAACCCGGCCACTTTTTATACGAGAAGGCAGAACTTTGGTAGACCTAGTCACCTCTTAATGAAGCTGCGGTGAACTTTTTTCCTTTGGCACGTTGATCTTGAAAGTATAACTGAATAACCCCACTTCTGGTATCTGGCACAGGCTAGTGCAGGGGTAGGCAACCTTGGCTCTTTTATGATTGGTGGACTTCAACTCCCAGAATTGGCTGGCTCAGGAATTCTGGGAGTTGAAGTCCACGAGTCATAAAAGAGCCAAGGTGGCTAGTGTGTTGTTGCTGAAAGTAGAGGCTCATCCCTCTTACTTTCCAGAAAGGTTAGCAGAAAGATGAGTCTGAACACTTCTGCAAAAGGAGGGTTTTCTGACTGATCATCTGTGGATCAGAGTTTTAACAAGTGTGCTAGACAAAGCTAAGAACCCATCAGCTCTCCGTCAGAAAGTGTTGCAGTGCCATTGGTTCTCCAGCTGATGCACAAGCCAGGAGAAGCCCACCCTGGAATAGATTCTCCCAGGTTGAAACATATCAAAATCAAGTGAGCTTTGAGCAGCGGCTGTTCTTGTGGTGAGAAGTTTATTTTCGCTAACATTACATTGCCAGGGCTTGAACTGCTGGCAGTCTTCCATGTTCTCCCAAGAACCACTGGAACAAGCGCTTTAGGTCTGATTTTGGAAATCCTGCTCTTTTTTGCAACTCAGTTGAACAAACATTTGCACAATGGGTAGAATGTGCAAGCACACGTTCTGTATTGGAAAGATACGGATCTTTTTCCAAGGAAGGGGCTAATAATCAACTCATCCGAAGTTCGGTTCCTTCTAATAACTGAAACTCTCGCTAAGTGTTCTGCCAGTGGGTTTCTCGAAACTAAAGTCAGGATGATGAAACAAAAAATGGCAAAGTTATGGGGAATCAGAACAGCCAGGGAATGAAATTTGGCTGGGCTGAATGTATAGTATCAGAAAGTAAGCAAATAATTTAGTTTGGTGTGGCGTTAACAAAAACTCGTGCAAGTGATAATTGATCATATAAAGATGTAATCAGCCAACCCATTTGTAAATATACACCTTTGTACATTGTATACATAGAAACAGATGTCTGTGTACACATACACATGTACATGTGTATACATGTATGTACGTACATGTATATGTATTTATAAAATTGTTTCTCCGCTAGATGCAAAAATAGCTCTATAAATACATAAATTCTAGAAATTTGTAGTAATATAGGACTGATTTCAGGAATATCTGCTGAGAGACCAAAAAGTTCGCTTTTAAGTACCTTAATTAAAAAAAATAAAGTTTATTCCTCGTTTATTTTTTTATTAAAATTTAAATGCACTTTAACTGGCAACCTACATACGCAGACCTAGCTGCATGGTGCAGTTTCAGACTTGGAAATGTTGTATAAAAGTGCAGCACCCATTGAAAAGATCTATTCCTTTCTCACCTGCCAAGCAGAGCGCTGGAAATGAGTTAAAATCCACAGGGTCAAGAGCTGCCTGTTATCTTGCTGCCCATTGGCTGAAGCTTAGATTCTGATTTCCTGGGGGTGGGGGTCGGGGGGGGGCTAGCAGGACTGCTTTTTAAAGAGGCTGTTGTCAAATAGGCAGGTCCTGGATTTACCACTAGCTAACTAGCAAAGAAGAAGAAGAAAAAGAAAAGTCCACATGACCTGAATAATTCCTCATGCTAGTTGAGCACTCCTTAAAATAGCAGGTTTTTGCAAATGGAGTTTTACAGTCTATATTTAAAAATTGTATGTTTGTAACAAATAAAAGTATGCGGAAAAGTGAATGAACCATCCCGGAGAGTCTGCTTGTGTGGGTTTTTTTGTTTTGTTTTTTTTTAATGCTGTGTGGTTAGATTTCAGACTGGAGGGACTGTGTATAACCAACATACAGGGGAATCGTCTGTGTGAAGCTGTGTTGGGACTTTTGCAAGTGGAATTACCGCAAGGTGAAACATTACCTGTTGGAGCAGGTTTGGAAAAAAAAAACTCAAGGGGACAAGATAACCAAACGCAGGAGGCTCTCACAAAGGTTGTGCAAGGTGACGAAAAGGAGCCCAGCGTGTGAAATTCCTGCCAGCAAGTCCTGAATTACAACTTTTATGGGGTGGGGGTGAGTTCTATTAAAATTTCATTGGAGGAACAGAGAAACTTGCATTTCTGGATTGGTTGGTGCTGCCTTTTTGTGTAAGTAGTCTGGATTTATTCCACGCAGATTGAGGGGTTTTAGTGATGTCGTCCCAGCAGGCTTGGAGAAGGCCAGCAACACTGTTTTATTCATTTGTGACCAGTGAGTAATAGTTGCACAACAGATTGGCTTTGCGTGTGCTAAGTGATGGTTTATTGACTCAAGCCAAGTTCTAGCTGCACAAGATGCTTCGCCATAAGCCAGACCTACCTTCCACAGCCAGCTGGGGAATTCTGGGTGCTGAAGTCCACAGATCTTCAGGCTGCCAAAGTTGAGAAACACTGCAATAAAGCAGACTCCAGTCTTAGGAATAAGTACTAAGTCGTAATTTTTATCATAGCGGAAACGGAGGCTGAGAAAGAAGCTGGTTTCCAGTCAACCCAAGGACTGTTGGCCTGTAATTTGAAAGCAATTTTTTTAAAGAAATAATTGGTCTGCCAAAGCACATCATGCCTTGCTTTAAAAAGTAGTCATCCTTCAAGACTTAACTCTGCTCTTGTTCAGTACAGAGATAGTTTGCCACTGTCTTCTTCCAAATAGCTTCTTGTGACTTCCAGCCTTTTGAACTTTTGATGCTTTGAGCCTATTTAACTTTTTCAAAATTAGCTAAGTTAGCCTGGTTTTATCATCATGGAACTGCATGTACCGGTACTGGTACTAGGGAGAGCTATCTCCCAAATGGCTGTTTTTGTCATTTCCATTACTGTACAAAATTTTGTAACTGCCCATATTAACAGGCCAGAGTAATCAGAATAGCTTATTGGTTAGGTTTTGGTTTGATTTTGTTTTACAAAAACATCCAACTGTTAAGGTAGGAGGAAGGACTGTTGGATATGCTCACTGCCTTGAGTTATTTATATAAATAATAAAGGAAGGATACAAATAAATAATTAAAAATAATGTAAATAGGTAGAACATTCCAAATTTACAGAATTGTACTTGGCAATTTGGAGAATGATTAACCAATTTAATTATTCTTTATTTGAAAATGCACTGAATAAAAGAAATATGCCTCATAAATATTTGCATCTTATAGTTTACAGTCATTATATTTATTCCTAGAAGTCACTCAGCCTATGGGTTGGTTATGAGTCATAATCAAATTTCTGCCCCTTATTTCTACCCAGGATTGTACAATGCAGGGGTACAAAAATATACTGTGCAATATTGGGTACAGAATTCACCTGGTGATTTATTTTAAAAAGCAAAGAGAAGTTTCTATTCCACGTAACTGCAAATATTTATTTTTGAAATGCATAACCAATCTTTTATTCAAGGAGCTCAACATAGCCTACCTACTATTCCTTTTGTCGCTTTCCCCCCTTTGGCCTCAAAACAAGGGAGTGCCTTGAAATCGGATGCTTTTTTTTTTAAGGCAGGTAAAAAAATTCTAGTTACAGGAGGGAGGGCTGTTTTCAGAAGTCATGGGACCCTACTTTACAATTTTAGCAAATGGAAGAAATCTGAGTGACTTTGACCCAGTCTCTCTCTCTCTCTCTCTCTCTCTCTCATCCCAACATGTTTTACGGAGGTACCATTATGGGTTACAACAAAGCTGCACTCCAGGGTAAGCTGCCTTCAGCTCACGGAAGAAATGTGTGATATAAATCTAACAATATAAAAGATAACACTGGAGAAGAAAGTGCACAGAACGGTGTGTGCAAAAATGCTGGAAACAACCAACTTAAATCTGCTTGCATATTATGGGATTATCCCTACAGGTACATCAGCCTTATGATGGGATGGTAACAACCAAGTTTTGTTTCTCTGTGCAGTAAAGCCCCAACCCTTGCTGATCAAATGTTGTACGTGGAATATTGAGCCCAAAGAAATACTCTGCAAAAGGTGTCCATTTACTAGGGTTGCAGCTTATTCAGCTCACGTTATAGCACTTGATACCTGTTGATTTACCAGATACCTGCTAAAACACCTAGCTGGCAAACTGCTGGTAGGTGTAAAGACAAACCTTTGTGAGTAGGGGAGTTTGGGGTGTATTCGAGAAGAGAAAAGAAATCAATTGAATCCTTTGTCACTCCAAAAAGTGTAGCTGGAGTAGCACATTGGTCTTGCAGAGGTTCTCTACTGAGAACCTCCATTGATTTAAGCCAGTTGTTTTTTTTCAATCTCTGCCCCTTTCTATTCTACAGCCTTGCTTCCTCTTCCGCTAAAATTTGCTGATTTGCATTCATCGTCCAATTATTCCACTTTCTGATGATGATATCAGCCCAAAGAGACCAGATGACAACCAGAGTTAGCAATTTTATTTCAAAAGGAAATGGGGAAATTTACGAGAACTGGTGGAATAAAAGGATTCTTTTCTGGGCAATATTTTTTTTTTCATTTTCTCCTGTCTGCATCATCTGATTGTATATAATCGACTAGATCCCCATTTGGGACAGACGGTGGCTCCTCCTTCTTAGGAAAATGTCCACCTACCAAGTTGTCAAAAGGCAAATTGCATTAAGAAGGAAATGAAAAACAAAGCTATTAGGAGAACACAACTTGGGAGCACTGGATTCAATTCTGGCCACCACACCTTCAAAAGAATATTTTAGAAGTGGAAAAATTGCAAAAGGAGAATAAAAAGATTAGAACACTAGAGGAAAAACCACAGCAGTTGAGGCTCTTAAGCTTGGAAAGCTTCTGATTCAGTGGGTTGTGAGAATACAGACTCCTGAGTGTTGCTGTGCAAACCCAGGCCAATTAGCCTAATGGAATAAACACATGGTTAAATTAAACAGCTGTAAACGGATCGTGTAAACCCAAGTCTGCATTAGACAGCCAGCAGCCAGGACTAAAGATCCTGGATTCGGGGGTAGGTGAACGAACTCTGATTTAGTAAAAACATGGGAACAGAGATTCCTGCGGCCGTTTTGGCATGCTCTCCCCCCCCCCAACGGTATTTAACAAACCACAACAGCGGAGATCACATAACAGGGTAAAACCAAAGCGATTGCCCATTATGGTCTCACATCCTGGCCTGCAGGACACAAGAATGTTAAGATGCAGATCATCGGCTGGCCTCTCTCGGAGCTATTGTGGTTTGGGAAACGACGGCTGAGGGTTTCGGAGAGGGTTGCAAACAGCAGCCTGCACCCAGCTAGAGAGACCTAGAGCCCCTCGGTCCCATCCGGGGGTGGGGGGGGGAGTTCCATACTAAAACACGGGAGGCCGAAAAGCCGCAGCTGGCTGGATTCACACAACACATTGACCCCCCCTCCCCACCCCACCCACCCCCGGGGCGAATCGGGGCGCGCTTCCTGGCGGCTCAGCCTGCAACAGGGCAGGTGCGCAGCCTGTCTTGCGGACTGGGGGGGGGGCGCTGCAGACCCCCGGCCAGCTGGACGCTCGGGGCGGCGGTTCACAGGAGGACGGGGAGCGGGGGGGGCGCCGCTCCCAGGCCCAGCCCGCGGGGGCGCGCATCGGCCACGGCGCTGGAGCCTGGCGCACTGCGGACGGCGCTCTTCCTGCCCCCCCTCGCCCCCCCGCCCGCCCGCCCGCAAAGGACACACGCAGGCAGGGCGGGGCTCATCCGGCCGCGGGAGCGCGGTGGGCTCGCCCCCTCCCCCTTTGCCAGCGGCCCGCCCCCCCCGCTCGCCTTACCTCAGATGAACCCTCGGCGGGTGCTCGTGCTCGGCCACGGATCGATAAGCCGGGCGGCGCGCCAGGCATGCGCACTTCTGCCCGGGACCGCCGAGCAGGGCAGTGGGAAGTGGGGGGGGGGGCGTTGGGCAGGCGGCTTGCTGCGGTGGCGCTTCCCCGCCGCGTTCCCACGATCCGTTTGCGCCCCCCCCCACGCGCTTCGAAGGCAGCCTCAGCGGTCGTGCTGAGGGGCTGCCCGGGCCTTTCGGGCGGGGGGAGCCGGGCGGACAGGAGGCTGGGCTCGGCTAAGCCAAGATGAAGCCAAGGTTTCATCGTGGCTTAGAGCCCAGGGTGGCCCGTGCGAACCCCTTTCCCCTTCCCAGGTTCACCAGGTTGCGGTCTACCTGCGCCAGCCCGCGTTCTAGCCTGATTTGGCCTCCCCTCTTCTCAGGACAGGTTGGCCTGACTCCGGCTAGGGCAGGGGGAGGCAACTTTGGCTCTTTTAGGATGGGTGGACTTCAACTCCCAGAATTCCTGTGCTGTGCTGGCTCAGGAATTCTGGGAGTTGAAGTCCACCAGTCTTAAAAGAGCCAAGGTTGGCTACCCCTGGGCTAGGGCCCCTGGAGAACCCAAAGCCCGGAGCCCCGCAGCCAAGGAGGCTTCCTGCGTCTCGGGTTAGAGAGGAGGGAAGTGGCCTCCCCAGGCCGCTTAAGGAGGGTCGGGGTAAACCCGGACACTCTAGAACAGCGGTTCTCAACCTGTGGGTCGCGACCCTTTTGGGGGTCAAACAACCATTTCCTAGGGGTCGCCTAAGACCATTGGAGAACATATGGTTCCGATGGTCTGTCTCTGTATGGCCTCCTCCGCCATTTGCAGAGAGAGAGAGAGAGAGGCACTTTCGCTTCCCTTTTCTCTCAGGCGGACTTACCTCCTGCAGGGATCCTGATTGGTCCTGTGCCTGGGTGCTCCACCCCCTGGGAGAAGCGCGGCCAGGGCCCCATGGCCTTGGAGCCGCCTGGGGAAGCCCCGGGATCCCTGTTGGGAGCGCCCGCTGGAGGCTCCGCTGAGCGGGCCAGCCCTCCTACAAGCCGCGGCCCAAGGGAGACCAGCCCCTGCGATCCCCAGCCAGCCCGACCATTGTACCCGCTGGCCAGGAAGGCGCGCCGGAGTCCAGGCTGCTGGGAAGGAAGAAGGAGATTCAGCAAAGGTAGGAGAGGAGAGTCGCCTCCTGGGCCCAGCGCTGGCAGTGGCTTCCTTGCCATCCTCTTCCTCCTCTCCTTCTTCCTCCTACTGTTGTTAAGTGAATCAATTAAATGGTTAAGTTGTTAAGTGAATCAAATACATTGTTAGTAACCTGGTTGTTAAGTGAGTCTTAACCAGAGTCATAAATATGAGTCACTTTCCAAGCCTCTGAATTTTGATCACGTGTCCATTCAGGACGCTGCAACGGTCATAAGTGTGAAAAAACTGTCATAAGTCACTTTTTTCAGTGCGGTTGTAACTTGGAACGGTCGCTAAGTTGAGGACTACCTGTAAGTGCTTCTTGAGGGCTCTGGAATTATCTCCCCATCTTTTTCAGTAAAAGGGGTAGCTTTGCACGCGAGAAGCTCGTGAGAAAGCTCCGTGTCGATTCAGACAGCCTAACATTCGTGCACAAAATTCATGCACCTTGGAGTTAAAGGGGCGTTGATGGGGCACCAGCCGCGATCCAGCCCTGACCAGCCTCTGGCACTTTTTCTCACACGTTTCCTTCCTGTCACTCAGCTCCATTGTAACTTTACCATTATAACTGTGAACGATCATTAAATGAACTGTTGAAAGTCAAGAACTACCTCTACATAGTAACTGGAATTACACATTATATGAGGGTGAAAATATGGTGGTCTAATTAGTGGCTGAGGCCAGCCCGCCACAAGGAAAACCAAATGCCTAATTAATGAAAACAGGTCACCATCTTATCCTGGCACATCTTTAATCAAACCTTTATCCAAACTCAGACCATCTGGATTTCTAGAAGCAGGAATGTGAAACCACAATTAGCGTAATAACACTAACCACAGTGGCTGCGCTCATGTAAGGAGCTAGCTGGAACCAAGCAATTCACCCTTCCTGGTTCTTATGTGATTGATTACTTACGTCAAGCAGGTGTTGTCTCATCAGGACCACATAGATAGATTTTCTCGGTGACAGTCTCCCCTTAACCTGGTCCTTCAGCTCTTCCAAGGGTGCACCCCTCCCCACAGTAAGAAAGCCCCTTTCTGCTGGCTATCCTTTTCTCTTTCCTCCACCTTTCCCGGCATCAGAGCCTTCTCTTGAGAGCTGGGTCTTCACATACGGTGTCCAGAGTAGGATAATTTGAGCCTAGCCATTTGTTGCAGGATCCCATCCGGCTCGGTGACCAGGAGGTGTAGTCTTCCGAGCTGGGCCACATTCTGGTGGAGAGAAGTTCCCCAAGGATGGGCTCCAGTACGGGTCTGAAAGCTTGGAAGACTAAACCTTTGGTCCTGGTGACCGACCCAGGTTGGATCCTGCGACATTAACCTGGGACACATATATTTGCCTTTATTTGCTAGCCGTTTGTGCCTGGAGTGAGAACTCGAGTTAGTTTGGTCAATGAGCCACTGGTTTGTTTTCTAGGCTGTCCGTAATATTCTCTGGAGTCTTCTCCAAATCAAAGTTGAAAGGCGTCCATGCTCTTTCTCTCCTGCTGGCTGAGGAATCCTGGGAGCTGAAGTCCACAAATCTTAAAGTTGTCAAGGTTGCAGACCCTCTGCTCTAGACCCATTGCTCTCTTAATATTAGTAACATTATTAGTAATATAATTAATAATAATATAGTTATCGCGCTATCTTGATTGTAAGATTACATTAACAGAGTCTTGCAGGTTTGAAAGTACAATATTTCTCTCTTCTTCTTTTACTCTCCGGAAAACTAAAGGGAGTCCCTTGAGGGATGTTTTCTACACCCCTTTTCTTTCTGAAGTCTGAGATACTTTTTGCATCGCAGTTGTCTAGGCTGGAGCTCTCCCTCCTAAGATCATACCAGATACCGTTATATTGGGGAAGAGGGCTTGGTCCAAGGTCACCCAGCTGGCTTTGTGCTTAAAGCAGAACTAGAACTCACGTCTCCTGTTTTTAGTCTGATGCCTTATCCACAACACCATCTCTTAAAACACTTAAATGTCTGGGGGAGAAACATTAGTTTCACTCGTTCACTTAAACACATGCACATCTTGCTTTTGCCTGCCTCCTTCCTTCCTGTTCCCTTCCCTCCTTCATTTTTTCCTTTCTTCCTTCCTTTCTTCCTTCCTTCCTTCCTTCCTTCCTTCCTCTTCCCTTCCCTTCCGTTCCCTTCTCTCCTTCATTTTTTCCTTCCTTCCTTCCCTTCCTTTCTTCCCTCCCTCCCTCCCTTCCTCTTCCTTCCTTTTTTCCTTCCTTCCTTCCTCCCTCCCTTTCTCTTCCTTCCTTTTCTCCTTCCTTCCTTCCCTCCCTCCCTCCCTTCCTTTTTCTTCTCTCCTTCCGTCCTTCTTTCTACCCTCAGTAAGAAATGCAGTCCTGGCTGCCTTGATTGAAAGCTTCAGTCCCCCTTTGACTCATTGCTGTAACTGGGGAATTCTGGGAACTGAGGTCCACACTTCTTAAAACTGCTAAATTTGAGGAAACCCTGGACCAGCATGTCCTACAGATCCAGAATGTATAATCAGTTCACAGTTCCTGGTCATGCATATTCAGAAAATCAGGTTCACTGAGCAAAACCATGGTTATTTTAACCCTTGGCTCAGTATGTGGTGTGTCAATATAGCCCATTATATGATGTATTTTGTTTCCTGCAGCTCTAAGAGGCTAAAATCACTTTTTTTTAAACTAGGAAATGCCATTGAAAGCAACAGAAATCAAATAATCTAGCAACTTTTTAAAAGCAGAAGTGGAAGACAATCAGTACAGAGAAAGCTAACGCTCAAAACGCACCCTGAGTCCCTGCTCCCTTGTGCAATGTTACTCGGTTCTCAATCTAATCTTGCAAAGGAATCTAATCCAGGGAATCATGTGACTTCATACATTCATTAATCTTTAAAGGGGCACTTTGCTGCAGGAGTGCTGTGGAGGTAAAACAGGGGTGAGGACAGTTCCTGTTCAGAAGGGAGGGTGCCAGCAATATTATTTTAAGCCACAACGAGAATTGAGTTGGAGAGAAGAATTCTAAACACTTAACTTGCTTCAGACAGCCACTTCTTATTTTAGTTTTTATTTTCAAGGGTGGCATTCTCCTTCCTTCTCTCTCTCTTTTTTTTTATGGTTAAGAGCACTACTGGCGATATTGCCTCCCTGTCTTTTCAGGGAGGGCCTTCCCTTAACGCAAAAGTTCTTGCTCAAGGTCCCCGAGGATCTAAAGGCCCATCCTCACTGCCAGGGGTAGATGCCTCCCTGCTTTTCAAAACAGAGGGGGGGGGGAATCTCTGTGACAGCGTTTGTCACTCCCTGCTTGGCATACTAAAAATTAAGCAGCTTAATTGCAGAAAGACCCAGTCACCCCCTCCCCAAGGAAACCTCCACTGTGACCCCCATCTTGATGGGTGAGAGAGAGAGGCAGGGAAGGGCATAGCTTTGTGCATCGTTTGAGGCAAAGATTGTGGCTGATTCCTCTTCTCCTCCAATCCAAACAAGCTGCTGCCTGGATCTTCTGCGCTTATTTGCGCAATCTGTTTTGCTAGCTCCCGTGCATTGCCTCGTCCTTCAGCTGCAGCCGGGGAGCATGCTCAGTAGAGGCTGTGTGTGTGGGGTGGGGGGAGTAGCTCCGCTTCAGAAAGGGAGCCCAGGCAACTGCCCCTCCCAGCCGCTGTCCTCAGTTGCCCTCTGATGCGCTTCCATCTGTTCTCAGCCCTTCCCATGAATGAGATAAAGATTAATGGATGCAATCAATGCGGGCCCTGGATGCTGGGTCACCACATCGCTTTAGAGACACCTGCAGGCAGCCAGGAATTGCAGCCAGGCAGCGGAGAGAGCCTTGGCGCTGCAGCATCGACACAGAAGCCCTGCTACGTGCCTCCCATTAGAGGCCACGTCTCCTTCTTTTAAATTTGGAACTCTTCCTTCCAGAATCAACTACGGGTGATCCTTGACTTACGACCATTCGCTGAGCAACTGTTCAAAGTTACAGTGGCACTGAAAAGAAAAGGGACTCACAACGGGTCCTCATCTTTGCAACAGTTGCAGCATCCCCATGGTACCTGCTGGGGCTATGGCTGGCCCCAAATTATGCTCTTTCAAGGGCAGCCGATAACGCCAATAAACTATCTCCCTCTCACAATTTGAATAGAATAGAATAGAAAATTAGAATAGAGTAGAATAGAGAATGGAATGGAACGGAACGGAACAGAATAGAATAGAAAACAGAACAGAATAGAATAGAATAGAATAGGAAATACAAAATACAAAATAGAATAGAATAGAATACAATTGAAAAGAAATACAGAATAGAATGGAATGGAATGGAATGGAATAGAACAGAGTTGGAAGGGACATTGGAGGTTATCTAGTCCAACCCCCTGCTCAGGCAGGAAACCTTATACCATTTCAGACAAAGGGCTATCCAGTCTCTTCTTAAAAACTTCCAGTGTTGGAGCATTCACCACCTCTGGAGGCAGGTTGTTCCACTGGTTAATTGTTCTCACTGTCAGGAAGTTTCTCCTTAGTTCCAGGTTGCTTCTCTCCTTTGATTAGTTTGATTTGATCAGGATGATATAAGATCTCCTGCCTTGAGCGGAAGGTTGGACAAGAAGACCTTCGGGGTCCCTTCTGGCCCTGACTCTGTGTTCTAAACAGATGCAGTTGCATTGAAGCAACAGGAGTACATGCTTTCCCCTCAACCGCACGCTCTTCCCTCAAGATACCTTGCCTGCAGCCAGGAAGCGTGCAGCTCAGTGGATAGAGCATATCCTTCTTTAATTTCTCCCTCTTCTGCAGAGAACCTTGGCCCAGCTTTTATTATATTTGATTAATTTGTTTATAGCAGTAAACGCTCCTCCTTTTGCTAGAAGAGGCCTCCGAGCTACTTAGCGCACGGCACGCTAAAGTGCAATCAAATCCAATAATTATAATACAAAATAGCAATTATAAAAAAACAGAGAAAACAGCACTGGCAGCACAACACAAACCCAGACCCAATTAGAGAGCTGGAAAAACGAGCACTTAGAAAGTTGCTCGGTAGGGCAAGCCTTCAGAACCACAGAGTGCACAGCGGTCAAAC
This sequence comes from Bothrops alternatus, assembly GCA_034064705.1. Lineage (NCBI taxonomy): Eukaryota > Metazoa > Chordata > Lepidosauria > Squamata > Viperidae > Bothrops > Bothrops alternatus. The sequence goes on from JARGCV010000242.1 coordinate 1,300,902, forward strand.
GTGCAAGGAACCTTCAGACATCTGAGGAAGAAGTGGAACATTGTCTCCCGAGGCTCAGAAATGGATAGGAACCATGGGTGTCTCTGCAGATTGGGCAAGTGACTGAATTTGCTGGAGTCTCGGGATAGAGATGGCATAATTTGTGTCATTTGCACGGACGTTGTTGCATGTGAGAGATCACTGTGACTTGCACTAAACTGGCCGGAGTAGGCAACACCCCAGAAGACAAGCTCAGGATTCAAAAAGATCTTGATCAACTGGAACAATGGGCCCTATCCAACAAAATGAGTTTCAATGGGGAGAAAAACCAAGTCTTACATTTAGGCAGGAAAAAAAGATACAAGTACAGATTGGGCGAGACCTGGCTTAAAACCAGCAACTGTGAGAGGGACCTTGGAGTCCTAGTGGACGATCACTTGACCGTGAGCTAGCAGTGTACAGCAGCAGCCAAAAAAGCTCATACAATCCTGGGCTGTATAAACACAGGCATAGAATCAAGAACATGCAAAGTATTAGTACCGCTTTACAAAACCCTAGTAAGATCATACCTCGAATACTGCAGCCAATTTTGGTCACATATCACAAAGAAGATACTGAGAGTCTGGAAAAAATTCAGAGAAGAGCAACTAAGATGATCAAAGGCCTGGAAAGGAAAATATTTGAAGAATGGCTGCAGAACTTGGGTTTGGCTAGCCAGGGGTTCTCAACCTTGGCAACTTTAAGACTTGTGGACTTCAATTCCCAGAATTCCTCAGCCAGCTGAGGAATTCTGGGAATTGAAGTCCACAAGTCTTAAAGTTGCCAAGGTTGAGAACCCCTGGCTAGTCTAAAGAAAAGAAGAAATAGGGGAGGCATGATAGCAGTATTCCAGTATTTGAGGGGCTGCCACAAAGAAGAGGGGATCATGTTAGTCTCCAAAGCACCAGAGGGCAGGACAAGAAACAATGCTTGGAAACAGATCAAAGAGAAAAGCAACCTGGAATTGGGGATTTCTGGCTTAGACCTTCCTAGGAATATTGGGGTGATCATCAGATATTTGCGAGAAGGACTAAGAAATGGCCACGGCTTATAGTGGCTATCCCATCCTCGGTACACAGTGTTTCTCATTATCCACATGGAATATCAAGCTATCATTCCTCCATTTTACCCTCATGAGAATAACCGGTAAACTTTACATTTCCTAAAGTTGGTTGGCCAAAAGACAGCAATTGCCCCAAAGCCCTTCAGAGCACATTGTGGCAGAATGTTAAAAATGAGTGTATTCGCCATAAACTCATCAAACAGGTTGTGTTGGCTCGACAGATGAAGCCATCAAATGACTGGCCTTGTGCAACTCAATAGAGGTTGGGTGATTGTAATTAAGAGTTGGAGAGGGTGTGTGCATAGGCCCCAAGTGTCACTCCTTTCAGCTCAAAACTAGCAAGACAGGAAAAGGAGGTCTCTCTCTCCACATTCAAGGAGCTTTTTCAGACATCTACCTCAGTTGCAACTTGAAAAGGTAAAGTCCTAGGAGAAATGTTATGGATAAATACTTAGGTCTGTAATAAGTGGTTTTCCACCCTCCTGCCCCTTTTATGAATTCTGGTATGCGTATTTTTATTTATTGGGCCGTGTATTAAAAATGCTACCATTTTGCCAGCAAGTAATCACATTCATGCTCCCAAATGGTATTCCATTATCTGACTTTACACTCCCACACCTAAACTTCCTGATATGGAAATCAGCGTATTCCTGGTGTTTTAATGTCTTCTGTTTGGGCAAGTGACTGCAGATATTGAATTGCTTAGAAGCCTCCTTGGTGTTTGTAGATGCTCATATTCTTTTGAGTTATGTCCTGTACTTATGGCTGGGAAATGAAGACAATGGAAATGGATTACACCTACATTTATGACTGCCTCAAGTCCTACAGCATTTGGAGGACTATGTGAAATGTATCATTATATATTCATTGATGTTTAGATTCTGCTTTCTCTGTTGTAATTTATTTACGTTTACTTAATTGAGCCACCTTGAATTCCGTTGATGCTTATCTATTGGCTGCCAACTTGTTTTGATGGTTAGTAGTTCAGATTCTTACAGAGAGTTTTAGCATACAATAAATCTATATATATTCACTTGAACTGCCTGAACTCTTGATTCCATGCTTGACAGCACACCTACAGTAGTTCCCTTAAGCATTCATTGCATGGTTTAGCTTCCAGACTTTTTAACATCTTTGTTGCTCTGCTCTCTTTTAACCTTTCTCTCTCATCCATTCACCCCTATGAAATCACTGGCAGCTCAGAAGCAGATTTCTGTTTCCTACCTACTCTGAGCTCTGAGTTTACTTGTATCCAGGAGAATTTCTGCCCATTGGCTGGAAATCTTTCCTGGAAACCTATTCAGCTGACTTCTCTGGGCCTCTTTTGTTTGTAGACAAAGACTGCCATCTGGTGCTGAATCCACGGAGCTATTGAAAATGTGTTTCAAGCCAAAGGGACACTTTTTCCTCTGTTGGCAAATTTTGAAAACTTATTTGTATCCACTTCCAGGAGTTGACTGAGGCCCAAAGCAGGAATTAAAATCTGAGCAATTGTGCAGAGATTATGGATCCTGGACAAGAAGCTCATTCAGGCACCTGACAGGCAAAGGGCAGCTGTCTTCCCACTTGTCTCCTCCACAATGTGGGATTCCCCACCCCGCCTTTTAGTATACCTTTACTACCCCCACCACCCTTTTTACAGCCTTCAGATGCCAAAGCAGAGAATGTGCAACAGGTGCCAGGATGCCTGTTGAGTAATGGGCGCTGCTCCTGCCAGGGCTGAGCCCATCCTTGCCATGACCTCTGATAGTGGGGTGGTCACAGATGCTGGCTCTTCTCCCAGAAGGGCAGGTGCACGATGACCACCAAATAAAGCCTATTGTGGAGTCTCTGGTGTGAGTTGAGGACTATCTGTATAGTCTTTTTCATCTAAGAGTCCTCCCAGAAATAATGATAGGAGAGCTGTGTCAGTTTTCCTCCCCTTTTCTCCACTATTTCATTCATTTCTATTTCATTCATTCACTCACACTTTTCTTTAATGAAGGTCTAAAAGTAGCTTACAAACCTGTTTAACAAATACAGTATTACAGAAGCCATGTTAAAACATTTGCATTGGTATGATGTGCCCCCTCGTGGCCAGTGAATTTTATTGCATCTGATGGAAATTATGGAACAAATCTGTAGATATACAGGGAATAAAATTGACAACCACCAAATACACTACTAGATGGTATTATGAAAACTGAATTCAGCCAAGAAAAATATAAAGTTTTACATTTAGACTCAATGAATAAACTTACAAAGGACTGTTTAGGATGAAGGACTCCTTGGCCTGTTAAAAATATAAAAGGCAACAAAACTGTGGTTGACCAAAAGCTGAACACAAGACTTTAATGTAAGATGCTTTCAAAAAATGTAGATGTGGCTATATTACTGGAACTATAGTTCATAAGAAGTAATCATTTTACTGAAGTGCTATCTGATTTGGAGTGCTGCACTTGTAGATATAAACAAATTGGAAATGATTTTAAAGGTAGCATCAATATATTTGGGGTATTTCTGTTTTCTTTTTTTTTGTACACTTTTTTCTTTCTTGTTAGTGTTGGATGGTTTTAGTCTGTTTTCTTTCTTTTATATTTTATTGTGGGTGATAACGAATAAATAAATATTAAAAAAAGGTTAATACAAAAAGAACGGAAGTCAAAGGACTTTATATACCAACAAGAAAGATGCAGTTTTATTTTTTGCTGCAACAAGGACTAAATCTACAGTAAAGGGCTTAAAACATTAGTGACACATTTTTACCTTACAATTAATGTTAAATATGGTTTAAATATCAGCAGTTCTCAACCTGTGGGTCGCGACCCCATTTGGGGTCGAACGACCATTTCACGGGGGTCGCCAAACAACGCAGTCCGCCATTTCCCCCCCTTTTCCTTAACTGTGCTACACTATTTTTTTCCCCTTTTCCTTAGCTGTGCTACTCCCTCTTATTCTATTGGCTTTTGAAAGCCAGTAGAATAGACTCTCTTGAATAGAGTCTAATTCTATTGGCTTTCAAAAGCCAATAGGAATTGTCCAGGCTGTCTCTGCCCTGCTGAGCCCGCCAAAATTCTCAGTCTGCAAACGGTGCTGCAAGTCGTCTGCAGCGAAGGCGAGCTCTCCGGAAGTTTCCACCCCTCCCTGCTGAGCAACTACTAAAACTGTAAGTAAAAGAGGGCCAGGGGTGGGAGGTGGGAGGCCAGTGGGCGCAGGGAGGGTTTTTGGCGCGCGTGGGGCCCAGCGGGTGGCTTACCTCCCTTGGGCTGGGCCGTGGTCCCCTTGCGCCATCGCTGCTGCAGCCGCCCAGGAGCGCCTGGGCCTGCCTGCCGCCGCCCCAAACGGGCGGCAGCGAAGGTAAGGCTAGCAGGGCAGCGGCAGGCGCAGGGAGGATTTTTCGCGCGCATGGGGCCCGGCGGGTGTCTTACCTCCCTTGGGCTGGGCCAGGTGGTGGCCCAGCCCGTGGTCGCCCTGCACTGTCGCGGCCGCCCAGGAGCACCTGAGCCTGCCTGCTGCCACCCCGAACGGGCGGCCTACGCCTCGGCCGGCGCAGGGGGCAGCACCGCGCATGCGCTGCACAGGGGGTAGCGCTGCGCAGGTCAGGATCGTGGCCTGAAAAAGGTTGAGAACCGCTGATATATATACAACCTCTTACAGTCAAAATAACTTTTCTTTCTCAAGATTTTTTTGTGTGGTCTTACAACTTTAAATGGCTTAAGTTGACTATCTTGACTGCATAAGATTCACAAATCACACCAAGTCATGGTTAAATTTAACCAGGCTTTGATGAATATACTGCATTGACTGAATTCTAAGCCAAACCTTGTGGCTTAGCATTGTAAACGCAACACTGCGGTTTATTCAATAAATCATAGTTAATAAAACAATGGCTTAGTGTCGTGAGTCATAACACTGTAACTTCCAGATATGTGGATACTTCTTCAAAACAGGCACATAAAATTAAGACATGTAGGATTCACAATGTTGCGAATCTTTGCATGCTGAATTAAAGTAGGAAGACCAGAATGGCTGGGTTCCTATCACATACTAACCTAATAACATTGTTTAAGAACATTTCATTCAACCCATATGCCAAGTTAAATAAAATGCACAGTATGTAAAGTCAGATGTTTTAATTTTCAATTACTGTGTACAGCTTAACGACAATATCTGCCTCCTCCTCCCCTAAACGGGCTAAATTTTATGGGATTTTGATACTTTCGGTAGCAAATCTTTGGTATTTCGGAGCAAGCATTAAAACAGAGCTTGATCAGTAGCACTGCCATATTTTATAGCTTAGTGCATAAGACTTTTTCTGACCAAAGCTCTATTTGGCTCCAGTCCTTCAAAGCTGACTTCTTGCAGGACAGGAACCACTCATCACATTGGTGAAATAAAACTCATATATTCAGTATTTAAACCATTTCCCCCATTGTATTGCCCCGGGGACACGTGAGCCCCTTTTGTAACCTGACAAGCAGTCAATGGGGAAGCCACATTCACTTAACAACTGTATTATTAACTTAACCAGTGTAGTGATTCACTGAACGGTGCAGGAAAGGTCATAAAACGGAGCAAAACTTAACAAATATCTCACTTAGCAACAAAAACCTTGGGCTCGATTGCGGTCGTAAATCGAGGACCACCTGTATAACGGGGTGATTAAAAACGAACATCTCAGAACGTAGAATCGCAATGTGCGGCTGGAAGGGACCTTTGGAGGCCTTCTAGTCCGACCCCCTCAAACCAGAGACCCAAGGAAGAAAGAGCGAGGCTACGCAACCTAGGATTTGCCCGGCCCTTCCGAGGGGAGGTGCTGGGGATGATGGGAGTTGAAGTCCAAGCCCCCGGGAGGGCATCATCGGGGGGACCGCCGCGACCCCTTCCGTTCTTAGGCGTCTCCCCTCCGAAGACCCCCTTCTCCTCCCCGGTGGGCTCGGCGGGGCTTCCTTCTGCGGAAAGGCGGCGAGGGGGAGGGATCCCGCGGGGCCTCCTCCCTCTTAACGTCAGATGTTTTCGCCTCAGGTTGACGGAGCCCGGTTTTGGCGGGGAAAAAGAAATGGAAGCTCCACCTCCCGACGAGATTCGTGTCAGCGACGGGACCGTTGTCCCCACGCGGGCCTCAGCTCACGGGGCAGCCCGGCTGGAGCCTCCCCCGAGCGGCCTGTCCTGCGTGCGAGGGACAGAACCGGCCACAGGCCCCGCGATCCATTTGCCGCCCTCTCCGCGCAAACAAACGGGAGAGTTTAGAGAAAGTCACAATATGGGCGGGAAACTCGGCTTTGCTGCCGATTGGCTCTTGGCGCTGCTCCTCCGTTGGCGCCGCCCGCCAAACGGCGGCTTCTAATGTTTAACTGGAGCTCGAGCTTGTCACTCCACGCTTTCCTTCGGCGCGGAGCAACCTCTGGTTCCGCCTCTCCCTTTTCGCTCTCGCTCTGACGTGCCGTGTGCAAAGGAAGAGGGGGGGGGGAGGTTGGTGTTGGTGGAAAAAAAACAGCCGTTAAACGGGCCGCGGGGCGGGGCCTCGGCGAGGAAGTAAGAAGCCTTAATTGGATTGGTCAAGGCGGGAGGTTCAAACTAGCATGAGCAGTCCTGATTGGCTCGGGGTGGCCGCGGCAGGCCAGGCTCCCTCCTCGCGCCCAGGCGGGTTATTGTCTCTCGACTTTCGCAGGCGGCTCTCGCGCGGAATCGGGACTGGACTTCGCACAGGAGCGGCGCAAACATGGTAAGGAGGGCGGGAAGCCGCGCGCCGAGCGGGCCCGAGCGGAGCGTGTGAGGGAAAGCCCCGCTCCCGTTCGGCGGGAAGCCCGCGCGGGGCTCCCAGCTCTTCCTCACGCCGGCCGGGCGGGCGGGCGGGAGGGCTCCTGGGGGGGGCTACGAGCTTCCGCGGGAGTCATTCCGGCACCCAGTAGGCGGCGGCGGCGGGCCAAGCCGTCCTCTCTCGCGGGCTGCCCCGGGCGCGCCACTGACTGGGGCGGCGGAGGGCGAAGAGGCGCCCCTGGCGGCTCCCTCCCTCTTCCGTTTGGCGAACGGGCCGGGAAGCCCCGCCTCTCGGTCACCGCGGGGGGGAGGGGGGGCCGCCTGCCTGCCTGCCTGGCTTGGCTTGGCGCGGGGCCAGCGCGCCGGCAGCGCCTCATCCCGGCCGGAGCGGCGAGAGGGACTCCGCGCCTCCCCTCGGACTGCCCCAGCCCGAGTGTCCGCCAGCGCCCCGCCGAAAGAGCCGAGCGACGCCGCGGCCGGCGCCTGTCGGGACGCCGGACTTGGTTGGGTCGCTTTCCCCGCGCGCGCGGGGCTGAGCCCGGGTGACGGCCCTGGCAGCTCCGGCGGTGACAGCCTGGCACGCTGCAGCCCCCATCTGCCGCGGCGGGAAGTGGCGCGCCGCCCGGCGGCTCCTCTTCCCTCCTCTGCCCCCGCCTCGGCCTTCCCTCGACGGGGCAGCCGTGGGTTCATTCCCACCCAGCGCCCGCTGCTTAATTCGTCCGCTTGGGCTAAGCGGGGGGCCGAGGGCGACGTCGGCCTTGCGGGGAAAGTGTGGGGGCGGCGACGGTGGGGGGGGGGAGTCCCGCTTTCTCTTCCCAAGAAGTTCCCAGGGTCAGGAAAAGCCGCAGCTGCTGCAGTTTTACTTTCCAAGTGGAAAGTGAATACGATTTCTATAAAGTTACTTTTTGCCGTTGTTTCAGGAGAGGCCGCTTTTGGCTGGAAGGCTCAAGATGGCCCCTCTTTCTCGGTTAGTAACTTGCAGCAAGGGAACATCTGGGATCCGCGTAGATCGGGGGGGGGGTGTCCAACTTTGGCAACTTTCGAGACTTGTGGACTTCAACTCCCAGAATCCTCCAGCCGGCACAGCTTGGGAGTTGAAGTCCGCAAGTCTCCTCTTTTTAATTCACACCCTGCTTTAGGCTCTTCTTTTGATCAGCCTTCCTACAGACTCAGTTCTCATTTCTAGATAGTAATAGGAGCACACCCTTATAAAGTTGTTTTTGGGTTTTGACAAATATTCATTACAACGAGCCATATATTACACACATTTCTGCCAATTTGTGCACATCTTAAACTTTCCCCATTCAGATTTATCTTTGATACATAATTTTGAGATAACATCGGTTGTTACATCACATAGTTTTTCTGTCAATTATTGAGAATACTTTAGATTCTCTGCAAATAACATGCCATCTGCAGAGAAAAGTGCATGCATGTTTGTGTATGCAGTTAAAACATCTCTGCTAGTACAGTACCATAAGTGTTTATGTATATGTTAACCACAGAAATATCACGTTTTCATCTTATACTTAATCTTTTATTAAGCATTCCATCAATTTACACACATGCTTTACTGTAATGTATTGTTCTCATTACATTCAGCAGTCTTTTTCCATACCCTATGAAACATTCCTTAATTCAAATTTATCCATGCTATCATACTCCCCCCCCCAACAAACATAGAGCATAGTTTATTTCTCATTCATACATTTATTGAAAAACTGCTAAAGAGTCTGTACATATGCTTGGTATAAAGCTGCATTGCGCTTCCCAAGTTTTGTCCATTATTACCTCTTGCAATCTTGTAATTAGAGTTGTAACAAAAAAATTTCAAGGATATTTCATAAACTAATTCCCAAGTAGTTTTGTTTTTACCTTTACCTAGAAGAAAATTAACAGCATTCTTCCAGTTATCAGGCATAGATATAGTCTTCGCATGTTAAAAAAGTTGCACAGCCATTCCATAAATAAACCATGCCACATTTTAAGATTTTCCCAATTATGCCATCAACAACTGCATCCAGATAGCATCTTTTCTTCTCAACCATTTTTTTTACAGTAACAGTTACTGCTTTTGGTTCAATTTCATACTTCGACATAACAATAACATTCCCATAAAATATACCATTCCTTTCAGTTCTCTCATTGCTACTTTAAATATATATACTTTAAGTTTTTTATTACTATTACTGTGCATTTTAGCCTCCAATATGAGAAAATAATTCCTTTTTCTATTATTTGCAGCAATATGTCTTGTCATTATGGTATATGCTTTACATAATATCTCATCTTCATTTTTTGCAACACATTCTCTTTTTGCATTTTTTCTTGTCTATAGCCTGACAGACTTCATAATTCCACCAAGCATTTTTCATATTTCTCATTACTATAACTTCACATGCTTATGTGGCGATTTATAATATTATTTATACTCTGTTACAAGCTGCATCCATATCCTCTTTCCTTAAATTCATTTTTATACATTCAGTTGGGAAATTAATCTGTATTCTTACATACAGGACCCATACTTTTTTCATGTGGTCATTCTACTTTCTTCCAGGTCTTTTTCTTTCGTATCCATTTTTTTCAAAATCTATTCTTAACACAATGTCTCATATTCAGAAGTTCTTGTCAACATTGTAGGTTTCGTTCTTTTTTTAACCTTTCATTATGAATAATCAAAAATATTCTAGGTTTATATTCATTCCTTCTGTGTGTACTTATGAATACAGTTCTTAAACCATGTATTGGAAACAAACACCTTTCTTAAATTAGATACCAAAGCAGTAATTACTTTCATTCATTCTTGGATTTCCAGATGGTCCAATATCTACTGTCTTGACTTGTTTCCCACTATCCATTTATGTCATCAAAATCATGGGTTTTTCCCCCTATGAGTGCATTTCTTCAAAATGTTGTGTGCTTTTTCCAAAATTCATCTTTGGTTCTTTCATTATCACCATTCACTAGAACGCTGCATTCAACTATGTTTTTCCCCCAATAAAATAATCCTGTTTTATATGCATCCGTAATTTAGATGCCACTTACTCATACTTAACTGATATATTTTAGCACTTTCATTCATAATAAAACCTGTGTTTTTATTTCCCATTTTTCATTCAATTCCATTCAACAACATTAGACTATCCTCATTCATATCGATTACATCCCTCTCCTTTCTTTTAGTTTCATAGGTACACAACATATCTATTTTCTTTCATTCTTTTCATTTGCTAATTCATGTTGTTTATCATTTAATCCATTTGCTTTCCAAGTCTCAGTTTTCCATATGTTATGCAAGTTACTATATATAGGCCCATAGGTCAGTATCTATGGTCATATCACATATGGAAAATTGAGATTTGCTGTTGGTTAATCAAGGTTTTTACTTTATGCTTTTAGGAATTTAAAGAATCAAACTAAGTTACCACCAACTTAAGTTATATCAACACTGCATGGAGCGTTCTCTGTTAATGATAAGAATAGTACTGTTCACTCGTTGGGTATTTTAGCCAATATGATGCATGAAATAAATGCCTGTTTTATGCCAAAAACATACATTATTTTTTGGGGGGAAGCTAGGACCTTGAATCTAGAGCCTATCTTACAAAAACAATATATGGTTGCCTGCATTCCATGGAGTATGCAGTGTATTGACATGTGCTTGGGATATAGCTACTTTATCCAATAATATTAGAATATGATATATCTAATTGTAGAATGCCCATTAGAAAGCTGTTATCATTGTATTTGTACAACAACTTTCAGTCATAAGTATCATTATGAGATATTGAAATAGGATTTTTTATACAGTCCCCTTCATTTGTTACATATACAGTATTGTTCGAAAACAAATTATTTAAATCTTGTTTAACAAATCAGTTTTAAGTCTTGTCATCTATCTTGTGTCTATGCTTAAAATTACTGAAATTAGAGTAGGTTAAATAATAGTGTTACAAAAATAAACAACTTGGCAATTGCCTGTTTATATTTAGAATTAGCATTGCATATTAGAGTAATGGGGTTTAGCAGTGTATTTAGGGAGTCTGGTTTGGGACTGTATCTTAAGAGTATAGAATGCAGCAAGAATCAATTTCACAATTTCAATGTTAGAGCACTATTGCAGATTAATAAATTATAACAATTACTATACTGATAATAATAGCTGACAGCAGTTAAGGATGTTGTAGCCCAAAACCTAACTTGGGACACATTTTTATCTGCACATGAATTAAATATCATTTACCATTAAAGCTTAGCTTGAAGAGTGAATGCAGGGAAGGCTGTTGATTAGGGAAAACTAAAGTCGACCACCTGTTTTATTTTTGAACAGGGGTTTTGACATACATGTCTAGTCTAGGGCTTAAAGAACTGATGTTTTGATAATTCACTGTCACTTTTATTTACTAATGAACCTTTCCCCCATATAATGAAAAAGTGTAGAACCAGAAAAAGGGTTTCTTGTAGCATTTTGAAAATGTGACTAATATTTGCGCAGGTAACAACTGGGAAGTGTAAAGGGGCAAGATATGAAAAAATTAGGTGATGCATGAATAACTAAAGAGAAAATTGCAAGGTTCCAAATGTACAAAGTAGGAAATGAGCTCCCCCCACCAGCAAACTGAGTTTTTGTCTTCAGTTAAATTAGAATGGGATTGCAAGTACTTCCTAATAAGCAGGATATTCTTACATGCTGGCCTTTGATAATGGTGGTTTGAGTGTCATTTTACTCATGTTCTAATATCTGCAAGCATATCTCACTGTTTGGAATTTCAAAATGAATAGCTTATAAAACCGCCAGTATTGACCAGAGGCTTGCAAGTGTGGGGGTTGTGGGAGCAAATGCAAATACTTGCACCAATAGAAGGCAAGCTCCCCTACTTTTGTGTGTGCATTCTGGTGCTGCATGAATACAAGGAGTGGAATTTATGCATCAATTTGTCATTTTGACAATGTTGCTGATGCCTCTGATGCTCACTGCTGTTCAGGTGATTCCAGTAGCCTGGGAAAAGGCAGCCCTGTCTAGTTGATGTCTGACATAGCTGCTGTTAACTGATAAGATTCTGCATTGCTAGACTTCTGAAAAGTTCATAGGGTTAGAATCAGCCACGTAGAAATTGTAATAAAAAAGCAAAATCTCCTAAATTCTGATGTACTTGGTTCTAAACAAATCTCCATGGTGAATAAATTCTTTGGAAAGTAGTTATAGTTCAAATTTCCTCTTTGCAATCACCACCTGCTTGAGCTGATCAAAAAAATATCCTCAAAAGTTCTTAAGTGAGCAGCATTATCATAAATTAGTCTCTATAACATAAATTGTTGATTGTGTATAGGAGATGTATTCAGACTGAACAGCTCTCTAATTTAGTTTAGGTAAGTAAGAGAAACGTGGACATTTACAGGCTAATATTATCTGTAAAAGCAAGGCAAAAATTAACCTTGCCTCTGGAGTGCATACATGCCACAACAATCTATATCTGAGAGTTGGAAGCAAGTGGTTATGAAGTATGTGAATATCTTAGTTGTTTTTGAATGGTTTTTTGGTATTGGGTTAGAATGGGTTTGCAAGTACTTTCTAATAAGCAGGATATTCTTACATGCTGGCCTTTGATAATGGTGGTTTGAGTGTCATTTTACTCATGTTCTAATATCTGCAAGCACATCTCACTGTTTGGAATTTCAAAATGAATAGCTTATAAAACCGCCAGTATTGACCAGAGGCTTGCAAGTGTGGGGGTTGTGGGAGCAAATGCAAATACTTGCACCAATAGAAGGCAAGCTCCCCTACTTTTGTGTGTGCATTCTGGTGCTGCATGAATAAAAGGAGTGGAATTTATGCATGAATTTGTCATTTTGACAAATTGGATATTGACCCTTTTTAAATGTCCAAATGGTATCTTCATGTACTGAAAAAATTTACATGCATATAGATCTGGTCATATGATTGCACAGTGGTAGCTTTTCGGAATTATAGAACTTTCCCAGCATCCTTCACTGCTATCCATTGAGGCTACTTTATATAAGCTAAAAGTGGAGGCTTTCTCATTTATTTTTGTTAGCAATGAAATAATGTTTTCATCCAATAATTGTAGTAGGATATGCTTTGAGCAGATTTGGGGAGAAAGTTTGGGGGAAAGTATATGTGAGAATGATGAAAAAATGAAAATCTAACTGCAGGATTTTCCTGCGTGAAGAGGACAATTGCAAAGAATATTTTGGTTGAGACTAATTCCAATGTATTCTTTCTTGCACATTGCTTATGTATATCATGTACTATCAAGTCCTGGAATGAGAATTATTCTATTTGGGAATAAAATGTCTTGAAGAAAGTATATGCAATAAAATGTTAAGTGTAAGAAGTTTGGTAAATATGTTTTAAATTTCTCCAAATCCAAGGCAAAGAGACTATTAAATGTTCTGTGCTTGGTTGGAACATTGAGATGCAATAATAAGAGGATTTGGGGCCATAAGAGTTGAGTAGCTATAGAAATCAAGTAAATAAATAATGCAGTACTAGACATGTAAATAAGTCAATATGGGCCATTTCACATATATGTGAATAAATTGGTTAATATGTTCCGCGATTTCATGTGACATCACGAGTTTGACATGTCTGTTCTACGTGTGTTTCATAATAGTACCATACCTAGCCATATACATTTAGAAAAATTGAGCAAAAGTTTAGTAAAAGAATCTATTTACATTAATTTAATTTAATAACTATAACTAGTCTGTAGGTGTAAGCATAGGCCAGCTGGCTCAGGAATTCTGGGAGTTGAAGTCCACGAGTCATAAAAGAGCCAAGGTTGCCTACCCCTCTGGCATAGGCTAATGTTGCTGTCCTAAAACTCTTTCTTGCATGAATTGTCCCAAAATATACACGCTTACGTATCAAATTGGATATATGCCTAGCTTTACTTGTGGCCAGTGTTTGATCTTTGTTTTTTCAAAATACTTTTGTCTGCCTGCTTGCATTGTGACAGGAAAAGTCTGAAGAATGTACTTCCTTTTGAAAAAAATTCCATCAAGATTGTAAATATGAGTTGGTAGCAGGAGAAAGGTCATGACTAAATTTGAACATGTAACACGCATTTCCAAAGTAGTAACACAATGGGCATTATGGAAGATGTGTTAGAATTGACCGAACTCTTGTTATGCTTTTTGATTTAGGCTGGAGGCAAGGCTGGCAAAGACAGTGGCAAGGCCAAGGCCAAGGCAGTATCTCGCTCGCAAAGAGCTGGGCTTCAGGTAAGTCTTCAGGCAGTCTTTCACAGACATGTTGATTTGTATTTTTTCACAATCCTAGTTAAATTTGGGAAGTACAGCATTCTCTGTTTGGGGCATAGAAGAATTCATTGTTTATTATTTAATTCAGGGGTGTCCATCCCTGGCAACTTCAAGACCTGTGGAGTTCAACTCCCAGAATTCCCCCACCAGCCATGCTGATTTAATTTATTTAATTTTGTAATAGATTGTTTTAACTATTTTTTCAGTCAGACAGAATTCTAAGCATTTGTAAAAGTCTCTTTACCTGGATAAAAGAAGGCTGGAACTGCTTTGGGTGGAGCTCCCCCCCTCCCCAGGTTGATTGACATATAAAATTAAGCCCTATTATGGTTGTGGCTTATATTGTCCTAGCAATTTATATTTTTAAAAAAAACCATTCTGCTTGGTTTTATGTCTATACTAAACCAAGTCTTAGTGGATATTTTCCAGGTGATTGGAGTGTGACTTGCCTTTCTTTGTAACCGCTTCTTGCTCTTCCTTTTTAATTGCTTTTCCTTATGCTTTATTCTGTCTTAGCAAGAAAGTTGCCTTTTTTTAGCTATCAAATCTAGGCTGCAAAAATTCAAATGCCACTAGATAGCAGCACCTAATGGTTGCCCAGAATTTTTATGGCCTGATCCTAGTCTTTGTGTGTCTTTTCAGTTAGTCGTTAATTAGAGAGAAGATGTGCAAAGATGTACTCCTTGGCTTTCCATCGGAGCCATTGCTTCTGCAGATGCTTAAAGTTCAGGAGGCTGTTTTGGTCCTGTCTAAAATGTAGCTGTTTTCATTGAGTTCCATGTACATCTTTTAAGAGAGAAAAAACTCATTCTGGAGCTCTGGGTTCCTAAATTAAGTCTACCTATAGTTTCTAAGAGGAAGCTCCTTAATTCCATATTTTAATCTTATCTCAGAAGCTACTACCCAAAGAATGTTTCCATTCTCTTGCACCATTTGTTTGCTGTTTATAGTTAAAAGCCCCAAATTTGTGAACTTTGTACAGGTTTTTGTTCTTTTATTGATTCATAACAAAGTGGCATTAAGGAGGAAGCTCTTTTCGTAAACACAGACTGGATTCTTATTCTTCATTTGGAAATTAGAATATGCTAATAAAAAATGTGTTTCCTGAATCATGTTCTTTCCTATAGTGAAAGCATTCTGGTTGTATTATAAAGTTGTGTTTATGCCTCATATCATTTTGAGTTGGGATTTTAATCCTGTGTGTCTTGCAACATCTGCTGCATTGCCTCAGGCTTGTAGAACACAAATTAATATTTTTAAAGTTACAAAAACAAAATAAAGCTTACGAACGAATGACCTTATATAAGTCAATGCTAGTTTGTCAACATTATCAATAAATCTTATATCAGAGAACTTGATTTTTATGCCTACACCTTGAATTCTGCCCAATAAATTGTGTCATTTTCTTAATTGCACTTCCAGTAACAATGTACTTGCGTAGTTTGGCATTTGGTTGGGTAGTGTAAAAAACAAATAGCCACTTATACCCTGACTATACATTATTATAGGGTATGCCTGGATCAAGTGTCTTCTACCTCTCTTGAAATAGGCCACAGATACAGACTGTCAGTTAAAGCCTCTTGAAAGTGCATGTACGCTAAAGCAGTCCTTTGCTTCTAGTTCCCAGTGGGCCGTATCCACAGACACTTGAAGACTCGCACCACAAGCCACGGAAGGGTTGGTGCTACAGCTGCCGTGTACAGTGCTGCAATTCTTGAATATCTCACTGCTGAGGTAAGTTGCTGGAATATTTGATATTCCCCTAATGTTTGGGTTTGGAATGCTTCAATTCTTTATACTGTATGTACCCTTTCTTCATTTTCTTGAACATTTCATTTGATCTGTTTTAATAGTAGTTTGTAAGCTTACAATTATTATTATTTTGCAAAAACTATTTTATTGTACACCTTTATGTCTATGTCAAAGCATCATTATAAATACACCAGAAAGTTTAGAACACAAAGTATTGAAATAGCAAACCCTGTTGTATACATTTTCCAGTGAGAAGAGCTTAGGTCTTCCTTATGTTTTTAAAATGTTCAAAATTGTAATTCATTACAAATATTTCTGAAGAAAAGAACATACTTAATAATAAAGGTATTGCTCATCAGTGCTTATATTCATCTGAACTGAACTTCAGGAGGCCTGTTTTTAATTGAAGAAAATTAATATTTTCCCTAGATAAAAAAAGGATGACCCAGACAAATACATTTAGATTTTATACTGCTATAATAATATAAGCATCATTCCAAAAGTACCAATTACATACTTGTATCCAACTATGCATTTGCTTTCAAAATCCATAAAAGGCTATCAAATCTTTGCCGTTTCCCCCCCTAGTTTAATTCACTCGTGGCCTTTATTTAACTATTTCCCCATTTAAATCCAGAATTTCTTCTGCTTAGCAATTTTGTGCAACACATTATTGTGGATCTTAATAATAAGTATAATTGTAATACTCATATTATCAACATTTTAGATCGGCTTTATCACAAGAAAGGTTTTATCAAGTTTGCAACAATCACACTGTAACACAAACGGATGTTCCTTTCAAAGATGTTAGGTCATTACATCATTACTCTGAGCTTGTCAGGCACGAAAGGCCAGCTACCTATGCAAAAGTCCCATTAAACTGATTTATTGCTAAAAGTCTATGCACAGGATCCTTCTCACCTGCACCTGCTGGGAGTTAGAGAAGGATCAGTGGAATTCAAGACTACGTGGGGATTCTAGGCTGATCTCTCCTTTAACTCGGCCTCTAGGTTCTGCCATTCCTCTTCCTACAGAACTACAGCATGGGTTACCACTGTTTGCAAAAATTAAAATAGGAAAATTAAACAAGTTTAAAAAAACTAGGGAACTAAAATGTGCAGCCGTATTTATTCCAACAGGTTTTGGAGTTGGCAGGCAACGCCTCCAAGGACCTTAAGGTAAAACGTATCACTCCTCGTCATTTGCAGCTGGCTATTCGTGGGGACGAGGAGCTGGATTCTCTTATTAAAGCGACCATTGCTGGTGGAGGTAGGTGTTCTCCTGGCTTCTGGGTTTATCAAAAAGCAGTTCAGTCATGCCCGGGTCAGAGGCTCCCATTTCAATATACAGCAGACGTGTCAAACTCGCAACATCACATGACGTCGCGCAATGTATCGGGACGGTTTTGCCACTGTCGGCAACGGGGTGGGTGCAGCTTCCGGATGACGTGTCCGGCCTGCGGGCCAGCAGTTTGACACCCCTGGTATACAGGGAATCCTCCACTTGCAACAGTTCATTTAGTGACCATTTGAAGTTGCAATGGAACTGAGAAAGTGACTTATGACCATTTTTCATACTTGCGACCATTGCAGCATCCCCGGGGTCATGTGATCTACATTCGGATGCGTGACAACTGTTTCATATTTCTGACGGTTGCAGTGTCCCTATTGCGACCTTTTGGCAAGCAAGGTCATTGGGGAAGCCAGATTCACTTCACAACTGTGTTACTAACTTAACAACTGCAATAGTTCACTTAACAACTGTGGCAAGAAAGCTCACAAAATGGGGCAAAGCTCACTTCAGAAATGTCTCGCTGAGCAACATAAATTTTGGGCTCAGTTGTGGTTGTAAGTCGAGGATTACCACTACTATTTGGACTACATTCTTTGATGTGGAAAAAAAATGAAATCCAACCTATTTTATAAGGAGAAAAAATATTTGTTGGAAACCACGTTCGGCAGCAGTGAAACCTAGGGAACTTTTAACTTAATGTTTCGGGACAGCTTATAAACACTGCACAAGTTTGAAGCTGCCCAACATTCCTGAAGTGAAAAATATTATTACAAAATGTTCCAGCTCATATTTTTGTACAGGGTATTACAATATTACTTGATATATACAACATCAGTTGTGTATTTTTGTCATTATGATTTGTCTTTAATTAAGACAATTTAGCAGTGCTATATTCCCAGTGTTAATTTTAGTAGAAGCGCAAAGCAAACATGGTGAAGTCTTTCCTGAAGGATCCTTCATCTTCCACTGTGCTGCTTCCTTGTCCAGATCAAAGTTTAAGCTGCCAGAACGAATCCACTATCTCGACTGGGTTGTTGGTCAAAATAAGTCATTATCGGTACATGTTTCTGGCAGTAGCCGACATACCAGCAGATGGGCTGGGCTCCATGTCCCTCTACGTTCACACAACGTGTTATCTGCTAAGAGCCTCCATTTCAGCATACTGGCTTTATATTTAGGCACTCCAATCTATCCAGGATCCTCCAAGTAGTATAAGAACATTTTCATCTTCCACAAAAACCCTTTTAAATCGAAATATTGATTGAAGTGTGTGAAAAAGAAAAGCAGTTGCTTGAAAACATGAAGTTGGAATGAGGGAGGGAAGAAGAGAGTTCGACATGGCTGCATAAATATCGATCAGCATCTTAAGTCTTGGTGTTATCGCGGATGTGTCTTCTCACCCTTTGCTCTCTCTCTCTGCAGGCGTAATTCCGCACATCCACAAGTCTCTGATTGGAAAGAAGGGACAGCAGAAGACCGCGTAAAGAGGCGCTTCCGGCAGCCCGCTTCCTCCCTGTCATTGTACTGTAATTGGGACAGAAGAAATATGGGGATATGTGGAATTTTTTTAAAAGAATAGTTAAATGGAAGAGCATAGACAATTGACTGTAGATTAAAACATTTGTATGTTCTAGATTTAAAGTTTGACAAAAAAAAAGTACCTTGTTATGTGGCAGCAATTTGTGTGTTGATTGGCTAGGTTTCTCCCATGTGTTTTATACAAAAATGGAACGGATAAAACCATTTTTTACAAAACCTATTCTTGTGTGTCATTCTGGTATACAAGGGATAAATCCAGTAAAATTAAATTGAAATGTTTAAAACAGTCACGTATTCTAAACTCGGATATAGCCACATTCATGGTTAACTTTGTTTACTCTTACTTATTAACACAGAGATCAAAGTCCAGATTTTAATGTCACTTAAAATAACTTTTATGAATTTTAACAATACAACTTTTTTTAAAAAAAATCTTTTTGCCTAGAATCTTTTCTCTAAATTCCTACACTGCACAAACATGGAAAGTGTTGCAGTGTCCTATTAGCAAAGATGCCCATCCTGAATTTTGCTGCTCATGGCTGATAGCCTCACTGAAGGTCGTGGCTTTGCAGTGAATACTACTATATTATTAAACCAGCACACTTGCTTTTATTTCAGTTATTTTCTGACAAACACATCTGTAACAAAATACTAAATCAGCAATGCTGCCTTGGTTACAACTGGAAATGCTACCTTATAAACAAGAATCAGTGTTTCTTTCCACTATTAATTTTCAGAACTGCTTTACACAATGTCGCTGATTAAGCATAATGGTCTCAAATCTCCAAATGCTTGGCTTACCTATAGCTGTTCTCAAATTAATTTGTATAAATTTTATCTCAGTTATAATTCCAGGATTACTCTGATTAGTAATTAGTAATTTTAGATTAGTAATTTAAAACTATAAGGACTTGTAGTCGTTAAAGTAGATTATTGTTAAGAGTTTTGGATTGAAGGAGGTCAAATAGGGTTTTGGTTGTTTCTCCATTCCTATCCGTGTGGATGGCTATTTGTATTTTTTAAGTACTATTCACTATATTCGTGTGCATTGTAAGTAATTTTGAACTTTGTCCTTATTAAAATAGCTTTCAAAATGCTACATATGGTAAAACTGACATGAAATTATTTAGGGAAGTTAGATGCAATGGCCAATTTGGATATGGATTGGGACTTTGCGTTACATTTGCTGATTCCATGGTAATCTAATAAAATACTGTCCTAACAAGGCAATATTTATATAACAAAGTAGATCTTTGAATTTGCTATAGTTTTTTCCCCCTACTCCTGCTATAGTAGGAATAGGGTTTCTTTTCTTAGGAACAATAATTAATATAACTCTTGTGTAATTGATAACCTGGACCGCTAGCTACAGAACAGTCAAGGCTTCTGTTACTAAAGGCTCAGCATTCTAGGAATTGGAACTTCCATACTGATGATGCTACAACTTTTTATTTTTGCTGATGGATTAACAATGTCAACAATGCTTTGCTAATGAAAGAGGTTGTTTTCTAAGAGATAAATAAAAGAGAAAGGATTGATTGGAGTGAAAGGTTATTCTTGTCAGGAGTTGAAAACAACTAATTTCCAGACTGTTTAATGCATCAATCACAGTGCAGAAAATTAATATTCTTGTTGCTAAGATCTAAATGTTATTGTTACTTGGCCACATTTTAGGCAGATAACTGAAATGGATGTGAGTGTAATGGAATATCTGTAGGTTCCAGGATTAATTTAAGTTACGCATTTCTTAGATGTTGATTGAAAGAAATACTAAAGGCCCACAGTCAAAGTGCCAGTGTCTTTTGGACAGAAAAGCCACTGAGAAGAAGGGCCTGATTTTAAATTCTAATTAAATTACTTCTCGTGCCAAAAGTCTTACCTGGCACTCTGGGGCCCCTACCAGTAAGAACTAAGCTAACTATAAGGAAGAACTAACTACCAGTAAAAACTAAGCTAACTATAAGCTAAATAGGCATGCAAACACCTTAGTTTACAGCAGGGGTGTCAAACTGCCGGCCCGTGGGCCGGTTTTATCATACCAAAGCCGTGCCCACCCTATTGCCGGCAATGCAAAGAGTCGTGATACATTGTGACACGTCACGTGATGTGAGTTTGACACCTGTGGTTTACAATGTCAAGTCAACCCACTGTTGGCTAGAAAAGAAGCTGAATTCAATTCCTGCAAGCTGTTTATAGGAATATGGGGACATACGTCAACAACATCCCTTTTGCATGGCCCAATTAAATACCAGATTTTCAGGAAAAACAGTGGATCTACATCCTCTAGCTTAAACTAAAGTTTTTGGGGGAACATAACCAAAAAGAGCACAACTTCACCTGTTGGGATCGCTAGAAAAGTTAAAACACTTATCAAAAAGTTGCTTTTTCCCTCAAGCGGTTCCCCAAGGATCTCAAAACCTCCATCTTCAGGTCTGGCCGTTTGACCATAAAAAGAGTCAGTATATGGTGTAGAGTTTAATTTCCAGCTCCTTTGAAAGAAAAATGGGGAGATTTGTGGTGGAATATTCGCAGAACACCCAACTTGGCCTCTACGCAAGACTCAGCACCAGTTGAAAGTCCGTCCCACCATGGCAAAAAAGTCCTCGTTGTGCTGACTGAAATAGGTGCAGAGTCGCTCCAGCAGTAATTCATCGACGGTGGGGTGAGGTCGGCCTTTCGATTGGTCAAGGCAGTGCCGTTCTCCTTTGGCCTGGAGGCAAAAGAAGCCTTTTGTTTCGTTGAAGTAAAAGTTGTCCGGGCCCAGGTAAGGCTCCAGTCCCAAAAACTGCTCCACGTGACGCATCTCCGAATCTGGCTGCCGTATCAGGCCGCCTCCATCTACCACGTGGATCTGCGTTGTAGGGAAGAACTCCAGCCACCGAGCCAAGTGTAGCGCGTAGAGGCTGCGCTGCATGGCCTTGTAGTTGGTGTTCAGCTCTTGGCCCCTTTTCAGGATTTCCTCCAGGGACTGGTATGGTTTCTGCCTGGCTTTGCGGTTGTAAAGGATCTGGGTGTAATCGGACACCAACCTTTCCACAGGATCCCGCACAATCAAAAGGAGCTTCACCGAACGGTCCATGGCATAGATCCGCTCTGGAGCCTCGAGGGAAGAGAAATAGCCCGGCGTCTTCTCCACAGTGATTTGAGCACTGTGGGAATTGGGCATCTGTTGGCAGTACCAATCCAATCCCTTTTGGTAGTTCTCTTCCAGGTTGAAGAAATGTATCTCGGAGTGAGCAGCTGCTATTTGGGGGTGTAAACTCAGCATCTCCAGCAAGGCTCGGGTGCCCCCTTTCCTCACTCCAATAATTATGCCTTTGGGTAGCCGTTGCTTCCAATCCTCATCCAGGGCATCAGAGGCGTTCCTTTTCCACTGGTCCAGCAGGTCATTCACAATGTCGGAGTCATTCTTTTTCCAGCTGGTCTCCCAGCGTCCTTCTTGAGAATAAATTCCACACATCTTCAGACATAGCAGCAGCAGGCAAATTCTGGCCATTTCTGACCCTTTTCTGAAATGATAAGTGACAGATGCAATAGTTGTCCTCTACCCTCCTCGATCTGACACACACACACAGACCGTTCTTCTAGCTAGGAAGGAATCCTTCTGTAGAAAACTATGCTGCTTGCTGGTATTTCAATTCCAGTGCCCAGACTGGCAGAAATGCAAATAAGCCCTTCAGCAGAAAGATATTTGCTTGAGGAAGTTGTCCCCTGAAAAAGATAGAAATAGGGTCACAAAGCTCAAGTGACAGTTAAAACTCTGTTATTGTTACTAAAGGCCAATGATGCAAGGCAAATCTAAACAGGCAGATACAAGTTGGGTTCACCTCTTGCGCTAAACCAGGGGTAGGCAACCTTGGCTCTTTTATGACTTGTAGACTTCAACTCCCAGAATTCCTGAGCCAGCATGGCTCAGCTTGGAAACCTCTCCCTTTCCCCTCAGCATGGCTGGCTCAGGAATTCTGGGAGTTGAAGTCCACCAGTCATAAAAGCCAAGGTTGCCTACCCCTGAGCTAAACCATCACATATTTGATTTAGCATAGCGTATTAGCCCAGATTCAAACCATAATTCACTATGTGTTTTAAATATTTCTTCTCTTTTTGCAAGCCGCCCAAAGTTGCTTTATCGGTGACATGGGCAGCATATAAATTTAATAAATATAAATATGTAATAATTAAAATGTGGATGCTATTTAGCTTTGGGTTTAATGAGTTGGGGAAATCTTGAGGAAGATGGCTGTATCAAGGCTTCACTGCTCCAGCTAGACCTGGGCAGGGGGTTGGACTAGAAGACCTCCAAGGTCACTTCCAGACCTAGGATTCTGTCTCTAGTCTATAAAATTGAGTCTCTGTTTGAGAAATAGATTCATGGGAAGCTCACATTAAAGATGCACTGCACCCTCAATTGTTATTGTTAAGAGAAATCTCAACACAGAGCAGCCATACCTGTGAGTTTCTCCCTCAGATGGCACTTTGCTCCCTGCTGTCTGGAAACCATTCCTCTCTTGTTGCTTTCAAGCTGCAATGTTTTCTTTTTAACGCTCCAAGGCCTCCGTAGCATAGCTGGCTGTACTTTTTGTCCTGCAAACAAAGGCAAACCAACCTCCACTTGGAGGCTGCGGCTTGCCAGATTCAGTGCCAAGTAGAATTCCTGGGTCCGCGTGAACTGAGCAGAATTGCACAACTACTCATCGTAGTTGCGTAACTAAACAAAACATCAGGAAAATGCTCGATTTCCCGACTTTGGGTGGAATCTAAAACTTGCCTTCCAGCTCTCGAGTTTCTGTCCATACAGGTAGTCCTCAGCTTAGGATCAAAACTGAGCCCAAATGTCATGTGGCTAAGTGAGACATTTGTTAGGGGGAACTTTGCCCCATTTTCCTTGCCACAGAAAAGGAACCACTGCAGATGTTAAGTTGTTAAGTGAACCTGGCTTTCCCCCATTGACTTGGAAAAGGGGATCACATGAGCCTGGGACGAGGGCTACCTGTTCATAAATAAATACATAAAATAAAAACACATCAGAAAGAACAAATAGTTCTCTGTAATCCTCCTGTCTTTCCCTCTACTACAAACTACACCCAGGTTTATTTTAACCGAACCCTTGTAAGGTTAGCAAGATGCTCAGTTTTGGTGTACTCAGCCAACATTTTATTTACCTGTTTATGCAAAGAAAAAAGCAGCAGCCATTTCAAAAGAGAGAGGAATCCTCTGGTGGTCTCTGCGCTTGGTTGCCTAGCTTTGTGTTAATTGCAGCACCCTTTTTGCCTCGACCTCTGATTAGTCCAGTTCTGTGAATTTCATACGAACAGAAGAATGAATGATACGGCGTTCTTATAGGTGCTGAATCCCCCCCCCTGCTTTCTCTCCTCTCCTCCTCCCCCCAGCACAAGATTCATGGAAGCCTCACCTCCTTTTCCTGTTAAAGGAGACCCCAGGGGCCAGACCAGCATTCTTACTTGCGTGGGTCTGCCTGCTGAAATTCCTCCCCAGAGCTCAGTCTGGCGTCACTCCGGGCCTTTGGATGCCTTGAACAGCATAATGAACTTCTCCGGCTGCCCCTCAAGGCCCATCCAGTTTCACAAATTGCATCTGCTGAGCTCGAAACAATTTCAATGCAATGCTGCTAAAACGCCAGTCGGAGGGGTTTACGGTTAACGAAAGGTCTCCTGCTTGAGCAGAGGGTTGGACTACAAGACCTCCAGGGTCCCTTCCAACTCCCGTTCCACTCATTTCCATTCTATTCCATATTTAATCTATTAACAAAATTAAATAAATTAAACCAGCATGGCTGGCTGAAGAATGCTGGGAGCTGAAGTCCACAGGGGTCTCACCAGTGCGGTATAAAACGGTACTAATACTTCGTTTTTCCAGGATTCTTGCTATTATTCCCTGTAGGAATAGGATAGCGACTAGGCAGGAACAGATCTTAGGGAAAAACAATGACTTGGCTTCATAAATACGGAAAGGGTCATGTCAGAAGGCAATAAGGTGACCAACCGTCCTCCTTTAGGGAGGGCAGTCCTCCTTTTGTGAGTTCTGTCCTCCCTCGAAAAGTGTCCTCCTACACGTCCTCCTTTTCGATAGTTGAAGACTAATCTGCAGGGCTTTTTTTTCCCTCATAGAACACTCAGAACAGCGTTCTGGCACCTTTTTTCGATGGTTTTTTTTTTTCAACTTTTGCATGAGCTGTGCTACTCCCGCTATTGGCTTTTGAAAGCCAGTAGGAATTGCTGCTGAGCGGGCCAAAACACTCGGCTGGCAAACTTTGCACATGCAAGTTGTTTGTATTATTGTTGCAATGAATAAAATGTTTCTTTTATTTATGATTTTTTTCCTTCAATTTATTTGTGTCCTCCTTTTCATTGTAAAAAAGTTGGTCACCTTAATAACACGAAGGACACTTGAATTAACCATTCACCCATCTGGCTTTTTCAGCCCTGTCTAAAGAGGCAGAGATTGAATTGGGCCCACCGTATGTTGACACTAAGAGCCCTCCCCCTTTTTTAAAAATCCTGAACTGTCTTAAGCATGGAACGGAAAAGCAACAGAGGCTGAGCTCTCCTTAGAAGTTGTTTTCAAGCTTGCTCTGATCTAATGAGAAAGATCCTCCTATGGGGAAAGTTTTCCACTTCCTAACACTGGCTAATGACAGGGTATGACATGTTTGGGGTCCCAAGAGCAGAGCGTGGAGGTGTGTAGATTGTTTCCAGGGTAACCACAGTGGGAGAATTGCCAGCGAGATATTCCTGTCTTTTCCACGCAGGCAAGAGAAGACTTGAAAGATGGAAGTACTTGAAAAGGGCTTAAGTGGGGCTCTGCGGAAAATCAGTTGGCCGACTGTGGCCCCTTTATGACCTGTGGACTTCAACTCCCAGAATTCCTGAGCCAGTGTGTTAATGTACAGTTAATTCTTTTCCAGGACTACTTCCCCAAATTCTCCCATCTCAAAGCTGAATTTGGGATGGCTTTGGAACTAACAGTGCTGGAAGGGGAGGGAGAGAGAGGACCATTGAGGTATGAAGATCAGCCCAAGTTCACTCCAGGCATCCTTGGTGCCCGATGGCCTGAGTTCCTATTGGCACCTTTGAACAGCTGCCGTGTACCCAGGATAGGCTGCTGCTAGACCCCAAACCACGCTTGACTGCTAAGTCCAGTTCGGCCTTAATTTCCCACAATACTTTGAAGTCACCTTATTCCAAGGCATTCTGGGAGATGGGATTACAGCCCCAAAGCCCCTTTGGGAACAGTATTTGTCCACCCCTGTTTGAGAAGCATCTTCTGGAAGACATTCCTAGCAACAGGATGCCCATTAAAATAATACGAGTTGGAAGCCATGAACACCACCACTAAAGTCACGAGATAAGCCAGCATTTTACAACTTTTGCCACGGTTAAGCATATCACAGCAATTGCCACGGTCGTTAAGACAACCCAGCGTTCCCCATTGACGTGGCTTGTTGGAACAACAACTTGGACATCGATTTCCCATGGAAAGCCAAATGAGTTGCTGAACACCCAGATACAGGAAGACATACAAGGTGCCACAAAGAAGGTGCCATGCTTTGAACTGACCATATCAGCAATGGACAATTTGCACCTGGGACTCCCTGCACAAATGGGGCATAATGTCCTCCCCTCATTGTGACCACAGGGTCTCACCTCAAACTGTAGATCACATAGTGACTGGCCGTAAGTGGAGGGCAAATACTGGTCCAGCATCTCATTTTTTTTTTAATATAGGTAGTCCTCGACTTACAACAGTCTGTTTAGTGACTGTTTGAAGTTGCATCGGCACGGAAAAACGTGACTGATGACCGTTTTTCAGCTATAACCGTTGCAGCATCCCCATGATCAAAATTCAGGCGATTGGTAACTGGACCCTATTTATCACGGTCGTCGTGTCCCGGGGTCATGTGATCCACTTTTGTGACCTTCCAATAAGCAAAGTCAATGGGGGAAACCTGGGTTCACTTTACAACCGTGTTACTAACTTAACAACTGCAGTGATTTACTTAACAAGTGTGGCAAGAAAGGTTGAAAAATAGGGGGGGGAATTCACTTAACAAATGTTTTGCTTAGCGACCGAAATGTTGGGCTCAATTGTGGTCATAGGTTGAGGACTCCCTGTATAGACGAGGCTGTGCTTCAGTGGTTAGATGGCCTAGACATTGATACTTGAACATAGATCTTTTAAGCATTTATATTTTATTGGGTTCTACTACTCTAGTTGAAATGTTAATATATCATTGCTAGTCCAGGTATGATATGCCGCACGCTGAATAAATGAGTAATCACACTCCCTGGAACAGACAGTACATTTTTGCAATGCATCAATTAGGAGTCCAAATAGAAAGGTCTTTCCAATTTTCACCTGGCAGAACTTTGGACTCAAGCTCTTATGACCACCACCCCATGATATCAGGGGCGATGGGAATTGTAGTCCCAACAACATCTCTAAGGTCACAAACTTCCCTTCCCCTAATTGAGAATTTATGGGGAAATGAGTTCTGCATATAATATCATCCTCAATCCACCACATTCATTTTAGACCAAAAGAAAAGGGAAAAAAGAAAAAGAAACTCAAGATTAATAGTCTCATTTTAAAAAAAGAAGAAGTGAAAACAGTATTTCTCCTAACTTTCAATTCTTTGAGACTATCTATCCTGTTCGAGTTCCAGTCTGGCTTGGAACTGGCAGGTGTTTTGCAAAGCAGATCAAAAAGAGAGAGAAGCAAACAGTTCAGTTTGCATTAACAATACTAAACATTAACATTTTTTATAGGGCGTTAAAGGGCAGGGGCTTAATCTGCACTTAATCTGCTAGCAACAAGCAAAGCAATGGAAAAATCCCCGCGACCACATTCTTTCCGTAGGTCATCAAAGAACTTCCCGATTCTGTGTCTTACCCCCAATTTATCCAAAATTCTTACCTGTCACAGAGCACCAGCTTCGCCACAGCTACAGGACCCACTTTGCTTCTGTCCAGGTGTGCTGCTGCTTTGTACTAAAGTCTCCAGCCTGCCCACAGCACCAGGCAGTCTCCCAGCACTAATCCCATCTTGCCCTCCTTCCTTGGGGGAAAGAGAGAAATTACCGCAGTCTTCTGGGGACAGGGCGGATTGAGAACAACAAACCAAACTCTGGTTTGAACAGCAAAGCAGCAATCAAGAAAGGCAGGAGCAGAGCTCTTGAGATTCGGAGCAAACACATGCCTCCATCAGGAAAAAGCAACCTGTATCCACAGTTGAGTTAGGATGGAGGGATGTGCAAGACTCCAGGCTCTCTCAAACGTTTTATCAGCAGAGAGGCTGCCAAGAATAAGGGATGAGGAAGAAGCAAGAGTATCCTCAATTTGCAGCCGGCCTCTTAGCTATGGCGTTGACAACAGTTCCATTTGCAGAAAGGGGTTGCACATTGAATGGATGGGTAAATGAGGAGCATTATCGGAGACACTTCATCTGACATTCAGTGGCAGCCATCACTTATCTCCAGCTCTGAAAATGCTTAGGACCTCTGGCATCCCAATTTTTTGCTCTGGTAATATAGATGGGCTCTGGAAGAAAATGGAAGCAAGGAAGCTTTATTAGATTACTGGGCTGGGAGTTGCAATTATGACATGACTGAAGACTTCCCATATATGTTGCCTTAAACTCCTAAATGTCAACGTCCAGCTTGAGAATCCAAATAAAACTGCAAGTACGTTCCGTCTCCGAGAATCTTACTGTTTACTGAATGCACTGTGTGGTAATGTCAAAGCAAAACTAACTCTGAGGTTCCAACACCAATTCATAGACTTAAACAATAATTTTCCCAGCCACGCCCCCAACATAGTCCATATAAACCAGTTGCTTTGTTAGGGGAACCGTCTGCTTCAAATCCACACCTGTTCTGGTGCCCTTGACAAGACTTCAGGCTCTCACCGTCTTCAGCTGAATCAATGAAGTTTCGTTTCTCCATCTAACCCACTTGAAAGTAACACCTCCCCCTGCCTTACTCTAAAGGCAAGTTGAAATGCAGAGGCACCTAGCTGCCAAAGTTTCATCCTTGAAACTAAACCTCTGCCAACAGATGTGTTATTTTCAGGTCTCAGAAATCTTAGCATTGGCCATGCTCAGCTGCGGGATTCCCCCCAGTCTGGAAGATGTCCATTGCTGTAGAGCAGCAGAAGCAGGATACAAAGATAAATAAATAAAAGATATATAGTGACTGTGGCCATCATAGAGACAATCTAGGATCCATCGTGGAACATAGGGGAAAGCAATGCTTTATTCAGTGAGGCTGGCCCGGTGTGTGACACACTCCACAAACCATACAAGGTCCTTCCTTTTTAAAAGGTTAATTTTGTTAAAAAGTGGGTGCATTATGGTGCAAAGTTGTGATTTTGTTTTTGACAAAGTGCGCAGGCAGTCTTTGACTTACGGACGCAACTGGCATCAGTATTTCTGTTGCTAAACATAATCTCCTTTATCTCAAGCTCAATTTCCTAGTGGTAGCCAGAAAAGTCTGAATAACTAAAGGGCTTTGCATATTAGTAGTAGTGACATTATCTGGGAATTTGCACTAGCCATTCCTGGGGGTTTGGGGTAGTTGCCAGTAAAGTCCAGACCATCTCTTTTCAAAAACGCTCAGTGCGTCATTTTAAGGGTTCACTAACAGGCATTTACGACAACACAGTCAACACAACACAAACAAAACCATCCCTTTCTTCATTATTTAATTATCGGTCAAATTTATGTAGCTGCCCATCTCATCAAGGGTGACTCTGGGCGGCGCGCAGCCATCTGTTACCGGAGTGGGGAAATGTTATTCCCCACAGAACGGAAAACCTCTTGGTTAGGAGAGCAATCCTCCAGGAATTTGTCTTAATTGAATGTTGTGTCTTTCTCAACAAGCAGCTGCAGGCTTCTGTTTTTCTGCTGTGGTCTCAGAGCAACGGATAATTTCTGTCCACGTTTTGCCCACAGCTCAGCTTTTTAAAAAATCGGTAAAAGGTGGCAAGAAGTTGGATGGAAGGCTAGCTAGTTACTTCCAGGGCTACAGGCCAGATGTAAAAGTGTGGTTTTTTTTAAAAAAACAAACAAAACAAAATTAGGGGAAAAAACGGTGGCCGATCGCTTCTATTTTGTTGCTAGAAAATTATGTGGAAAGCTGATTTTGAAGAATTTCTGTCTCCCCTTTTTTTGGCCCACCTAAGGTCCCCTCGGCCAATCTCTAGGCAGGCATGTTTTATTTATTTATTTAATTTTCTGAGTCCAGAACATTTTACGTTAAAAGAGAATATAATAATTACATTAGTATAATAATCTAAATAAAGGAAACCTTTCAATAACTATGGTAATAAACATAAAAATTAAAACACAAGGAATTTAAAGCACTTCTGCGACATTATACAGCAGGGTTCTTCCATCTTGGCCCTTTGATGACTTGTGGACTTCAACTCCCAGAATTCCTCAGCCAGGCAGAGGAATTCTGGGAGTTGAAGTCCACAAGTCATCAAAGGGCCAAGTTGGAAAACCCCTGGTCATAAGTGTGAAAAACGGCCCCGAGTCATTTTTTTTCAGTGTGTTTGTAACTCTGAACAGTCATTAAACAAACTGTGGTTAAGTTGAGGACAGGAAGCAGAGGAGATGCTGCTGCTGGGTGTCACATGCTCTTAGAAGCATCTGTGTTTGTAATGCTGCCGTGACCTGCTCCTCAGGGCAAAACTTTCAGAGCCAAATGAAGAACTGGCTGAGGCTTATCTAAGCATATCTCCTGCCTCCCATCAGGAAGTTAATCCATGCCAAGAGTGGGTTGCAGAAGAATCGGTTACCATCCTGGGCTAGCTGGCAAAATGTCCTTCTATGGCTCAACCCAATTAACATTTAATAGGTCAGGAATGTATCACCGGGCTGTCAATTATTATTATTCTTTTTTGGGGTGGGGTGGATGAGTGGGAGGGAAATGTAAAACTTCCTTACAATGAGCTTAAATCTTGGTTCAGGGCAGCAAAATGGAAGTGACATGCTTGTGTTCTTGCAGGATGCTTTTATTGATATGGCTGCCGATCTCATTAAGGCACATTTGGGTGGCTGACCAGAATTAAGTGAGTTCACGTCCCGCCTTAGCCACGAATAACGGCTGGGTGACTTGGGGTCAGACTCTCTCTCAACCCAACCTGCCTCACAGGAATGTTTTGTGAGTTATCAATTGGATAAGAACTGGAAGGGACCTCGGAGGTCTTCTAAACCAGCCCCCTGCTCAAGCAGAGAACCTATACCATCTCAGCCAAGTGACTGTCCAGTCTCTTCTTGAAAATCTCCAATGATGGAGCGCCCACAACGTCGGGAAGCAAGCTGTTCCACTGGTTAATTGTCCTCACTGTTAGGAAGTTTCTCCTTAATTCCAGGTTGCTTCTCTCTTGGATCAGTTTCCATCCATTGTTTCTTGTCCTGCCCCCGGGTACTTTGGAGAATAAGTTGACTCTTCTTGTGGCAGCCCCTCAAATACTGGCATACTGCTATTATGTCATGGGTAAAATAGGAGGAGGCAGGTGTGTTGCATATGTTGGCTGCCTTATTTATAAAAATAGTAACAACAGTTCTTTTAGTGACCATCTATGACAGCCTTAGATAGCATGATGCACCTCGGTATTAAAATATTTTAAGCAAAGAATGTCAAAGCGCTGGTAGATTCATTAGCCTATGAGTTGAGTCTCATCTTAGATTTGGGTAATTCTACAGGATAGCAATAGCCCTTAGGCTTATAAACCTCTTCACAGTGCTTTATAGCCGTCTCTGAGCGGTTTACAGAGCCAGCCTGTTGCCCCCAACAATCTGGGTCCTCATTTTACCGAACTCAGAAGGATGGAAGGCTGAGTCAGTGTTGAGCTTCTGAGACTCAAACTGCTGGCAGTGAGCAGAGTCAGCTTACAATACCACATTCCAACCACTGCACCACCAGGGCTCTTAGGAGAGATGACCGTATATTTTTGTTTTTTGTATTTTATTGTTCGCAAGGCACTGGCTGTTCCCCCAGGTGTTTGCATGAGTGATGGGGGGGGATTGGGGGGAGTTATATTCCTCAACAACCGTGGCAAAAAGGTCATAAAATTGGGTGCGACTCGGTGGCAGGATTCAGCTGGTTCGCACCAGTTCAGCAGAACCGGTAGCTAAATTTGGTCAAGTTCTGAGAACTGGCTGAATGCACACTGCTTCTGGAAGTCCGTTCTAGGCCTCGGAGGCCTGGAGGAGGCCTCTCAGGCCTAAAACAGACCACCAGAAGTGCATGGATGCCACTTCCGGAAGTCCGTTCTAGGCTCAGACGTCCAGGCCTGCATTCACGCGGAGAACTGGTTGTTCAGATATTTGCATCCCAGTACTGATGCGACTCATTTAACAACCACATTGATTAGCAACAGAAATTCTGGACCCAATTGCGTTTGTACGTCAAGGATTAGCTGTGAGCCTGTTAAGGAAAAAAACTCAAAACAGAAACCAACAGAGTATGAAAAAAACGTGATGTATTTCCTAAAGTTCCATTGACACAATCCAGAAATAAATTATGTCTTAGATCATACATACACACACACACACACACACACACACACACACACACACACAGAGGTGAAGGTTATATGAAGTGTAATCTGGGTGGTTCTCATTCATTTGTGAATTCCACAGGGTGAAAAAACTGCTTTGCACAATGAAGGCTCAAGCATTTCTCTCTTCAGGCGGTAGATACTCCAATCCTAAATGCTGAAAAATCTCTTCCTCGGAGGCAGCGGGCAGGAAAATTTTCTGAGGAACATGCAAAAAATAAGCACATATACATTAATCAGTCCGTGAAGATCTTTTTCTACTTGGCAAATTCCCCATAGCTAAATAATTTGTACCCAGGTCTCAACAAACTCCGATCAAAAACCCACAACTATCTCATCTGCCCTGAACCTTTGCAGAAAAAACCCAAAGTCATGCCTCCTGGGATTCTTGCTCCAGGGACCACTTACCTGCTCCAGGTGATAGAGGCCATGGCTGTTGAGGGTCATCTTCTTCTCATGCTTAGAGAAACGGCGGAGGTCTCGTTCAAAATTCTGGGAAGGTAAAGCACCAGGAGGATTCCATTTGTTAATCAACAACAAAGTCTCCTCTGAATGCGAAATAGATGAGGAGTTTGCCTGACGCATCTCTGAAAGATGACCTGTTCCCTCCCAAACTTTGAATCAGTTTTGGAAGGCTGGTGAATGAATTTGCCATTCCTAGGAATGCCAGACTCCTGGACATCCCAAATTAGATGTCAGTTCTGATTGCTAGTGAGCAGGGATAAGGTCTTCAATCAGGTACTTCAAATATCCAGCTAAGAAAGCTTTGAAAACTCACAATACGCTAACCGGATAATCATAGAAGAACCCTTTTGCCTTGCTGTAATTAAAATCTATTATTCCATGCACTCTGGAACAAATGAGAACAGCTTAGGGGTTTTCTTTTTATAGTTATCTGAATTAAATTTCTTTTTTTACTTTCACCCTAGTTCTTCAGCATATCCATTCTGAATTTGATTTCAGTCTTCTGCAGGATCACAGAAGAAAAATGCCTAAGATTTCTTCTTCCACAGGAGGTTGTGTTGCACTCCAGAAAACAAAGGAAATTATCTCAAAGTGCACACAAGCGAGAGATGGGAGATTCTATTACAGGCTTATAAAACAGAAACGGCTCTTAATCCTTCATGCAAACATTCCAGGAAGAAGAAAGTCAACCGTTTCAAAGAGATCATGGCCAAGAATTCAATAACAATGGAGGCCCAGGGGGTTTCCATTCCAGTTCCAACATTCTGTACTCTAAGTTCTGATCGTTGGCCCTGAAACTCCTTCAAGAAAGCCTGGATGAATCTTTCTTCCAGTCTGCAGTGAAGGGACTTGACCTTTTCTCACAAGAGTTGAAGGAGGATTGAAGTGTAAAGGTTAAAACAAACTCTTTGCATGCAGGAGCACCTAGCATCTCCTGATAAACTCAAAAAAGCAACTGCTGGAAATTCTGGATGGAATGGAGGAAGAGAAAGGGAGAGGAACAGGAAGAGAGAGGGAGAGAGAGATAAGAGAGAGGGGGAAAGAGAGGGGGGAGAGAGGGAGTGGGAGAGGGAGGGAGGGAGGGAGAGAGAGGGAGAGAGAGAGACTCTGTGCCCAAATTTGGAGTCCTAATTAATTTGATATCCCAAATACCTGCATGGTTTAACTACTGGATGGATGGATATAGATAGAGGATGATAGAGATACATGAGAGAGAGAGAGAGAGAGAGAGAGAGAGAGAGAGAGAGAGAGAGAGAGAGAGAGAGAGAGAGAGAGAGAGAGAGAGAGATATTGGTAGATGGATGGATGGGTAGAGAGATCGATAGATCTATAGATAGGCAGGCAGGCAGGCTCTGCTACCCAATTCAGACTCCTCCTTAATTTGACATGAAAAGCTCCTTAGAAATCTCTGGCACCAACCTTTTCCCCAAGGTCACCCCCAAATGAATACAAAACCAAGTTCAAATACAGGGCCCAGCCCACATGGAACTCACCCGTGAGCCGGTCCAGCCAAGCAAGGCAAAAGGAAACTGGCTGAAGGGGGTCACAACCAAGTCCACCCGCACAGCTGTCCGGGGACAGGATGCAGCGGACCCCGCTGAGGCGCCGAACTTCTGAAGTCCGGCGCCCCCCGAATGGCTTCCAGCAAGATCCCCAAGACGGAAGATGGAGAAGCACCGCTCAAAGTGATCCATGGTGCTTGAACCGCCGCTAACCCACAGCTCTTCCTCTTCCAGGGAGAGAAAGCTGCTTCGGTGGAAACTGTGATACAGCAAGAAGCCCTGAGGAAAGAGAACCCCGGGGAGGAGAATCACGCCCAG
The DNA here is from genome assembly GCA_034064705.1 of Bothrops alternatus. NCBI lineage: Eukaryota > Metazoa > Chordata > Lepidosauria > Squamata > Viperidae > Bothrops > Bothrops alternatus. The sequence continues at coordinate 1,335,458 of JARGCV010000242.1, forward strand.
AATTTACAGGCCGTCCCCGACTTACAATCATTCATTTATGGACCATTCGAAGGTACAATGGCACTGAAAAAAGTGATGTATGACCGGTTTTCACACTTACAACTGCCGCAGCATCCCCACAGATACCATTCAGGCATTTGGCAACTGTCCCAGGGTCGTGTGATCATCTTCTGTAATCTTCCTGCATTAAGCGAATCACGGCAGTTGTTAAGTGAATCATGCGGTCCTTAAGCAAATCTGGCTTCCGAAAGGCAGAGTCAACGCGGGAAGCCAGATTTGCTTAAGGGCCGCATGATTCACTTAACAACTGCCGTGATTCGCTTAATGCAGGGGTCTTCCAACTTGGCCCTTTTATGACTTGTGGACTTCGACTCCCAGAATTCCTCAGCCAGGCATTTTTCTTGTCTTGCCCTCTGATGCTTTGGAAAATAGATTGACTTTCCTTTTCTTTGTGGCAGCCCCATAAATATTGGAACACTGCTATCGTATCACCCCCTACTCCTTCTTTTCTCTAGACTGGCCATACCCAATTCCCGCATCCCTTCTACACATGTTTTACCACCAGTCCCCTAACCACCTTTGTCGCTCTTCTCTGCATTCTTTCCAGAGTCTGTAATTCCTTTTTTTATATCGCAGCGACCAAAACGGGATACAATATTCCACGTGTGGTCTTTGATATGTTATGTTTCAGATGTATATTCTCATCAGCCTTACCAGGTAGACTGGGTAGGAAACGTAGCCTAATTCTACTTTTACTGTAAATTGTTTGTGTGTATGTGTGTGTGTGTTTATGTAAGATTCAGCATGTGCGAATGAAATGAATGTCTTCAGTACAGAAGTGTAAGCCTTCTAAACAGAGAGCAATTAGATTCATGGTTTAATTCTTATGCATCTTTGAAAGCTGGCAATTTCCACACTGCAGATCTGTGACTTGAATGCAACTTTAAAAAAAAAAAAACATACAGTACATTTACTGCTTCCAGTCATGTTCAGATCGGCCTGTTTTGCCAGATCCTCCTTGCGTTCAGATCTTCACCCACCTGGCTCTCCAGGACACCGATGACTTTGCGCAAAAGTCCCAGTTCTTGACCTTCGGAAGGATGGGTGATGAGCAGGTCCACATCATGGCCACATGGCTTCCCTCTATTGGGGGGAGACAGACTGTAGCCATAAATTTCCAGTCAAGTTTGTTTTTATTAGCATTTAACATTGTTAACAGGGCAACACATGGCTGCGTCAACCACCATTGGCTGGCTTCAGACAAACCAATACAATCAAATCAGAACATAGCACAATGGGGGACCCATTCACCGAAAGGGCTCAAAAAATGGGCCAAAGGAACGTGGCTTTAGTGGGTAATGGGAATCCAGACATGACGATTTTCAATCTCTCATCCTTTTATACTGATTTCCTAGCACCAATGTTCCAGCTATATGGACATAAATGCAGAGAATTCCCCAGCTAGCATGATTATTGCTAACATTTCAGGGAAATAAGTATGCCCATCTGAAAATTTATTTATCAGTCAATCCATGAGGTTCTTAATCAATTCATGGTTGAAGCATGTTTTTGTCCACTGATGGTTGACATTTACGACCTCAGGATTTCTAGCTACCAGCAGCACCAGCAAAGATTGGAACCGCCCACTTTAATTTAACTAGCTTTTATTTCCCCAAGTTATCCAGTGTTCGCTGTCCAAATCAATTCACCTCCTAAATCCTCCAGTCAGCATGACCATCGCTCCAGGCAAAACCTCCTCAACCACCTTGTGCACCACCTGGCTGATGGCCTCGGCTTCCCAGAGCTCCACGGGGGTATTCAGGTCCTTATAATGAAGAAGTCCTGCAGGGACGATCAGGCCCAAGTCATTAAGAAGCAATCAAGGATCATCTGGAACAAGTTATTCTATACTGAATAGCTAGAAATGTGATTTAAGGGCCAGGTTCATATCTTGATGTCAGGGTTCCGACAGATGAAACTCTTCAAAGAACTTCGAGGCCTTGTTTACCTTAAAGAATCTTTGTTTGAGTAGCATGGCATTGGTCGAAGCTGAAATCTGGATTCCCCTCCCCTAAACATATAGTATTAAAACACAATTCCCTCCTCTAATTAACAGTCATAAATCACATTCTCCAATTAGTTTGAAATGCAGACCTTCCCTCCAGTTCTTCAACCTGCCATTTCTTATCATCTCTTATTTCAAACAACCTTGAAAAGCACTCTACTACAACGTTATGTCTAACTAATTCCCATACACATTCTTCCTCCCCCCCCCCCAGTATCATCTAATTCTAACTCTAAAAGTGACACACAAGTTAAGGGGAAATTGGCTGCATCTTCATATATTGTCAAAGCAAGAACATCCGATGTTAGCAGCGTTGACACTTGACATATCCAAAACCGCTCCTATAAAAAGCCTTATAGAATACAGAATAATCTCCAGATGTATCGGTATGTAAGTTAATATAGGCCCTATAATTCTCAGCTGGCAAGGCTGTTCTTTGGAAGTGGTAATATTGATATTAACATTGGTAATAACATTGAATTTCTTTTCCTTCAAGTTACAAAAAAAAATCAAACCAATCAAGACAGGGACCATTCTTTTCTCTGGAAAATAAATTAGATAAAAATTGTATAAGTCTTTCAGAGCTGCTTAATACAAAAACCTATCAGCCCTAACCAAGCAGGATTTTAGAGGTGGACGTTTGACTGGTTAGCCAATGTGTGTAAGACAGAGATAGAGAGGTGTCCTAATGAATTTTATAGATTACTAAGGCATTAAATTTATTAGAGCTATATAAAATACTATTGTGAGCAACTGGTTTGATGCTTATGCTATTTAGAAAAATATATATATCATTATGCTTTAAACAGTCATATCAGGCCAGTATTTCTAGTACTTAACTCAGTTCATCTTTCCCCCCCTCTCCTATTATAAAGCACAAGACTCAATCAACACATATTTATGGAAAATCATATTGGAAAGAAAGCAATTTTATATCAACTAATACAAAGCACAGAATTCTTTTTAAAAGCAGTTTTGCCAAAGAAGTGAACAGTCTTAAAATTTAATAAAATAGTGAATAATTTACTACTCACCCAAAAAGACAATTCTCTTCCCGAAGGTACATAAAAATGCCCTTTTCTTTTGCACAAATTACTCACCAGCTTGCTGTTCCTTATTCAGTTTTATCTGGTGCAGCTGTAAGTCAGCAAGGGATCTGAGCCCCTCCTGGTACCACTGGCTGGCTATCCGTACCCCAACGCCAAAGATCTTGGTGAAAAGCTATGGAGAAAAACAAATTCCTTAAACCAGGGGTTCTCAACCTTGGCAATTTTAAGACTTGTGGACTTCAACTCCCAGAATTCCTCAGCCAGCTTTGCTGGCTGAGGAATTCTGGGAGTTGAAGTCCATAAGTCTTAAAGTGGCCAAGGTTGAGAACCCCTGCCTTAGACCATCATCCCTGTCTGGGAAAGCAAAAGGTCCATAATTCAACCATATAACAGGTCAGGAATGCAAGAGGAAATGTGGGCTCCCTGGTGCTCTCTGTTTGATTTTCTTGCAGACATTTCATTACCAACCCATATACACCATCAGTGCACTGGTAATGAAACATCTGCAAGAAAACCAAACAGAGAACACCAGGGAGCCCACATTCCCACCCGGAGCTACAAATATTCTCTTCTATCTGAGGAAGAAATTCATACGGGCTGCGTATTTTCAAAAACCAAACAAGAGCATTGTTTGCTACTGTCATTTCCATGCACTTCTCTGGTGCAGTTTCTTAACTAAAGAAAGCTGGGTTCATTCTTAAGACTAGAAAATGGGTTACAATCCATTTTCAATCCTGCCTATTCACCCGGTAACTTTGGGCCAATACATCTGGCCTCAGATGAAAAGGGCATTCAACGGATAGCCCGAAACCACAGGCTCCAATTAAGATCCTCAGGCTGGCCAAGTGGCTTATAGCTGTAGGCTGAATCCAAGAGACGTTCTTTAAAATCATTAAATAATTTTCACAAAAATAAAATTCAGGGGACGGGGCCCTCCAAAGTCAGCGGATGGGTGAACATTTGCTCACGTGTACTTTGTATAATTTTGGGGGAATTTCACTAGATGTAGTAGTAATTTTCTGAGCTAGCTATCTGAATATAAAATATCCAGTGGCAATTGTTTTGTTTTTTAACTCGGTGACTGAAATTGTAGCCCATACCTTGACCCTAGCACACCGAGGACCAGAAACTTGCATTAGCACTCCAAAATTTAAGAAGTTAATCTTCTCCTGAAACCAGCAGTGCACCCAGGATTCAGGCAGTGTTCCCTTACAGTGGGGATGCACGGAATGTTATACACCAAATTCCATGCTGTGTCCATCCCACCCCCCATCTAGCAGTAGCCGTCGGCCACACAGAGCCTCTGCACCTTCATCGTCCAGTATCTCTCAGATTGTCTAACTTTCTCCACCTCTGCAGAAAGGCCATCTTCCAGCACTTCCTGTTGGGAAGACACAAACAATGCAATAAGTCTTCGAATTACGACCACAATTGAGCCCAAAATTTATGTTGCTAAGTGAGACAGTTGATGCCCCACTTTACGGCCTTTCTTGACACAGTTGCATAGCAAGAGCCCCATTACAAACAAGGGGCATCAGAATGCAAAATGAACAGGAGGGTGACGATGCTAGAATGGGATAAGACATGAGTATCCCTCTACCTGGATAATTCTCCGCGAATGCTCTCCGATGCTGGGCACAGGGTGGAGTTGCTGAATTCTGCTGACCTTCCAAGGCAGGGACTTAAGCGCCGAAGCAGCTCTGGAAAAGGCCAAGCTCCGAACTTCACTGCCCATGAATTTAGCCTCTTCCGCCATGGTTTCTAGAGCATCCTAGAAAAGGCAGCCAGGAACGTTAAAGTCCACGCCTTCCAAAGAGGGTTCAAACACTTAGACCCATGTTGCTGAGAGTATTACCAGTCTACACTGAGTCAAATTACCGTGAGTGTGGAGTTGTGGTGGTGCAGGGGAGTCCGTCTCTGGCAGATGTAGGGAGGCACCTGGCCTTTTTCTTCCAGTGGTGCCATCGGAGTAGTCACCTAGGCAAAAGGAAATAGGCAAGATGTTTCAGGACGTCCAAATCATCCTTCAGTGAAAGCAATAATAAAACTGCAACCTTTTGTTCTGATTCATATTCTAGCAAAGTCCCAGAAACCATGAGAAGGAAGGAAGGAAGGAAGGGAGGGAGGGAGGGAGGGAGGGAAGGAAGAATAGAAGGAAGAATAGAAGGAAGGGAGGAAAGAGGGAGGAAGGAAAACTTAAGAGCTACAGTGGCTGGTTTAAATACACATTAACACACAACTTGTGTTGCTTAAGCCAAGGTTTAAGCCACAATTACCACATTTACCCCGAAAGGAGGGCAGATTTTTGCCTTCCAATCATTCATCTTAAAAACGGCCTATCAACTTTGGCCACTTGAAGAGGTGGGAGAAATTCTGGGAATTAAGAAACATGTGAATAGAGACAAATTGTGAATAGAGACAAATAAGCTTTTCTCGCTATCTTTTGTTGTGTTGAAGGATTTTGTCTTGTATTAGGACAGAATAAAAACTTTACTGTCTCTTGAAATGTACACTAATTGGCATATGTTAAAATGAAATTTCATTGCATTCAGCTCTCAGAAAATACTGTTTTGCATATACCCATGTATTTGACACAGAGAAACATCAGTCTAGTTTGAATGTACACATATACATGGCCAAAAAAAAAAAAAGAATCCTCCAAATTTACAAGACGGATGGCATAAGGAACAAAGCTGTTGCAGGATGTAGTAGTTCTGCTATAAAGACAGGGATGGTTTCCTTTGGGATAAACACAAAAGAAGGTATGGCCCAAGCTTCAGATTGAGCAGAGCCAGATGAAAGACATACAGGTGAAAAGCCACACCCTTGCTCTTAAAAACAGGTTCCCAAGTGCCACCTGTAAGGATCTTTACGTACCTTCAGACGGTGCCTGGGTTCAATCTCAACAGGGCACCCGGCACCCATGCTCTCAGTGAACCAGCTGAGGTCCAGCAGAGCCGGCCCATCTCCTATGGCTTTGGCAGGTGGCCTTCCATTCTTCTTCAGCCACTCAACCACCTCATCTCCAGAATTGCCTTCGGACACAATGTGAGTCGCTTTCTCACTACAAAAGCAAAGATATCACTTTAATACCACTTTATAAAGCCTGGTTAAGGTCACACTTGGAATACTGCATCCAGTTTTGGTCACCATGATGGAAAAAGGATGTTGGGACTCTAGAAAGAATGCAGAAAAGAGCAACGAAGATAATTAAGGGATTTAAAGAAGAATGGTTGCTGGAATTGGTATGTCTAGTCTAATGAATAGAAGGACGAGGGGGGACATGATAGCCGTCTTCCAATATCTCAGGGGCTGCCATGAAGAAGAGGGAGTCAACCTATTTTCCAAAACATCAGAAGGCAAGAGAAAAAAAACAACGGATATAAATCAACCAAAGAGAGAAATAACCTAGAAGAAGAAATTTCTTGACAGAACAATTAACCAGTGGAACAACTTGCCTCCAGAAGTTGTGAATGCTGCAACACTGGAGATTTTTAAGAAGAGATTGAACAACAATTTGTCTGAAATGGTACAGGGTTTCCTGCCCTAGTAGGGGTTTGGACTAGAAGACCTCCCTTCCAACTATTCTATTCTATTCTATTCTATTCTATTCTATTCTATTCTATTCTATTCTATTCTATATTTCTATTCTATTCTATATTACTATTCTATATTTCTATTCTACTCTATATTTCTATTCTATTCTATTCTATTCTATATTTCTATTATGTTCTATATTTCTATTCTATTCTATTCTATTCTATATTACTATTCTATTCTATAGTTCTATTCTATTCTATTCTATATTTCTATTCTATTCTATTCTATTCTATTCTATTCTATTCTATTCTATTTCATTCCATTCCATATTTTCTCTGTTCTGTTCTATTCTATTCTGTTCCATTCCATTCCATATTTTCTCTATTCTATTCCATTCCATTCAATTCCATATTTTCTCTATTCTATTCTATTCTATTCTATTCTATTCTATTCTATTCTATTCTATTCTATTCTATTCTATTCTATTGTATTTCTATTCTATTCTATTCTACTGTATTTCTATTCTGTATTTCTATTCTATTCTATTCTATTCTATTCTATTCTATTCTGTTCTGTTCTGTTCTGTTCTATTCTATTCTATTCTATTCTTCTATTCTATTTCATTCCATTCCATATTTTCTCTGTTCTGTTCTATTCTATTCTGTTCCATTCAATTCCATTCCATATTTTCTCTATTCTATTCTATTCCATTCCATTCCGTTCCGTTCCGTTCCGTTCCGTTCCGTTCCGTTCCGTTCCGTTCCGTTCCGTTCCGTTCCGTTCTGTTCTATTCTATTCTATTCTATTCTTCTATTCTATTTCATTCCATTCCATATTTTCTCTGTTCTGTTCTATTCTATTCTGTTCCATTCAATTCCATTCCATATTTTCTCTATTCTATTCCATTCCATTCCATTCCATTCCATTCCATTCCATTCCATTCCATTCCATTCCATTCCATTCCATTCCATTCCTCTTGGTTCTCATTCTTCCTGGCCCTTCGCCCCATTCCCGTTGGGACACCTACCTGCGGGGATCATCTACAGAAAAACCTCTGCTGAGAGCCAAGGAGGTCAGGAACGTCTTCCGGCTACTGCCCATCCTCTTCTCAACCAGGCCAAGCACCACTTCGGGGAAACGCACCAGGACCTCTGAGTTAGCTGGCTGAGGACCAGACTCAGCCTGAGGGGGACGCCGTTTTTTCACGGGCAGCTGGGCCATGATCCGCCCCCTGATGGGACCTACTCTGCCTTCTCCAAAAAAGGCTCAGCTGCAGAAAGGAGAGAGAAAACGAAAGAGAGAAGGGGGAAAGAAAGGAAAGGAAAGGAAAAGGCTTGTTACAGTTTTTAAAGGAAGACCTGGGGAAAGTTTTCAACTCTTTAAACTTCCTAGTAGTTAGGCCAGCCTGAACCCTTCAGACACTCCTGCCCAACACTCGATTCGAGCATCAAACCTCACATCTGCCACCTTTGGCTTTGCCTTTTGAAAGCACAGAAGTTCCTTTCCTGCCCTTCAGGAAAAGAGGGCAGGTAATCCACCGGCCGCAAGGAAAAACAGTGAGAAACCGTTTCACCTGCACGGAACCCAGCAAGCCACATTCCCGACGTTATTTCTTTTCTTTTCTTTTTTTTTTTAAAGAGAAGGAAAACGAGAGTCAACTTAGCCAGCCCCCCCCCCCAAACTGAGATGCCCAGCCAGCTTCGGGTAGCCTCCTTCGCTTTCTCTTCTTGGCCAGCTTAGGAAAAGAAGGATGCTGGGGCGGGGGGGGGGGGCAGGGCCGGGCGGACGCAAAACTGCAAAGCACCCCCCCACCCCCACCCCCACCCCCACCCCGCTTCGGAGATTAAAGCAATTACCGCTTTCCCAGCTGGCGCGCGCCCTTCTCTCCAGCCACCGGCCGAGCCAAAGGGTTGCTGCAGCCGCCGAAACAGTGCGGTGCAAAGCAAGGCGGGGCGGGGCGGGGCGGGGCGGAGGGGGCCCCCTCCAGGTGCAACATCCGCTCCAGCTGCGCTCCGAAGGGCGCCGACTCCTTGGCCCCGCCCACTCAGGCAAATAAGCGCCCGGGGGGCGGCGGCCTTAGAGCGCCACGCCTCCAGGCCTGGATTGCAGCCTTGCGAAGCGAAAGCGAAAGCGAAAGCGCCGCACTTTCTCCGGCTCCAGCAGAGCCGAGCCGAGCCGAGCCGAGCCGAGCCAAGGCGAGCCTTGCTGAGCAAGGCGCCGGGGGAGCTTTTTTTTTTCTTTTTGCGGGAGGGGCCGCAGCCGCTCTCTCTGGAGCTCTGCCGGGGGGGGGGGGAAGAGAGGAGGCGGTGCAAAGGTCCGCGGGGGCGGCTGGAGTCATCTGACAACGGAGCCAAAGCGCGCCGGCAACTTCCTGAAAGTTGCTGGGCTCGGGCAAGGCTGCCGAGTGGCCTTCCCCGGAGCCAGGATGCGAGCCAGGCCGGCCGGGAGGGCTTTGGTGGGGCGGGAGGGGCTCCCGGGGGGCTTCCTGCCCGGGTTGCTGCTGCTGCTGCTGCTGCTGCTGAGTGCGGGGCGCGGAGAAAGCGGCGCTGCCAAGAGAGCCAACATCGTCCTCATCCTGACCGACGACCAGGATCTGGTGCTCGGGGGAATGGTAAGGCTCGAGCCTCCGCAGGGTCTTTCTCCAGCCGGGGTCCCCCCCCGGGAAGCGTCTTTGCGCCCCCGCCCAGCCGAAACCTACCTGCTGGCTCAGGTGGGCGTTGTGCTGGGAAGGGCCAGGGCCCCCAGTTAGTGAACCGCTCCTGGGGAGGGTGGGGACTGCAGTTGTCCCGATTGCTACCGGGTGTAAATTCCTCTTGCCTAAACTAAAGGATTCCGAGAGAAGCCTGAAGAATAATCGCGAACCTTAGTTCTGGGAGGGGGGAGGGGGGGAGCAAGTGACTCAAGGTGGCCCCGCTCTGATTCTCTTCTTGGGCAAAGGTCTCCGACCTTGGCCACTTTAAGACTCGGGGGAGTTCAACTTTCAGCATTCCCCAGAAGTTGAAGTCCACCAGCCTTAAAGTTGCCAAGTTTGGAGACCCCCCACCCGGTCTTGGTGGGTATAAGAGGAGTGGACAGAAAATCCCATCTGCCTTTGGAGATTTGGGTATTGCACCCTGCAACGGTAACGTTCTAGCACAGTAGTGTTTGAATGTAGGCCTACCTTAAAGAGGTGACGCTTTGCAAGGAACGTTGTTGGAGTTGTAAGCAGAACAGTCCTTGGAAAACCTGTCCCACCCTCTCCACGGCATAGAAATCGTATACAGATAGTCTAATAGTGCAAATGAATAATATTAATTGGCCAGTTGCTCGTCAATGATATTTAAAAATAATAAGTTGTTAATGTTAGTTATATTAGTGTTCCTTAATATCAAGTAGCAAGTGGCAGTTAAAAGATAACTTGCTCGCTACCTAGTATGTGGAAGAAACGCTCTGAAAGATACTCATATAAATAGTTCATTAATGCTAACATTAATAAATATAGGAAGGACATGAGAAACAGCAATATAAAGATGAGGCGAGGGAGGCAGAGGGCTGCTGGACTTGGAAAGAGTAAATGATGAATAAATTCTGCAGATTAAATTTGATTTAACAGAGAATGCTGACTAATTGCTTCTTGAAAAACTCCTACTGAACTTTCCCCGGAACTATCCTTGTTTCTTAGGAAGATTAAAATGCAACTTGATTTCTGATAACTAAAAGGACAACATTATGTGGTTTCCTTTGAGTGCTTTGGACAGAGTCCCGTTCAAACATGGCATTTTTTAAAATTACGTACAAAGGAAAATATTTGTGGCTCAGAGTTGTGGTGTCCTTGGTATTCTCTGGACTTGATTGGCTCCCCCCGCAGATGTTTCATTACCCAAACTAGGATAACATCAGTGCACTGACCATGTTACTTAGTTTGGGTAATGAAACATCTGCAAGAAAACAACCAAACTCGGAGAACACCAAGGATTTCTCCTTTGTATTACTTTCTTCCAGAATTATTATTTTTTAAATGTCATTCTTGTCTGCAGCTCTAGTGGTCTCTTCTTATCTTTCTATATTTACCAGTTTTGACCTTGTTTAGCTTTGCAAAAATCAACCAAGCTGACTTTGCTACACCTTTGAAGGTCAGTCCCTTCTTTTAACCTTGTTTTAGGATCTCACCTCCCACTTTTGTGCACGTGTTCTGCTGCAGAAGAGGAGAAAATTCCGCCATCTCTTTTCAGCAGTAACCTCATGGATGCTTGCCTAACTTCAAGAGAAGATTTATAGATTTTGGAAGGCAGTGCTTTGAGGGTTCAACAGATGAAGGAACTGTTTAGTGTGGATCATGTGGCTTAGAAAAAAACACAAAAAAGTTGCTCTGTAGGATGTTTCAGTTCTGGTTTTCTCCAGTCATAAAGGATGTTTCATCTCCATGTGAAAGCACAGAGCAATTTGGTTCCTTTTCTGATGCGTGACCCTACCAGAGTAATGGAAGGGATGTTGGAGGTCTTTTAGTCCAACCCCCTGCTCAAGCAGGAGACCCTAGACCAGGGGTAGGCAACCTTGGCTCTTTTATGACTCGTGGACTTCAACTCCCAGAATTCCTGAGCCAGCATGGAGGAACTATGGTCCCCTCATGACTGGTGGACTTCAACTCTCAGAATTCCTGAGCCAGCATGGAGGGACTATGGTCCCCTCATGACTGGTGGACTTCAACTCTCAGAATTCCTGAGCCAGCATGGAGGGACTATGGTCCCCTCATGACTGGTGGACTTCAACTCCCAGAATTCCTGAGCCAGCATGGAGGAACTATGGTCCCCTCATGACTGGTGGACTTCAAACTCCCAGAATTCCTGAGCCAGCATGGAGGAAATATGGCCCTTCTCATGACTGGTGGACTTCAACTCCCAGAATTCCTGAGCCAGCATGGAGGAAATATGGCCCTTCTCATGACTGGTGGACTTCAACTCCCAGAATTCCTGAGCCAGCATGGCTCAGCTTGGAAACTCTCGCTTTCCCCTCAGCATGGCTGGCTCAGGAATTCTGGGAGTTGAAGTCCACAAGTCATAAAAGAGCGAAGGTTGCCTACCCCTGCCCTAGACCATTTCAGACAAATGGTTCTCCAGTATCTTTTTAAAACTTCCAGTGTTGGAGCACCCACAGCTTCTGAAGGCAAGTTGTTCCACTGATTAATTGTTCCCACTGTCAGAAAATTTCTCTGTAGTTTTAGGTTGCTTTTCTCCTTAATTAGTTTCCCTCAGTTGCTTCTTGTTTTGCCTTTAGATCTTTGGAGAATAGGTTGACCCCAGGCGTGATGCTGTAATGAGTTGGCTTGATGGCCTCTTGGCACACTCAAGAAACACTGCAAACCTTTTTTTCTGAAGATTCAAAAGGAATAGATTGAACCTGAAGTCCATATACTTTCCCTGCTCAGGACTTAGAGACTTAGAAGAGTGTTGGCCACCTCTCAAATCCATTCCCGATCATCATCTGATTTCAGCAGTTCTTTAAAGTTACAAAAATCATGACTTCCTCTGCTAGACGTGTTTTCAAATACATGTTCTGGCATGATGGCAAGCTTTGAATGCAGTTTTCACCACATAGCATCCAAGAGGTGCGGGGGGGGGAGCTTCACTTGAGAGATCATGGTCAATTGGGGGGGGGGTCTGGAATAGACTTACTGGACCCTTGGCAAGATGTTTTTCCATTCCTCTTTCTTGAAGATGCTTAATCTGATATTTTCTTTGTTCTTTTAATATTTAAATAAAGGATTTGAACACATCACTTGAGGTTTTCACAGAATAATGTACTAAAAAAGAAGAGGAAAGTAAAGGAACCTATAAGGATTAATACAAAAAGAGGAAATATACAGGAATTGCCCTTAAAAATAGATTCCAAAGCGCTCTGTGGTGCCACCCCTGTGCTAGATACTTTCAAACGTGTCACAAGGGTGTCAGAGTAGTGTTTCTCCTATGGAAAGGGCTGTTTAGTAATCAGATTCTTGGCTTCCAATTTTCAGACCCCGATGAAGAAGACCCAAATGCTGATTGGTCAGTTTGGGGCTACCTTTGCTAATGCAGTAAGTATCTCCAGAATGTGGTTTCAGAATTGCTTTGTATGTAGTTCATCTGTGAACAAACTCAATCTCTGGTCTAACTGCCATGGTGGCGCAGTGGTTAGAATGCAGTATTGCAGGCTAATCCTGCCCACTGCCACCAGTTCGATTCTCACCGGCTCAAGGTTGACTCAGCCTTCCATCCTTCCGAGGTTGGTAAAATGAGGACCCAGATTGTTGGGGGCAAATATGCAGACTCTGTAAACCGCTGTAAAGCACTGTGAAGCGGTATCTAAGTCTAAGTGCTATTGCTATTGATTTGTCTGTTTTCAGTTTTCAGTGACCCCCCTGTGTTGTCCGAGCCGCAGCAGCATCTTGACAGGCTTGTATCCCCACAACCACTTGGTGAGCAACAATTCCTTGGAAGGGAATTGCAGCAACTCTGCCTGGCAGAAGTTCCAGGAACCCTTAACATTCCCGGTTTACCTGCAAAAGCAAGGTTACCAGACCTTCTACGCTGGCAAATACCTCAACCAGGTAGAGCTACGTGTTTCCCTGTAAACGCTTTTCTTTTAGCGATGATGCAGATGTGCCTGGGTTGCTTTCCCTAACACATCTCCTTTCTTACAGTACGGGCACCCGAATGCAGGTGGTGTTCAGCACATTCCCATGGGATGGACATATTGGCTAGGTCTGGTGAGTAGAACGGCACACGGTTTCCTCCAAGTCAGGGCTGTCTAACTTTGGCGACTGGAAGACTTATGGACTTCAACTCCCAGAATTCCCCAGCCAGCATGGTTGAGTTGAAGTCCACAAGTCTTAAAAGTGGCCAAGGTTGGACACCTCTGCTCTAAGTTTCCCCATGGAAGAGAATCCGTGAAGGAAGTCCACAAGACAGATCCACTGGGGTGAACAGTTGCATCCCACAAGGGTTGGATTCCAGCTCCCATCAGCCACAACTGGCGTGACTGATTTTTGCATTAATAGGAGCTGGAATTCTGAATGGAATGGAAAACCGCGGAAAGCTAGATTCGTCTCTGTTCTCAGTGTTGCTAGCTAGAAGAACGACCCACAGAAGTTTTAAAAAGAAGTTAGATGTGCCTTAATGCAGGTAGTCCTTGACTTAACGGCCACAATTGAGCCCAAAATAAAGGGTGACCTTTATTTATCTTGTCCAAGTTACATAATGTTCTAACATGGGCTTTATCTCAATTTGTTTTAACTGCCATTTCATCGTTTTGAGTGAAACGTAAACTGCTGTGAGGGTTTTTTTTAAGACCAAGTAATGTCAAAATATTTTAAATAAATGACTACCCTGGGGTCTAACAGGCCATGTGCATCCTCCCACAGGTGGGCAATTCCAGGTACTACAACTACACCCTTTCAATGAATGGCCATGAGGAGAAACACGGGGACCGCTACAAAGAGGACTATCTCACGGACCTGCTCGTGAGTTACTCTGCTTCCTCCTGCGCTTCGCCTCCCCTGTGGTGCCCTGCAGAGGTGGCCACAAGGTAGGCTCCCAAAAGTCAAGATGGCGGCCACTGTGCATGAAAAAAACAAACCAGGCGGAGCGTCGATCACAGCTTTGTGGCTGCCATCTTGACTTTTCTTCACCCATCCCTGCAAATCACGCTGGTGCCGCATCGTCAGCTGCCCTTTGCAAAGAACTAGGCTATTTTGGCATGAGGAGATAAAACCCTTGCTTCTGCTCTGAATATTTCTGTTTTGTGTCACCGGCCAATATCAACAAGGGCTCACTGAATGGGGGTGACCTGCCTGCGTGAATCTTTCAAGGCTCTTGTCCTTGTTGAGATGATATGGTTGGCTGCTGGAGGCTCAACAGCCCTTTCCAGTCACAGCTGAGCATCTGTGGAGATTCTCCATTGTCCAGGTCATGGTTCTTCCAACTGGACTTTCTTAGTTTTTTTTCCTCCCTTTGAACATTTCAATTCTAACTTAGTTCAGTCAGTTAACTCAGAACTAAAGAAGCTTCTTGGATGAAAAGCAAAAGGTTTTTTTAAAGGGGGGGGGAAAGTCCAGTTGCCTTTTTTGGAAAAAGTACCTTTGAGATATCACAGCAGGTTCTTCCTCTAACTTGCTTAAGTGTGTTGTGTCAGGTCCCAAGAACAACACGCAGAGATACTTCATAGTGGTTTGTTTTGTTCCTCATTGTACCAAATTAAAGCGAACTACTTGCATCGTTAAAGATATATTCTGAGAATTGCTAGGAAGGAGCCGCCTTTAGTCTCTCTCCCAACCAGACTCTCTAAACTGTGCTGTCTCTTGGTCCTCTGGAATTCAGCCCAGAGGGAGGGAGGGAGAGAAGTCTTGGTTATTTGAGGGAGGGGGGCAAGTGAGTGCCTGGAACAGCCTGCCTTACATCTGACTAAGACTTGGACAGCTGTTTTCTCTGCTTACGTCCTTTCCCATCTATCCGTCTGTGTTGCAGACCAACCGGAGCCTGGATTTCCTAAGGAAGTTTTCGCACCCTCCCTTTCTCATGGTGTTAGCCCCACCTGCTGCGCACTCACCCTGGACAGCAGCTCCTCAGTACAAGTCCGCCTATGGTACTCTCCAGGCCCCTCGCGATGGCAGCTTCAACGTGCACGGGAAGGTAAGTGCCAACGCATCCTAGGTGGTCAGTGACCTCGGTGGCCTTGAAGCAGACTAACACGGGGCTTGGAAATCTGGCGCCATTCAAACTCTGCATCTGAGTTCCATGAATGACGAGAGGAGAGGAGAGGAGAGGAGAGGAGAGGAGAGGAGAGGAGAGGAGAGGAGAGGAGAGGAGAGGAGAGGAGAGGAGAGGAGAGGAGAGGAGAGGAGAGGAGAGGAGAGGAGAGAAGAGAGAATAGAAGAGAATAGAGAATAGAATAGAATAGAAAATAGAATAGAAAATAGAATAGAAAATAGAATAGAGAATAGAATAGGATTAGAATAGAATAAGAATAGAATAGAATAGACTTAGACTTAGAATAGACTTAGACTTAGAATAGAAAATAGAAAATAGAAAATACAGAATAGAAAATATAGAGTAGATTAGAATAGAATAATAACTTTATTGTCACTTTAAATGTACACTAATCAGCATACATTAAAATGAAATTGTGCTACATTCAGCTTTCAAAAAATACCATTATGCATATACCCATATACACATATATATATGACACAAAAAAGCATCAGTATAGTTCGAATGTATACATATACATGACCAAAAAAAAATCCTGCGAATTTACAATTTCAGGTTCAGTCGTGGTTGTAAGTTACCTGAACATGGTGTGTGGGGGGGTCCTTTTATAGATCCTCCTTATCTAATATCCATCCTTGAACCATTTGATATCTCTGGAAGTTGCTCCTGGATTTTTTTCCCTTTTGTAGGACAAGCACTGGCTGATAAAACAAGCAAAGACACCAATGTCTAACAGCTCCATTGAGTTCCTGGACCACGTTTATAGAGCCCGGTAAGAAAATGTTGCTTTATTGTTGTTAAAAGGGGTGAAAGAAAAGATGATCTGAAACCGGTTTTCTGGATGACTTGATGAAAGGAGCACCATCTGCCCATTTCTGCAAGCCAAAGTGGGCCTAACGGTGGTTTGAAGTGTCTATAATCGATTGTGCTCACACATTGTAGTAAGTCATAAACTTATGGCTTATAATTTTAAAATGGCTTTTCATACCTCCCAATAAGCCATAAAGTGCAGTTTACTAAGCCACAGTCATTGGATTCCCATAAGCTATGAAGCCACAAAGGAACACAAACCACCAGATGGTTTAGTGTGACATGTAGGCCCAGTCACCCCAAAGGTGTTTTTCCAATCATCCAGATCATGGTTGCCCCAAAGGTCCTTTTTCCAAAAGGCAACTGGATTTTCTTGTTTTTTTTTTCTTTGAAAATATTTCACTTCCCAGAAGAACTGGGTGAGAAGCGAAACCAGTAGCCTTCTGAAAAAAACATCTTTGGGGGAACCATGACTTGGATGATTGAGAATCTCTCTGGACATGTAAAGGAGAAAATAGTTATAATTTATCTGTTGTGTTTCTTGACCCACCCTGAGTTGGCTATCAGTAAAAGCAGCAAAGCACATGAACACAGTAATAATTTAGATCATTTTTATGAATAGACTGATCCATCAATAAGAATAAAGCTGGAAGGGATCTTGGAGGTCTTCTAGTCAACCCCTGCTCTAACACAAGACCCTTTGCCATTTCAGACAAGTCTTTTTAAAAACCTCCAGTAATGAAGCATCTACAACATCTGGAGGCAGACCTTCCACTGGTTCATTGTTCTCACGGTTAGGAAGTTTGTCCTTAATTCCAGGTTGTTTCTCTCCTTGATTAGTTTCCATTGTTTCTTGTCCTGCCTTCTGCTGCTTTGGAAAATGATAGCCCCTCAAAATACTGGAATACTGCTGTTCCTTCTTTTGTCTAGACCAGCCATACCCAATTCCTGCAACCGTTCTTCATATGTCTTCATGTGTTTTAGCCTCCAGGCCTTTAATCATCTTAGTTGCTCTTCTCCACACTTTTTCCAAAGTCTTAACATCTTTATGTGGTGATGCAGTATTCCAGGTGTGGTCTTACTAAGGATTTATAAAGCGATATTAATACTTTATGTATTTTGATTCTATGCCTCTGTTTATACAACCCATCGTTTCTCTCTTATCTACAGGTGGCAAACTCTGTTGTCAGTAGACGATATGGTACAGAAAGTGATGGATCAGTTGAAATCCCTTAAATTGCTGGACAGCACATACGTGTTCTACACCTCAGATCATGGTTACCACACAGGTGAGTAGAAGCATAGAGAATTATTTAAAAAGGCCCACAGATAATATTGGGAATCTATAATCATTCCATCAGAAATCTGAATATAGGCAGCAACATTCAAAACTAGATTTAATAATAAGCCATTAACTACAGGAGCTCTTATACATCCCAGACAAATGATTGTCCAATCTTTTCTTATTGAGTTATCTGGACCAATTTGATCATTTGTTGTCTCAGTCTGAACTGGAAATTCGCTTCGGAGATTGGATTGAACTGCCTTTGAACCAGATCTCCAAACTGAATATTTGCGCTTGCTAAAGAACAATTCCTTTTCATCTTTGCAAATCATCCCCCTCTCTGTCTATTCTGCTGTCTTTGGGGGGTTTTCTGCAGGACAATTCTCACTGCCCATGGACAAACGGCAACTGTACGAGTTTGATATCCGGGTGCCGTTGCTGGTGCGAGGCCCAGGCATTAAAGGAAATCAAACGTACCTGGTAGGTTTACTTGTTCCAGAGCAGGGGTCTTCAAACTTGGCCCTTTTATGACTTGTGGACTTCAACTCCCAGAATTCCTCTTAGTACTTTGAAACTTTCCTCTGCCATCGGCGGTTCCCAGAATTAATTTATTCATTTCAATCCCCTTTACTGTGGCATTGCTACCACTCTGTCCTTTTGTGCCACAAACATTTAAATAGCAATCACAATCTTGTGGAAGCTTCATAAATCTCAGGGGTCATCCAAACAGCTGCTTTAATGTATTGTCCTCTTGTCCTTCAATGGGCAGAAAAGTATATTGAGATAAACGGTGCTGCCCCCACAACTCGGGACACTGCGACCATCGTAAATATGAGTCAGTTGCCAAGCGTCTGGAGTTTGATCATGTGACCGTGGGGGTGCTGCAATGGTCATAAGTATGAAAACCAGTCATAAGTCACTTTTTCAGTGCCGTAACTTCAAATGGTAACTAAAAGAGCTGTTGTACATCAAGGATAACCTGAGTTCACTTTCTACGGAGTTTGTGATCCTGTGAGGATGGGACTTGTTGGTTAGGGCAGGGCTTTTCAACCTTTTCACCCATTGGACCACTTTGAGGATACGGCAATATCCGAGTACCACCAGTCGCCTAGCAAGGGGTCAAAAACTTGATGACCAAAACAAAAAAAATTAGGAAAAAAGTGATGAAGTACAGGTAGTCCTCAACTTACAACAGTTCGCTTAGTGACCATTCGAAGTTACAATGGCACTGAAAAAAGTGCCCCCCCCCAAGCCACAGCCGAGCAAGACGCCTGCCTGCCTGCCCGGCCGCGCTCTTCCTCCTGTCCGAGGTTTTCTTTGTTATGAACATTTCTGTTGAGGATTGGCAGCCGGAGTGGGGTGGGGGTGTTTGGTTTTTATTTCCCCCGTCTGTTGTGTGGTTGCAGCAGGTTTTGGTCCCTTCACATGACCCTGGGACACTATGACCGTCATAAATATGAATCAGTTGCCAAGCATCTGAATGTAAATCACAAGACCCTGGAGAGGCTGTAACATTCCAGCTAATCGGCGCTTCTTCTGGGCTCAGCAGAAGCACCAGGATCAGCGTCGAGCTCCAGCTGGAATCTGGCGCTGATCCTGGCGCTTCCGCTGAGCCCTGACAGCCCTGCAGCTCCAGCTGTCTCTCGCTCAGGCTTGTGCGGTGCTGCCCCCGGTTCAGCTCATTCCTCTCTCCCGCTACCCCTTTTCTAGGATGGTCGCGTGCCAGGTGCCAATGTACCACAGGTGGTACTCGTACCACTAGTTGAAAAGCCCTGGTTTAGGGAACCATTGTCCTGAGTTCCTTTCAAAACATCTCCTGTCTTTTCTCAGGAACCCATCCTGAATATCGACCTGGGACCGACTTTCTTGGACATTGCAGGAATCAACGCCTCTCAGACCAGCATGGATGGTGTCTCCTTTTTGTCCCTCTTGGTAATAAGTTGCCTTGAACTTTGGAATAGAGTCCGATGGGAGAGTCCAGTTAGAAGCAGAACAGAGGAGGCATTTTTTCCCCCAGCATTTGCAGTGTTTACCAAGGAAGGTTTTGCTCAGAACCTGCAGGTGGAACTTTTATGTGTTGCGGGATCACACCGCAGAATGTGAAGCTGAGATTCATGGGGTTTAAGCAGATCTCTAATCAATTCAAATAAACAAATTGTGAGGGTCCTGCATGGGTAGAGACCACTGTGCCATTTCCATAACTTTAAATATTCTTCCAAGTGTTTGGAACATACAATGACTGGAAAAAAATTGGAATAGGATAAAAAAGAAAAAAAGAAAGAAAAGGAAGGGAGGGAGGGAGGGGAAGAAAGAGAGAGAAAAAGAAAGGAAAGAAAAAGAAGAAAAGAAAGAAAAAGGAGGGAGGGGAAGAAAGAAAGGGAAAGAAAGAAAAAAAGAAGAAAGAAAGAAAAAGTAATGAAAGAAAGAAAGAAAGAAAAAAGGAAGAAAGAAAGAAAGAAAAAGGAAGGAAGAAAGAAAGAAAGAAAGAAAGAAAGAAAGAAAGAAAGAGAAAGAGAGAAAGAGAGAAAGAGAGAAAGAGAAAGAAACTGGCCCAAGGTCACCTCGCTGACTTTATGCTCGAGGCAGGATTAGAACTCACAGCCTCCTAGTTTTTAGCCTAAGACTGTAACCACTATTCATTCACACCATTTATCAGCAGGCAAATTAGCTTTGAGGAGACTCTTCATTGGGACTTTTCTGGATTGTCCAGCGAGAAGTTGGTTGGAATTTCTTGGATAGCATGGCAGTTTCCACTTAATTAGTTTATTAAAGAATCTTTTAATCTTTTCTCCATTAGGTTAGGAGGGCAATGAAGCCTGACAGGGCACCAAAGGAAGTGTCTAAAATACATTTAGAAATCGTTACAGGAAAAGAGAGAGAGTTTTCTATTCCTGTCTGCTTCCTAAAATGCGTCTCCTTTCGTGCAGGTGAACAAGACACAGAGATCTAAGTGGCGGTCAGACTTCCTGGTTCAATATAATGGAGAAGGCTACACAACCAAGGACCCCGAGTGTCCGGTCTTGGGACCAGGAGTGTCCGTAAGCGACCTTACCTCTCTAATTTTCACGTATTAGTCCATAGTTCATTACAAAATGTTGAGTCTGCTGTTTACACCCATGACACATGCTGAGAAGGCATTTCCCTCATTTACAAGTATTTACTTTTGTTCTGAAAGACACTCAACCCTGCTTACCTTTATCTAGGCAATTTTAGCTGGCTAAATTTCCATTTGTTTTGCATGTAAAGAAAACGTTTCTAGGAAGAGGAGACAATGTGTAGTTCTGGTTTAATAAGTAGCTGCAGAAGACCCCAACAAAAATGGTAGGCCATTCTGTAGAAAACCAAAAGTTCCCCTACCCATCTAGCCAGCATGGCCAATGGCAGAGGATTATGGAAGTTGGGATGCGAAAGCTCTGGGTAGTAGAATGTGGTCCTTCTTTAAAAAAAAGTCATTCCCCTGCTGTGTCTAATTGCCCCCCTGTCTGTGTTGATGCTCTGTTCCCATAAGGGCCAACCATTACTTAGATGCTTAGCAGAGCAAAATCATGGAGGAAGGATGGGAGAAACGTCTCATAAATGAACATTGTCTCTTTTGACTTCCGAGAAACGGGCTCTTTCGCCTTCCCAGAAGCAAAGACCAGGCTGGCACATTTGCCTAGGCAAAGCAGCTCTTTGCTTAGCCCTCCCCATCATTTTCCTACAGCCCAACTCAGGCTGTCCGACCTGCAACCGCTTGAACCTCTGCGTAAGAACGATCCTTGGCTCCATTTGTTGAGAAAGATCTGGTTTAGTAGAAGTCAGGTGTATTGCAGTAATGCGAAGCCCAAACGGAGATTCGCGTGCCAAAATCACTAAGTCTAGCCCCCACCTTTGCCTACCTTTCGCTGCCCACCGATCAAGTTCCTGCAGGATGGTTCCATAACAGTCAGTTTGAACCCGGGTTGGTATGCAGCTCCCTTCTTCCAGCTGGGTGATCTTGGAATGGCATCTCCATCTTCATTTCCCCCCAAGTATCCCCCTCCCTTCATTTCCCCTCTTCACAGTTCAGAGCAGACCGTCACTGCTCAAGATCCCCATGTACAATTGGTGGGCCACTGTGTGACACAGAATGCTGGACTCGATGGGCTTTGGCCTGATTCAGCATGGCTCTTCTTATGTTCTTATGTTCTTATAAGATGGCAGCTGACAGGGGCCTAAAACACTGTTGAAATAGAGGCTGTCTTGCATTCTCACAAGCCTGGGTTGGCATGGTCTCCCCCCTCACCCCGGGCACCTAGTCTGCTACGTGAGAGCAGGAGTAGGAGAGTTGCTGTGATGGACAATGAAATGGATGTCCTGTAAAGGGTTGGAGAAGGGAATGAATTTTCTCCTTTTCCTCTTATTTATGGGAGCTTGCAGGTTAATTGGGCCCATGAGATGGTTGTGCTATTATTGATAGTTGCTATCATTCTCTGTTGCCGTTATGCATATGTGCTGTAGATCAACTTTGTGTCTTTCATTCTGTATAAGCCAGTAAGAGTTGCTGTTGAAAAATGAGCAGCTATATCAATTGACTAGATCAATGCAAAGGTAAAGGAGTCCCTTCAGATTTTACTCCGCTAGTTGTTGCCAACTATAGGGGGGGGTCCTCATCTCTGTTTCAAGGCCCTTTAGCCAGTGCTGTCCAAGATGTTTCTGTCACCTCACCAGCCATGTCTGTTCTTGGCAGAAGGATGTAAGTTCTTGGATAGACGTTCGGTTCACGAAGGATTTTCCAACTCTTATTTTGCACAGCAATGTTTCCCTGACTGCGTGTGTGAGGATGCTTACAACAACACATATGCCTGTGTGCGAACTTTGAGTGCTGCGAACATGCAATACTGTGAATTTGCCGATAAAGAGGTAAGCAGCTGTGGTTGTCTTCTCTAGTGTCAAGAGGTCCAGAGAGCTGGGTCCGTGGCCTTCAAGAATGATCAAGTAATGCGCAGAGCTTCTGGCATCAGGAAAATACCTTTCCATTAGGATTATGTTGACTAGCAAAGTCTGTCGGGGAGGTGCTCTGGGGCAGGGGTCCCCAACCCCCGCGCTGTGGACCGGCACCAGGCTGCAGCATGCCAGAAACCGGGCTGCACAAACAAGCAAAGCCCCATCCACGGGATGCAGGCAGCACACAAAACCATGTATTCTCCGGTCCGCAGAAAACACCTCTCTCTACAGAACCGGTTCCTGGTGCCCAAAAGGTTGAGTTAAGTGAAGTGTTGGTGGAAAGACAGCTGTAGAGAGCAGAAAGGAGGGGAGTGGGATGCAGTGTTCCCAGTTTGCCTTCTGGAAAATGAGTTTGGCCAGATACAACAAAGGAGCTATTTCTTTGGGCAGGCAAATAGCACAAAGCACAGAGAAAGATGCCTTCAAAATTCCTATCCTATTTGGAAGTCCACAAACTGATATATTATTTTTGTGCCCTACTCGCCCATCAGCCAGAAAGGTTCCCCAAATAGTTCATGGATCAGTTAAAAAAGACCAGCCTTATCCTGAAGCCAACAGTCACAAAAGACCTGACTAGGAAGGTGGGCAGGGGTGAGAGACCTTCAGAGAGATGAGTCTTTTTTTTATGGTGACTTCAAGAAGTTCAAAGGGTGATTCTCCCAGGTTGGTTCTGCCAAGTGGATGGGGTCTTTTTCCAGGTATGAAGGCAGTTGGGACCACCTTGTAAGAAGAAGACTGTGTTGATGGATGTTGGCTTCTCAAGGAATTCCTTTCGGAGAGGTTGCCTCCTAACCATCCCTGCACATCCTACTTTTTTCTTGCAGAATTTTGTGGAAGTCTACAATCTGACTGCAGACCCCCATCAGCTTTCTAATGTAGCCAAGACCGTGGACCCTTCGCTGCTTGTGCAGATGAACCAGAAGCTGATAAAATTGCAAGCTTGTTCCGGTGTCAGCTGCCATTCCTGAGGGTTTGAGCACTTTGGCTAGGACCAAGAACCCAAGACACCTCTCCCTTTCCTTGTGATTTTGTGGCCTGGCTTCCTTCTGTCTCCCAACGGAAGCCAACCTGGTGCTGCCTTTTAATTTAGGATTGCTCGGTCTTGAACCCCAAGTTTGGAATTTGCTGTGCCGGAATAGTATTGGGGTAGAGCAGAAAGGGAAAAATATGGGTGAAGAGCAAAGGACACCCAAGAGTGTCCAAGCTTGTTATTCTGGGAGTTGAAATCCACAAGTCGATGCACAAGGTTGATGTAACAACTCTAAAAGACACCCTGTGAAATTCTAGTGCCTTGTCTCCCTTCATTGCTTATCTTGTCTCCGTTTGGCCAGGCAGTGGGCAATGAGGTCTCACTTCAGAGTGAAGAACAGACCTAACCCAGCCAGTGCTGACCTTCTCAATTTGAGGCTGTCTGAATGTTCTTGGACTACAGCATCCTACAGCAACTGTCCTCTTTCTGACTACATATCCCACCGTCCTCTGCTCTGGTTAGATGAGGGGTGGGGAGGATTCTTTCCGTTTAGCCATTGATTAACACAGAACGAATTAACATGGGGTGCCTTACCTCCGTGATCATCTCTTTCCTTTCTCGTTCTGGCTGAGATCTTGGAGGCTCTGTTCATCCCTCCAGCAATCATTGTGTCTAGTTGGACACTTTTACCAGGTCCTCTTGTGTTGTCCCTGGGGATCATTGCAGTTGCTTTGTGTCTTTGTACTGTGAAAAAAAAATTGGAATAAAGCATTTTTCTCATTAGAAAAGATGGTCTTGCGTTTTTGTGTCGTCCCTGATGTGGAGACTCCTGACCGTCGGGCTTGTCCCAACTGGCCGTTTAGAAGAGAAGAGCCTTTGAGTGCATTCGTAGTGAAAGGAGTACTTTTACTAAAGCCAAATGGTTACAAGATAGGAAAAACCAGGTCTGACATTTGCGTGTGAAAACGGCCTACTTACTTTCCCAGACCCACCCTCCCCCCCATTATCTGTTTAGTGTCCAATGGGGTTCAAACAAATTTGTTTTGGTAACAGTTCTGATTCTTGGCAGGTTCGGTGACGATCTGCGTTCCATTCCCACACTTGTAGCTTTGGGGTCAGCCAGCCGATTCGGTTTCTGGTCTTCCCCCCCACCCATGTTTTGGTCCCCCCTCCCTCCTTCGGGGCTCATGGCAATCTGGCATCAGGGAAGCAGAGATGGGGCGAAGCAAGATGGCAGCACTGGCACTGACATTACAACTGCGCCAAGACGAGCTTGTACATCTCGCTAAACAATAACTTGGCTATCTTGGTTTAATTTGTGAAGCTGCTCCTCTTTGCACTTTTTCCAGAGTTTTAACATCCCTATCCTGTCAGAACTAAGCCTTCCATCTCCCCCATCCTTCTGTCAGAGTCAATGAAGCTTCTTGAATGAGAAGCGAAGCATCTTCGAGGCAGAACAGGAAAAAAACTCCAGTTGTCTTTTCAAAAAGCATCTTTGCAACAACCCAGCCCTGCCATACCCATTAGCTGAAGTCATCTCCCTTTCCCACCTCCCCTTTCCGATACCGGCACAATATGCAAATGGGCAAGCAAATTCCCGTCTCTCCAGTGCAGGAGATTCAACTGAGCACGGAGGACCTGCTTTGCTTCAGCATGGTAAGAGATGGTGCTGTTATTTTTGGGGGCAAGAGTTGAGGAAGATGGATAGGAAAGACTCCTAAGGGAAACAGGGAATGCTTGTGGAATAGCACAAAGACTTTCTTGTGGGGAAGATCCCTCCAATTAAGTCCAGCTCACTGGCTGCCTCTTGATGTGAGAATGAATCTTGACCTGTATTGTGGTGGGACTTTAGTGGCCATCATGCTGAGAACAAGTCCCCATAATTAGGTTCACGCAATGCATTCAATCAAATTTGGCAAGTGTTGAGATGTCTGAAGTCCCATTCCTCTCATCCTGTGGTGGTCTAGACTTTTGCAGCCCTGACTGGGAACTTTTCCTGATCAACCAAGTACATCACCAACTTGTGTCTTCTGGAAGTTTTCATTTTCCGGACACTTTGGTATTGTTTGTAGAGAAGGGGTCCAATGACCAAATTCACACTGCTCAGAGATAGTGTTGTGCAAACTCAAGCATTCTGATTTATAAACCAGGACACCATGTAATAACTGAGCTATATGTTTTAAAAATATATCTTTTCTACAACCGCTATACCTGTACCCTGGCTGTGCTACTATAATCTGAAACTGGCATGATACCTATTGTAATTAAGTTGGCCATTTTTACATACATGTGTGCTTTTCCGATCCCTTTACAGTATCATATACTTCTGCATATTTGGAAGCAGCTGGGTGTACAAAAGAACAGTTGGGAACTTGTTTGAATTAGCTCCATTTATCTCCAGACTGTCAATGCTACTAAAGTTTGCTATATGGCCCCATCAATGATTGGGAGAGGAAGATGTTGATGACATTTTCATTCTGATTTCTCTTTCTCTCTACAGAATATATTTGGGAAGATTAAGGCTCCGTGAGTAACAATCTCTGTGGAATTTTATAGCATAAAGTCAGATCAGGAAATATACTGAATAAACCGTAGACATTAGGTCTAAAGAGAGAAAAAGAAGAGAGAGGAGAAAGAGCAGAGTATCTTAGAAGGTCTTGTTCAAAATCAGCTACAAAATTTTTCACTGATTTTTACCTTCTGAGGCAGGATGTGCCTTAATTCCAATTATTGATTTGTTTTATTTATAGCATATTCTTTCTTTATATTCTGTATTGGCCAAGTGTGATTGGACACACAAGAAATTCTATTCCTTGTGTGTCCAATATCTTCTAATTCTAAGTCCAGTTCTATTATAAGAAGGTTCCATAACTGCATTTTTGGTCTATGACCGTTAAGCTATTGTGAAAGATGATGCTGGTTGCCATCTAGTGTTCTTCATATTCCGTCTATGCATAGATTTTCAGAAATGTTCTAAAATTTTATGGAAGCCAGATGAGCATGGCTTCAGGTTGGAGACCAATAGGGCAAGGGAGGAGGAGGTGTCATGCATGCCTTCTTGAGCTCTTGCAGATATAAATTGACCCAATAAAATGCAACCCACGTTAATAGACAGGTTTTCTTTGTTCTGGCAAGAGAATGAGATGGTAGTAAGCTTGCAAACTATTTTTGGTGAGGAACATAGGAAATAGGGACCTTTCAGGAAGGCTCTAGATTCACCATCTTTGTCTGTGGTCCTTAAAGGTCTGAACTTCCACCAGAACCTCCAAAGAGACCAGGTAAGTTATAGATTCCATCCCATTGGAGTGATCCTGTGGTTTTTAATACTGAAAGTTCAACTTCCTTATCAAGGACTGTACTTGGCATCTTCCTCAGCCTACAGAAAAGAGCACATCATTCATTAACCACATAATAATAATAATAATAATAATAATAATAATAATAATAATAATAATAATAATAATAATAATAATAATAATAATAATAATATAACAATGATAAAGCTGGAAGGGACATTGGAAGTCATCTAGTCCAACCCCCTGCTAAGGCAGGAAACCTTATACCATTTTGGACAAATGGCTGTCCAGTCTCTTCTTAAAAATTTCCAGTGTTGGAGCATTCACCGTTTCTGGGGGCAGGTTGTTCCACTGGTTAATTGCTCTAACTGTCAGGAAGTTTCTCCTTATATTCCAGGTTGCTTCTCTCCTGGATGAGTTTCCATCCGTTGCTTCTTGTCTTTTGCCTTCAGGCGCTTTGGAGAATAGCTTGACTCCCTCTTCTTTGGGGCAGCCCCTGAGATATTGGAAGACTGCTATCCTGTCCCCCTTCGTCCTTCTCTTCGTTAAACTAGACATCCCCAATTCCAGCAACCGTTCCTTGTATGTTTTAGCCTCCAGTCCCCTAATCATCTTTGTTGCTCTTCTCTGCACTCTTTTTAAGAGACCTCCTGAAAGTGGGCTTGAATCCCAGTCAACAAAATTGCAGAATTTCTCTTAAGTAACACCGCCAGACTAGGAGGGATCAGTCTAGAATCCTTACATAGTCATAAAGAACTAAGTCCAACTTCCCTTGAATTCCATGGAGTCTGCATCCAAGCAGATGCTGACTGTTAGTTGAAAAGATTTTTGTGTGTAGACCTGATTAGCAATACATCAGTTTAACTGGACTTTCACACGTAGACCTGGTCTTTTGCCCCTGACTTTAATAGTGGAGATATCACCTTGTGTTCTCATTTCTGCCTCTCTTCTGGTGATTTTATGGACCTAGAAACTGGAATACGTAAAGGCTGCAGGCACTCTTTGAGACTTTCCAGGCGGATTATTTCGGAATTGTTTCCAGTAGTTCTGGAAAGTTCTGTGCTTTTTGATATAGAGATACAGAGATAATGCAAATCATTGGCTTTGTTCACGCTTTCTCTTTCCCTGTTTTTGTCTGCCTTTTGTTCTGTTTTTAAGCTAATTTTGTTCTCCTGCTTGCTAATGTTTAACAGGTAAAAGCTCCAAAGACATTTTTTCCTAGCTGAATAGAGTGGCAGGCATACCTGTTCTGGGTATATCAAGGCAAGCATTATCACAGACATAAAACAGCATAACAAGGAGGGGTACAGTCATTATAGTTTGAAGAGTGAAAGAACTCATTGTGTTGCCCAAGTTGGGGCAATTAATGCAATTGACCCAAGCTCTTTTTGTGTGTTTCAGATGTCCAGGGGGAGGCGGTAAGTAAATAGATTTCCCCCAAACCCTCCAGCATTAAAATATACTCACCTGTTGAGCTTGCCTCTTGAAACCCACACAGACACATATTTACATATTTACAGCTTTCTTGGCAGTGATGCAAAAATTGTTGGCTGCTGCCTATTTGTCGCTCCTTAGCTTCCCATTTGATTACTGTTGTTGTGGAGTTTCCTTGTGGCCTATGTTTATGGGATAGGTTATGCAGGCGTTGGGTAGAGTAGGTTGATTTAAAAACGAGGATTAGGGTTGGTGTGAATGCCATCTTTGGGCTAGACCTGATTAGGAAATAGACACTAGCAACCATGGTAGAACTCTACTGATACAGACTGGAATCACGGAATCTAGAAAGCCTACGAGTTCCCCTTTCCTTCCTTTTATATCAAAGAGACTCAAAGTGGAGCAGTGGTAAGCTTCTTTCTCACTCTTTCTTGCTTTCCTGGGCTACACTCATGTTTTACTCAGGGTACAGCTAGTCCTTGACTTGCAACCATTTGTTCAATTACAATGGAACTGAGCCTCCCCGTGATCATGTGCTCAAAATTTGGGCACCTGGTAACTGACGTGTATTTATGACTGTTGCGCTGTCCTGAGGTCATATGATCACAGTTTGTCCTCTTTCCCAGCTAGCTTCCAACCAGCAAAACCGGCAGGGAAAGCCATATTCGCTTAATGATTGCATGATTCGCTGAACAACGGTGGTGACTGGTTTAACGACGGTGGCAAAAAGGTTGTAAAACAGGGCAAAACCCACTTGAGAATTGCCTTGCTTAAGAATGGACATTTTAGAATCAAGGGTGGCTTTTCATGCCCTCTCCAAGGTCACTTCTACGCTCCTATCCGTGACATTCCCCTCTACCACGCCCCTCTCTCCAGCTGAGCTGGGATGGGAATGGTAGTCCCAGCACATCTGGCAAATCTCACGTGGGGAAGGCTGGCTCTGGAAGTGCTTGGGAGTTGCTCTCCGTACTCCAGATCTTTACAAAGGGACTTCTCTTATCTGGAGTTGGCAGGATTGCAACTCTGAATTTCCGCCTGTGATATTTGCCCTCCTTCCTCTGCTTGGCTCTTTTCCTGGCTTCTCTGCACCTGTTTGGAAGCCCTGGCCTGGGGAAGCATCAGGACCTCATGCAGTCTTCTTGGGGTGTTCCTTTAGGTTCCCCCAAGTGCTGAAGAGGAGGAAGAGGAGGAGGAAGCTCTGTATATCTACGAAGCTCCCCCAAGAGAAGAACCGACTAAGAAAGGGTCTGTAGTCCAGCCACAAGAGCCTGAGGAGGGCGCATACCTTGGTAAGGTGCAAAGATGAGAGAAGCATGCAAGGAGGGTCGTAATAATGGAAAAGCTTATTTTATTCTTAGTTGTTGCTGGATTATTGGCAGACCAAATCATGATGTTACACAAGAGATATTTTGACACATGCTAGATTTTGGAAACTAGTCTCTCTCTCTTTCTCTCTTTTTCTTTCTCTCTTTTTCTTTCTCTCTTTCTCTCTTTTTCTTTCTCTCTTTTTCTTTCTCTCTTTCTCTCTTTTTCTTTCTCTCTCTTTCTCTCTCTCTCTCTCTCTCTCTCTCTCTCTCTCTCTCTCTCTCTCTCTCTCTTTCTTTCTCTGTTGGGTGGCGCAGGAGTGAAGTAAAAGATGCCTTCAGAAAAAGGGCAATCTCTTAAGTGAAGACCCATAAATTATTATGTTGCAAGGTAGGACTCAGTAATCCATGGAGGACCTCTGTGTAACCAGAGAAAGGGGTTTCATGGATGGAGAAGGTGGCCTGTGAGGAGAAGGGACAGCAGAGAAAAATGATGAGCGAGGAAGAGCAAATACTGTCTCAGATTATTTCTTTGTCCTTAGATTGTCCAAATTTGAGGCGCTTCTCTATGCCCGTCAATTTGCATTCCAAGCCCTGCATGGTAAGAGACTTGTCAGAGTTTGTGAAAATGATGGCTATTAATTATCTTATCACTCAACGACTCTGTTTTTCAACAGTGAAACCAAAGGGCTGAATCCCATAACCTTGCACTGAATAATTTCATACTGTCCTCCCCAAATCTGCTTTTATTCTTTGCATTGTACCAGTTGACCATTCCTCTTTCACCTATTCCCAAAACCATGAACGTTTTCATATGATTAGGGGTAACTTAGGACCAGAAGTGAGCTAGAAATGTCGGTTGCTAAGTGAGACGGTGAGTTTTGGCCCATGTTATGACTCTTCTCGCCACCGTTGTTAAATCAATCACTGCAGTTGTCAAGTGAGTAGCACAGCCATTAAGTGAAGATGGCTTCTCCCATTGACTTTGCTGGTTAGAAGTTTGCAAAAGGAGATCACGTGACCCCGGGATACTGCGACCGTCATAAGGACGAGTCAGTTGCCAAGTTGTCTGACTTTTGATCATGTGACCGTGGGGATGCTGCCACGGTTGTAAGGGTGAAAAACGGTCCTGAGTCATTTTCAGGGCCACTGTAACTTTGAACGGTCACTAAATAAATGCTTCTAACTTGGGGACGAGCTGTATACGCCAGTGGCCAACCACCCGAACTTTGAATCACATGACTGCGAGGATCCTGAAATGGTCTTCAGAGTGAAAAATGGTCCTAAGTCGCTTTTTTTCACTGCCATTGTAACTTCAAACAGTCACTACCAGGGGTTCTCAACCTTGGCAACTTTAAGACTTGTGGACTTCAACTCCCAGAATTCCTCAGCCAGCTTAGCTGGCTGAGGAATTCTGGGAATTGAAGTCCACAAGTCTTAAAGTTACCAAGGTTGAGAACCCCTGCAACCAACAGCTGTAAGTCGAGGACAGCCTGTTTGGGGAAAGCAACCTGATAATGCTAAATTGGCGCTCTTAGCTTTTCGCCTGAAGTTCCTTTTGCAACCCAAAATTTACAACTGTAGCCACTGAGGGAAGGCCAGAAGCAGAGCAGGCAGATCTGTGGGCTGAGCGCAGATGAAATTCTAATGCATGGAGGCGAGGAATAAACTAGGAATCTATTTTCCATGGATATTTCGCTTATTCAAGCCAACAATTAGAAGGCAGAAAGCCGGTTGCAAACTCCTTCCGATCTTCTCTTCGAAAGAAGCTCACTAACTTGCAGACGCAATCCTTGCGGCCAGCTTTTGCTTCTCTATTCACATAATTTAAGCCTGGCCGATTTTAAGACCTGCAGACTGTACACTTCAACTCCCACGGCTGGCTGGGGAATTCTGGGAGTTGAAGTCCACAGGTCTTAAAATGGGCAAGGTTGGACACCCCTGATTTAAACGATTAAACTAGAGGGTGTATTGCTGCCCCCTTAGTAGGAATAAGCTTCATTGATAGGTGTAGGATTGGACCATCGAAGGAGAAATCGATGTCTCTGCACCTCACCAAGGCCTTGGCCCACAGCAACGGATACGGCCATATCTGGAAGAGCCTCTGGAGCAGTGGTTCTCAACCTTGGGGTCGTGACCCCATTTGGGGTCGCGTGACCATTTCGCGGGGGTCGCCGGGCACCGCTGGCCGCCATTTTGTTTTTTTTTATTTTTTTATTTTTTTATTTTTTTTATTTTTTGGCGCGCGCGCGCCACACACACGCAGATCCATCCGTCGCGCCAAAAAAAATTTAAAAAAAATTTAAAAAATAAAAAAAAATAAAAAAATAATAATTAAAAAAATGGCGGACCGCGATGGGCGGATGTGTGCATGCGCAGTGCGTGCGATGGGCCGATCCGCACATGCGCAGATCCACCCATCACGGCCGCCATTTTGTTTTTTTGTTTTTTTAATTTTTTTTTAAAAAAAATAAAAAAAACAAAATGGCGACCCGCGAAAGGCGGATGCGCGCATGCGCAGCGCATGCGGTGGGCTGATCCGCACATGCACAGATCCGCCCATCGCGGCCGCCATTTTGTTTTTGGTTTTTTTTTATTTTTTTTAATTTTTTTTAAAAAATTTTTCCCGGGTCGGGGTCACGGCGCGCATGGGCGGGGCAAGTGGGGTCTCAACCTGAGAAAGGTTGAGAACCACTGCTCTGGAGAGTTCTCTTGCTTGTCCTACCAAACTTCCCCTATTATGCCTTACAGTTGCTCGCAAAGCCCGGGGCTGAAGATAGTGATGACGAAGGGACAATCAACATCCAAGCCCTTGAGGAAGGTCAGAGGAAGGGGCTGCCAATGGGGCTACTGGAGGGATGGGCTTGTGGAGGGGGCAACTCTGTGATGGAAGGACTTGCATCTTTTAAGGTGTTATAAATTCCACTTCTTTTCAGCTTCTGTTGAGCAGCTGAAGGTTCTCCAACGCTGTGCAGGTTGGATAGCTTTTTTTTCTTCTTTACAGCACTGAAAAAGGGATTGATGAAGTCTCCTCAGCCTCCTTCTCTTCCGCCCTCAGCTCGTCGGGTGTCTTTGCCTGACTCGGCCTTCTCTGGACAGCAAACAAAAGTGGCCATAAACAACGGTATGTAGAAGTGTAGCAAGGTCTATTACTTGGTGATTGGCACCTTTGGAAATTTCCAGGATTTGGGACACATTAGACTTTTTTTTTTAATGAACTAAATCAGGGGTAGGCAACCTTGGCTCTTTTATGACTCGTGGACTTCAACTCCCAGAGTTCCTGAGCCAGCATGGGGGAACTATGGCCCCTTCATGAGTTGCGGACTTCAACTCCCAAAATTCCTGAGCCATCATGGCTCAGCTTGGAAACCTCTCCCTTTCCCCTCAGCATGGCTGGCTCAGGAATTCTGGGAGTTGAAGTCCACAAGTCATAAAAGAGCCCAGGTGGCCTACCCCTGAACTAAGCCAACCAATTGCCTTGGCAATTAAAAAGTTTTACTGCAATCAGTGCTGACAACTTACCAGAAATTTGAAGAGAAAATTGGAGTTTGCTATTTTAACCATTTTCTAAATGTTATGCATCTTTTTAAATGTTATATATCTTTCTTGTAACTTTAAGGTGAGTTTAAATCACCCCCCAAAAATTATTTGGGGTCCACTGGAATCCTTGATGGACATTCCAGTGTTGAAGATGCAACAAATTAGAAGGTGTTTTAGCATCCCTGGTTCTGTTGTGTGGACTAGCCCAGGCGTGTCCAATCTTGGCAACTTTAAGACCTGTGGACATCATCTCTCTGACAGTTCTTCATTTGGTGTTGTTCATTCTTATTCTTTGAACTTCTCTGCAGATGTTCTCCTGGCCTCAAAAGATGACAAGGTAACTAACTTTACATCAAATGGCAAATTCATTCTAGTTCATCTGGAACGTTCCAGTTATTGTTCTGTACTCATGCTCTAACACAGTGATTCTCAACCTTTTGTTTTGTTTTTTTGATTTTTTTGATTTTTTTAAAAAAAAATTTCCGTCGTGCGTGTGCCGCGCATGTGCGGATCGGCCCGTTGAGCGTGTGTGTGCACATGCGCGTGCGCGCGCCGAAAAAAATAAAAATAAAAATAAAATTAAAAAATGGCGGACCGTGACGGCCCGAACCGCGCGTGCGCGGCGCGCGTGCGATGAAAAAATAAATAAAATAAAATAAAAAAATTGGCAGACCGCGACGGCCCAATCCATGCATGTGTGGCGTGCGCATGACGGCCCGAACTGCGCATGCGCGGCACGCGCGATAAAAAATTAAACAAAATTTTAAAAAATTTTAAAAAACAAAATGGCGGACCGCGGTGTCCGGCGACCCCCGCGAAATGGTCGTTCGACCCCAAATGGGGTCGCGACCCATAGGTTGAGAACCGCTGCTCTAACACAACGTGGTGCACCAGTTTCTACTAGGCTCAAAATTATCTCTCCCTTTGCAGGATGAACCTCAAGATCAACCTATCTATCTGGAATGTGAGGCCAGCACAGGTGATGCTCCTTCTTTTGGTCCCTTATCTTCTCCAAGATAGCACTTTTGGAGAGCTCCTATGATTTGGCTAGGGATAAGTTACAAGCTATTTGATGGAATATTTAATTAATGATGTTACCTACCGGTAGTTGGGTAATGAAATGTCTGCAAGAAAACCACCAAGCTCAGAGAGCACCTAGGGGGGCCCCTCATTTCAACCCTGATCTACAAATATTCTCATTTATTGGCAAAACAAAATCTGTGAGATTGTAATCCAATTTACTAACAGTTTAGTAATTTTGCTGGCTCCATATCACCACTACAGATCCCCATATAAATGTCCTGACAGTGAAAGTAATTAATCCATGGAACAGCTTGCCTCCCAGAGTTGTGGGTGCTCCATCACTGGAGGTTCCCCCCCCAAATGGACATCCATTTGTCCGGGATGGTATAAGCTCTCCTGCAGTGGACAGTGGGTCCCTTCCACTCCTATGATTCTAAGTCTTCAGGCCTGGTCTTGAAGGCCAAGAAGGTCAGAGCCAATCCAGCCTGAGGGAGATGATGTTCAGAAGGCTCTCCTCCTGGATCCCATTAGATGACCTTCTTCAGTGGACGGGACCTGTAATATGCTACTTCTGCTGGATCTGCGGGGCCAGGCAGACGTAATCAGGAAGAGGTATTTTCTTAAGTAACCTGGCCCTTTACAAACTTAATTAGAGACAAGATACTCCAAACTTGCTAAGAGTGGTCCTGTGCTTCTTGCAAGCTACCTCTCTCCTAGACCTGATTTGTTTTTCATTTCTTGGCAGGCATGGTGCCCAGCAAAGGGCCTTCTTCTCCAGTCTTGGAACCTCTCACCTGCCTCTTGAAACAAGCCAAGTGAGTATGATCTATGGCTGTGGAATTCTGGGAATTGAAGTCCACATATCTTAAAGTTGCCATGGTCAATAAATACTCATAGTATAGATCCCATGTAGCACAATCCTCTTTCTTTTCTTTCCATTAGGTCCAAAATTTCTTCTTTGGGATCTCAGCCGGTGAGTGGATAAGCATGAGATAAGGAGCAGAAAGGCAGGATTTGTGGGGAAAGACTAAAATGCCTGTGTTTTATGTTTTTAAACTATTTTTTTATGTGTGTATTTATGGGATAGTTTGATGGCAGAGTTTATATTACACCAAAGCAAGCTCAAGCTATCACCTAATTTCACCTCCCAAATTTGAGTCCTGTCAGATGAGGGAGGGAGACAGAAAGAAAGAAAGAAAGAAAGAAAGAAAGAAAGAAAGAAAGAAAGAAAGAAAGAAAAAAAGAAAGGAGGGAGGGAAGGAAGGAAGGAAGGAAGGGAGGAAGGAAGGAAGGGAGGAAGGAAGGAAGGAAAGAAGGAAGGAAGGAAGGAAGGAAGGAAGGAAGGAAGGAAGGAAGGAAGGAAGGAAGGTCTTGAGTCATCCTGGCTGGAGGATAGACGTGAATCCGGCTTTTGTAAAAGAACAGAGGAAGAGATGTATCTGATCCAGAAAGGAAATTAACCATCTTCTCCATTCTTTCTCTTCCCAGCGCTGTCCAGAAGACAACACTGAGGGTAAACAACCTATGCTTTTGCATGGGTGGGTGTGGGCACAACTAGTGGAGGAGAAAGATCAAAGCAAAAATCAAACTTGTTACTACAAGGTCTGCCTTATCTGGGGACCCTCTTCCTCCATTTTGCAGAATTGCAGAAATATCGCTGCCCAGACCATCTTCCAGATGGACTTTATTCCTATTGCCCTCTTGACATAACGCATTTGTTCTGAAAACCCATGACCTCCAGTCTGCCTTTGCCTTAACAGTATGGGGGGGATGACCTGGGGAGATGGGAGGAAGAACAGACAAGGAGCTGTCAGATAAGAGGCAGCTGAGCCCACAGAAGGAAGGAGGCATGGCAAATGCCCTACATGGCATCGGACCAGGTTATTTACGGGACCGTCTGCTGCCTCATGAATCCCAGCGGCCGGTTAGGGCCCACAGAGTCGGCCTTCTCCAGGTCCCGTCAGCCAGACAGTGTCGCCTGGCGGGGCCTAGGGGAAGAGCCTTCTCTGTTGCGGCCCCGGCCCTCTGGAACCAACTTCCCCCGGAGATCCGTGTCGCCCGCACCCTCTCCGCCTTTCGTAAATTGCTTAAAACACACTTTTGCCGGCAGGCCTGGGGCAGCTAACACCTTGCCCCTAGCCAGTGTATGTTTGTGGAATGATTGGTTTCTTTTTTAATTAAGGGTTTTTATATTTATGTATATAATGTAATTTCTATCATGTTGTGAGCCGCCCTGAGTTCTCCGGAATAGGGCGGCATAGAAATTAAATTAATAAATAAAATAAATAATAAAAATGTCTCAGAAGAGACCCTGCCTAGTTTCCTGGCCTATATAGAAATATATTTTCAGACGTGCAAGATTCTGTTCAGGAAACCTTACAATAAAGATAGAGGTGGTACACCTGGG
The DNA here is from genome assembly GCA_034064705.1 of Bothrops alternatus. Taxonomy (NCBI): domain Eukaryota; kingdom Metazoa; phylum Chordata; class Lepidosauria; order Squamata; family Viperidae; genus Bothrops; species Bothrops alternatus. The sequence goes on from JARGCV010000242.1 coordinate 1,371,866, forward strand.
TATGCTTCTAGTCTGGACTACCTTGTAAGGCTGGCACTGGCATTGAAACTTGGTGGAGTTTTGACCTCTGCAGAACCCGTGAAATGCTCTGTTTTTATTTATTTTCCAGGTAGGTGCCTCAAAACCGATAACCTTCCAGAGGTGAGCATAAAACTGTTTGGCTGGTTTACTGTTACCTTGATTGTAGGGAATGTTAGAAAGTTGAACTTCCCTGCTCTCTGGATGGTCAAACATAACAGAAGGAGGGAGGTGGCATGGCTGGCTGGGGAATTCTGGGAGTTGAAGTTTACCCATCCTAACCTTGCCAAGATTGAGAAACACTTGTGGAGAGACATCACTGCAGAAAAGGGATGGTGGGTCTGGGGGCAGTCCAGGACAGCCAACTTCTACTCTCCAACTCTTTGATTATGGTACAGTTTTGGACATCCCTTGCCAAGGGTCCATCTAAGAAAGACTAATTGTCTATATTATTGGAACAGCAGGACTGGATTGTAGTTTTTTATTTATGAGATTTTTAAGGAACCATTTGTCCATCTAAACAGCAAATGTGGTCTCCCTCCTGCATTTTCACCAATAACAGTCCTGTCAGATGGGGGGGGGAGGAGAGACAGAGAGATACAGAGAAGGAAGGAAGGAAGAAAAAGAAACAAAAGAAAAGAAAAAAGAAAGCCATCATGAGAGCTTCTGGTGACCTTAAACCTGGATCTTCCTGATTCTAAACCAGCAACATCGCTACAACTCTACACCAGCTCTTATTATGCTGTTGTCAGTCTCGACAAAACTGAGACTCAGAAATTCTTGTGGATCTGCTGCAAACCGCCCAGATCTCTAGTCATCCATTCAGATTGGCCTCTTGCCTTGAGTTGTTCAATAAGCAAAAGGTTTGTGACTTCCAGTAGATGCTGCTGCTTATTAAAGTGTATTAAGATTTGGAAGGACCCAAATGGGTTTTACTCAATGCATTTCACAAATGCTTCCTTCTCTGGTCCTCGCTCCTGGATCAAAAATCCGAAACCCATGGATTGGGATTGCGGTGATGTTGGAAAATGATGGGGCGTAGCAGAAGTGTCAGTTTGGTTCTTAGAAAAGGAGAGGCACCCCTCGTTCCTTGACCAGAACCTCCATTTATCATTTTCACTGGCTGTTATGTTTCTGCAGGATCCTGATATGAAAAATGCGGCATGGTATGCAGGCAACTGTGACCGGCGTACGGCTGAAGCAGCTCTCCTCCAAGTTAACAAGGTAGCGTGGCCCTGTTTTATGATTTTTATAAATTCCAATCTCCAGTTTGCACAGTCAGAGCTCCGGGGTTGCGTTTTGTCCACCCTGGCTGGGAAATCCCAACACAGTGCAAGCCTGTCTGTAACCCCGTCTGTAATCCCAACCTCTTCTCTCCGCTGGAGAAGTCCAGAGAAGGATCTCAAAGGGTTGGCCTGGGAAGTTCTCCATTGGGCACTTAATCCAGAAATGCCTTTGGCTCAGCCTCCTGCTTTCTGTAGGTCCACAAGAGAGAGGAGAAAATTCATTTGGACTCAAACTGATAGTGTTTCAATAGATGATTGGGGGACTGGAAGCTAAAACATGAAGAACAGTTGTGGGAACTGGAGATGTCTAGTTTAACAAAGAGAAGGATTAGGGGTGACATGATAGCAAGTGTTCCAGTATTTGAGGGGCTGCCACTAAGAAGAGGGGGTCCACCTATTCTCCAAAACACCTGAAGGCAGGATAAGAAGCAATGGATGGAAAAACCAACCGAGAACCAAGGAGAAATTTCCTGACAGTGAGAACAATTAATGAATAGTTCAGTTGGCTTCCAAAAGTTGTGGGTGCTCCAGAGTGGCGGGATTCAGCCAGTTCACATCGGTTCGGTAGAGTTCGGAGAACCAGCTAAACCCATGATGCTTCTGGAAGTCCATTCTAGGCCTTGGAGGCCTGGAAGAGGTCTCCCAGGCCTAGAATGGCCACCGGAAGTGTGTGGATGTCGCTTCTGGAAATCCGTTCTAGGCCTCGGAGGCCTAGGCCTGCATCCACACAGAGAACCGGATGTTCAGGTATTTGAATCTCACCGCTCGTGCGCCATCACTGGAGAGTTTTAAGAAGAGACTGGACAACCATTTGACTGGGATGTTAAGAGGGTCTCCTGCTTGAGTGGGTTAGGTTAGAAGACTTCCAAGATCTCCTCCAACTCTCTTACTCTTGTCAGCCTCTGCTCCCCTCCTCTTTCTTGCAGAACAGTGCCTTCATGGTACGGCAGAGTTCTCGCCGTTCTCCCAGGCAGCCCTTCACCTTGGTGGTTTTTTACAAGAATCATATCTATAATGTTCCTATCCACTACCAGGAGAGCAGCTGTCAGTTTGCCCTTGGCAAGGACGGCAAGAGCCGTGAGGTGAGTTGAGGGAAGGCTGGATCCCCAGAAGACTCTACTATACAGGTAGTTCTCAATCCCCCCATCTCCAAGTATGTGTAGCAATTTGGGCCTGGGACTTGCCTTGGGGAGGCCCATGGGAATTTAGGAGAAGTGGTGGCCTTGGAGCTAGGCCCTTTGTCTCAGTCCTATCCACCCCCTGGGATCCTTGGGGTGAAGGAAGGGGTACAGTGCACATCAGGAGTGTCCAATGTTGGCAACTTTAAGACTTGTGGACTTCAACTCCAGAATTCCCCAGCAACAATGGAATATACTCTTAGTTACGCTCCAGATAGGATTGGATGTGGGGGAGACATCCAAACACAACAGGGCAGATTTGCTGCATTTGAAGTACGGTAAGCAAACTATTGTTCATTGAAAGGGAAAATTATGAAGTGCCCGGACCCCCAGAGACGGCACTCAGCATTTTCAACAGCCCCCACCCCACCTTTGCCCCACAACTTTCCCCGATTTACGGGAAACCATATTCAAAAGTAGGGAAAGGAGTGAATTGGGGACACCAGATGTTGATCTCTCTTTCCTTCCCCAGCTGTTTGACAGTGTTTCCAGCATCATCCAAAAGTACTCAGAGCGCCCCCTGGTGCTGATTGACGGCAGCACTTCTGCCAAGGAGCAAACGTGTCTGTTGTTCCCTGTCACGCCATGAAGATTGATTGGACAGCCGCACACGTAGGTCTCCGGGCATGGGTTTCGATGCCCTTCTGGTGCAAGGACAACTCTTGAAGAATTCAGCCTGCATTATCTCATTCACAGCCTGCTTTGCAACACCTTTCCAGAGGCAGAAGACCATTGGTTTGCAAAATTCCGGATTCCTGTTCTATTTCTCATAACTTCTGGTAACAGTGTCCTATTTCCAGCCAGAACTGTATATATCTCGGTAAACTCTTTCCGTACCAATGACCTTGCTGCAATAGTTATCCGGTCAGGAAGGTATCTGTAAAGCAATAAAGTAAAGTCAGCAGAATAAGATAGCTGTGCAGAGAACAGTGAGTTGGCAAAAGTTCCACACCCCACTGTCCTCTCCCAAGAATGAGTCTTCTTGCACCATCCATTGCTCCCTCCCCCATTACCTTTGCTCATCACTAAAGGCTGGGAGCAGAACAAGGATCTCTCAAGATGTGATTAAAAAGAAGTCAAGATGGCAGCCACAATGTGTGATCAAAACTCCCACCTGTTTTCCATGTATGACTTGCATACGAAATGGCAGAGCTTTGATTATACCGTCATGGCCACTATCTTGACTTCAGTGACCACAGCATGCTGAAAGAGAGCGAAAGGGCTTAGCAAACAAAGTATGTGAGCCCAATGTCCTTAATGATGCCCACAGCGAGTTGGAACAAAAAAAAAAAGGTTCTTTTCCCTCACCTCCCAGCACGCTAAACCTGCCGAGACCATTTTTCTTGAGGTCTCCTTGCAATTATCAGGAGCACTTGTGGGCAATCTCAAGTCATCTCCTTGTCTGGAGGGGAATTATGAAGAGCTGGATCGACCAGCCATCTCTCCCTTCTGTTGCAGCATCAACTCCAGCTTCAATCTGCTATTTTTCTCCCCAGAAATCAGAACGTCCTGCATGTGCTGATATAATTTGTCTTTGGTCTTCCAACAGCATATTTACTGTTGTGAGCGGGGTGGCCACATAAACCGTATCAATAAATAAGAGAGTGTAAATGTTTTCTTAACAAGGGAGTCTGCAGGGTTAGTCAAAATCCAAGATGGCAGCCACGTTGGTGTAAATGAAGGTCTCTTGTTTTTTTTTTATGTGTTGTACATGCATGACCCCAATTTCTAGCGAACACTGAAGCCTTTGTTTCAGAGTAATTAATCTTGAGGCGTTTTCTAGGGCAGCGTTTCTTAACTATAGCAATTTTGAGCTGTATGGACTTCAACTCCCAGAATTCCTTAGCCAATATGCTGGCTGGGGAAATCTGGGCGTTGAAATCCAAACCGCTTAAATTTCCCATGGTTGAGAATCCCTGTTCTAGAGCAGCTCAAGAAGGTTTATGCCTTTTATTTATTTTGCTTTAGATTTGTGTGCTGTCCATCTCCTCTAATAAAAAAACACTTAATAAAATTCGTGAGTCGGAAAAGGTGGCATCAGGCTCCTTCAGAAAAGTTAAAAAGTTGTTCATTTGTTTGTGGTTCAAGTAGTCTGTTGTCCTGAAAGGACTATAAAAGGCTAGATTTAGGAAACTTTTGGCTAGCGCCATAAAAAACAGAAAGAGAAAAGAGAGCAGTGAAGAAAGAAAGCCAGCGGTCAGTCTGACCATTTCTCTGCTTCTTGCCAACTCAAATAAAACAAGAAGTAACAGCTTGGGCGAACAGACCCGCTCAGTCCAAATCATCCTGTTGGCAGTTACAAGAAAGAAAGAAAAACGGAGATGAGATAAGACCCAGAAAACCAAGAGCATATTTGATTGTGAAGAGATAGATTAAATTTAAACAGAAGTGTGTTTCTCCTTCCTGCAGAGTCCCTCGGCCTCTTATTTTTTCATAAAATGTCACGAGTGTTGTGTACTTGGTTCGCGTGCGAACGATGAAGACACATGGCGATGTTAAACAAACGCTTTATTCTCGTACTACAACAACCAAGCAAAAGCAAAAGGAACGCAGGCCTTTTTATATGGCCAGAAACCCGGACAGTGTCAATCAATAGGAACAGAGCATTTTTGCGCCTTGTGCATGCACACAAGGCTGGCGCTGCTTTGTCTGGTCCTGGGCAGCTTTTGGAATGCCCAGGACCAATGCAACGTCCCGAGCCTGCTTTTGCAGGCTCACGACACAACACCGAGGATCCAGCATTTTAATGTCATTTTAAATTTTGCAAGGCAAGAGTGCTTTTACAAAATGGCTGCAGGGCAAAAGGGAGCCTTTGCGAGCCTCGTAGCTACAGTGCCTTGCACCCAGTCGGATGCCCAAGGGCTGCTAATTGTTAAAGATGCATCAGCAATGGAGGCAGGAATTGGCTTTACAGAATTTGGAAGATAGAACAGAGCTGGAAGAGACTTTGGAGGTCTAGTCCAACCCCGTTCGAGCATGAGACTCTATACCATTATAGAGTCTCTCCTGGAAAACCTCCAGCGATGGAGCATTCAGAACCTCTGGAGGGAAGCTGTTCCACTGATGGTTTTCATTGACAGGAAATTTCTCCTTGATTCTAAGTTGGACCTCTCCCTGATAAGCTTCCATCCATCGCTTCTTCTCCTGCCTTCAGGTGCTTTGGAGAATAGGTTGACTCTCTATTTATGCTTTATTATATTTTAAGGAGCTTGGCTTTTTTTACTCGTTAGTTACTCTTTTTAGTATTACAATGTAGTATTTTTCTCAAGCATTAGAATTCTTTCCCCACGTTCACAAACACCTGTCTGAAATGGATTCTAGCCTATTGAAGAGAAGGATTATGGGGGACATGACAACTCTCTTCCAGTACTTGAGAAGCTGTCAGAGAAAAGAGAGGATTGACTTATTCTCCAAAGCACCAGAGGGCAGGATAAGAAGCTGATTAAAGTGAGTTCCAATCTAGAACTAAGGAGAAATTTCCTGTCATGGAAAACAATCAATCTGTGGAATAGCTTGCCTCCGAGTGCTCCATTGCTGGATGTTCTCAGAAATAAATTGGACAACCATTTGACTGGACTCCTGCCATAAACAGGTTTGGATGAGAAGACCCCTGAAGTCCCTTCCAGCCTTTGATTCTGTGTTGTATGGAGGCCTCATACACTCTTCCCCCCCCAAAAAAAATTCTTTCTTTCTTGCTCTGCCTTCTATGCAGTTCCATATCATCCTTCACTCTCCATACCCCAGTCACCACCTTCCTATTTTGGGATGGAGGAGTGAATGGGGAGTCCCATCCCACACAGCACAGCTGCAAAGTTCAGCCGTGGGACACGAGGGCCAGAGCAAAGCTCTCCCTTTATGGTGGTCCTGCATTTGGAAAGGTTCCCTATCACATTATGCTGAAGAGGCAAATGTGGTGGCTTCAGCAGCCCCGGCGTTAATGATGAACAGAAAGGCATTCCTGGAATGGAAACGGTCTCACTTGCTCCCCGCAAGGGACGAGAGCACAGGAACACACCCCAAGGCATCCCGACAAATGACTGTCCAGACTCTACTTGAACACATCCAATGCCTACCTCTAGTTCACATCATTAATCCTCCTATCAAACTCTTCTTGCCCTTAGATTCAACCAGAATCTGTCAACCTGTAAATGAACTGTTACTTGTATTACAGTGAGTTCTCTACTTAGGACCGTAATTGAGCCCAAAATGTCCATCGCTAAGCGTGTTTTGTCTGATGTTATGACCTTTCTTACAATTGTTACATTAAGTTAGGAACACGAGTGAAGTGAATTTGGCTTCCCCCGTTGACTTTGCTTTTCAAAATGTCACAAAAGGGGATCATATGACCCTGCGACCTAAATACATTCCGATTGTCAAGCACCTGGATTTTGATCATGTGTTCATGGGGATGCTGCAACGGGCATAGGTGTGAAAAATGGTCATTAAGTCACTTGAGTGCTGTTGTCACTTCATTCACTAAATAAATGGTCGTTAGTCAGGGATCAGCTTTATTTTTGTGTGTGTTTCTGAAGCCACGTCACATTGCTGAAATCAACTTCAGTTTGTGATGGATTACAATTCTGAAAGTTCTCCGTACAAGAGTTTCAGTTCATTCTGTGATTTTTCTCTCTTGTGTCTGAGCACTCCTACATATTTTGAAAGCTATTTCGGCATCCGAGGATATTAGCTGTCCTACTCAGTTGGCATTTCCAATAGGCACTTCCAAGAAGCACTTCCTCCAACATATTGCTGAAATCATTAATAGATTGTCATTCCTTAGCTTTTAAATTAGTTAGTAAAAAAAACCCATTTATGGAATGATATTGTGGGTATGTCTTACTCTGTGTAAAACAGGGGTGGCCAACCTTGGCAACTTTTAATGGCTGGCTGGAGAATGCTGGTCGGACACCCCTGGATATAAAAGCAGTCCCGCAATCACATTTTAAAAAGCACATGGTTGCTTCAGAATTTTGCCCTTATTCTTCTTCCCTTGCTGTTACAGTGGTCACATCACGGGAAAAAGTGGACATCTCCCATGAAGAAGAACAGAAGCAGAAAAGACCGCAGGCCAAGGCTTCTTACACTGTGGGAGGCCTAGGTTACAAAGAAAATCCGATCACATGACGATTTTCCGCATCTTCCTAATGTAATGTCTTTTGCAATTTCTAATAGGATTAAGTCCAGGCCATCTGCAGGAGATTTTAAAATGACCCAACGCCCTCCCTCCATAATGCAATCATGGAACAGGAAGGGACTGCCGGCCGGCCTCTGCACTAAGCATCCTTCAAGAGGGTAGCCGTAAGTCACCCATCACCATGGCAACTGCTTCAGCCTCACTGGACTTTTGTTGTCTGAAGCCCCAACAGGTGGCAAAGAGCTACTGAGGGAGGGTTAACAGTTTGTCTCTGAAATAATTTTAAGTGCATGAATGTTTTGAAGTCATCTTCTGTAGTATGTCCATGTAATATAATCTTATTGTGTACATATGAGATGTTCCAAGCAGCAAAACATTTTATGAAACAGGAACCCCATTCCTGAGAGCTGTTTTTTTATCATGTTGCTGGTCTTCTCTTTCTAAGCATTACAGACTTCTCAAGAGACTGAGCTCTTCGTACACTGCATCCAAAATGAAAGAGGCCTAAAATACATATATATATATATATATATATATATATGTATAAAATGCTCAACTATTTAGCCCCATCCTCCAATTTTACGATCAATGTGTGTTAAAATAACCCACGTTCCAGAAAAAGATTCCACTGAACTGATCCACACAATGTAAAGCTTTCCAAATATTAACTACAATTCCCAGTTAGCTCCAGTTAGCCTGAGATGACAACTGGTTGGAATTCTAAGCCAAAACAACCGGGATGGGGGATTATGCCAAATAACTGACATAAATGTTCATGATAAACAGTAAAATATAATTAAGACAAGATCAAACAATGGCAGTGTTTAAGTAAAGTCTCCTTGATACAGAATTGCAACCGAATACACCATAGGACCTGAGCAATTGCACTTCAAAGCAATCTTGTACCTAGATCAGCCAATCAAAAACCAATCAATCATTGCACCATCCCCACGTTCACGTGATCAAAATTCAGCCACTTGGCAACTGGATCATATTTATGACGGTTGCCGTGTCCCAGGGTCGTGTGATCCCCTTTTGCGACCTCCTGACGAGCAGAATCAACGGAGAAGCTAGATTCACTTAACAGTCAGGTTACTAACTTAACAACTGCAGTGATTCACTTAACAACTCCGGCAAAAAAAGTCGTAAAATGGGTTCAAAATTCAGTTGTCTCTCTTAGCATCAGAAATTTTGGGATCAACTGTGGTCGTTTTCTAGATCCCAGTTTTTGTAATTTGCTGTGTTTGTCCAGATTTGGGCAGATGCAAATCTCACACAGCATCTGTAAGCATTAGGTCAATTGCAAGTTATAAATCTGCCTGTTTTCAGTTCCAGGGACAGCCTGCCATATGCTCAGTGGTTCTTGTACCGTTTGGGTCACAGCTCTGCCCGAGCAAACTCTTCCTTCCACATCTCTTATCTCTCTTTTCCCTTGAACTCACAAAGTAAAAACTGCTCTGTTGGCAGAAAGGATGTAATTGGCTGGTAATGTGAATGGAAGCAACGTTTCCTTCCGGCTGTCTTCATTAATAGATAGGCCATATATAAGAGAAACACCAATCAAATAAAATGTATCAGGCATATAGTTGAGGCTTGACGTGAGGAGTGAGGAATGTTTACTAAACCAGACGTTTACAAAGACTGATCCTTAGAGTTGTATTGCAGGTTATATGATGATTGCTTTTTAATATGATCTTATGTTTAATGCTGATGGTTTTAATAAAATAATTTTTTTACAAAAAAAAAAATAGTGTTGTCAAGTTAAGTCCGATAAGACTACTCTAACCTAATAGATCAGCAAAAACTTTTAATGGGGTGGTTAAAAGTCACCCTCTCACCAATCTACTTGTGAACCACTTGATGTTTTATGCGAAAAATGCCAGGTGGGTAGTGCAACGTAAAACATAACCACAGTCATTAGGAGAGAGGCTAATCATCAGCTATAATTTAATACACTTAGTGGCAGCTATTCATTTAGAGAGGTTCTAACTGGCTGGGACAACTAAATGAGGCCATTCTTGTTCTTGTCATGCATCAGCTTCCTGGCCATTTCTGAAGAAGAGCATCATCTGTTCAAAGTATTGCATCATGAAGACCTAGACTAGAGGAGGGAGAAGCGAGAGCGGCAGGAGGAAGAGGAGGAGGAGTGGGGGGACAAGAGGGAGAGAGAGGAGTGAATCAGTCACGACACTAAGAGAACACTAGAGGAGAGGACTATTCAGGTAGCCCTCAAGTTACAACAGGTCATTTAGTGACGGTTCAAAGTTACAACAGCACTGAAAAAAGTGACTTATGACCCTTTGTCACATTCAGGACCAAGGGTCTTCAAACTTGGCCCTTCGATGACTTGTGGACTTCAACTCCCAGAATTCCTCAGCCAGGCATGCCGGAGTTGAAGTTGACAAGTCATCCAAGGGCCAGGTTTGAAGACCCCTGCTTATGACCGTTGTAACATCCCCATGGTCACGTAATTAAAGTTCAGATGCTTGGAAATGGACTCATAGTTGGGAGGGTTGCAGCATCCCAGGGTCCAACGATCCCCTTTTGCAGAGCATTATTGCCAGTCCCTCCCCCCACCCCGCTATCCGAGTTTCTTTGTCCTCTTGAATTCTGCTATTGTTGTTTATGCGCTGCCTTCATATGGCAATAGATATTCCATCTTACATCAGCCCAACTTAAGTTGATAGTCCACTAATGTTCCCTAAAGGCGTGTAAGAGCTTAGCTGGCTTCTTTATGGCTGAGCAGGTCTTTCTGCTTTTTTTTGATGTACCAGGAAAACAACTCAATCAGAACAATCTAATTTGTCCGGAGACATATGCAACTGTGGAAGGATGCAATGATCTGAATCTTTACAGAAAATACAATTGCTAAAACAGTTTGAAGAAAAAGGTTGGGTGTTATGTGCCATACTTGCCTGACCCCTATATACTTATAAGTCACCCAGAGTCCCTGTATTAATGAGATGGGTGGCATGGAAATTTAATAAGAAACAAACAAAATACAATATAAAGTCATGTTTTAGCTTACTGTGCCTAACAATGATTAGTGTGCCATATGAAACTAGATAGTTGGGAATAAGCCATGATTTATAAACATACCAAGCAAACAAAGCCATTGAACCCTATAATTTTAAAGTTAGAAAAGACAGAAATTTTGTAGTCCATCCTCCTGCTCGGTGCAAAGATTTTTAAACAAATGCATTTCTCACCACATAACCTTCTTTTCAACTTCTCCTTTATCCTTAGCCCAAGAGAACCTGTCCTTCAAAGACAGTGCTCTCATTACAGAAGGACTTAAACCACAATGTTCCTTGCAAACCATGGCTTATGTCTTAGTGAGTTGTATATAAACTATATAAACCAAACTATCAAGAAACAATTCCTCGTTAAATTTCTACTAATAGAAATAGGCTAATTTCTACTAATTCTGCTACTATTTCTATCAATCTCTGGCGAACCTTCTCTTCTTTGCCATCTCAACTTCCACCTGTCCATTTCCCACAGGTTGGCTTACTACAGTATTAGTTTCAAATACTGCATGTTACAATTATAAATAAGGTATATCCTAGTAGTTGTGCAAATCTAGAAACTAATTTATTCTGTAAACCAGAGTTAAACCAGAAGGCTGAGAGATCTTTATACAGCAGTGTGCAGAACTGCATGTCGGGATCTGTGCATTTCTCTGTCTGAACTGCAAGCAATAGTATCCTGGCTTGTAAGGTTTCAAGATGACAAGATATTAGTTTGTGCAGAATAACCGCATGCATGGAGTAAACTGGACTTCAATTCCATTTCAATACCAGCAAAATTTACCAAATGAAAAGAAAGATGTGTTCTAGTATGTGTGATTGTGACATTTTTAACCCAGGGACAGGTAGTCTCTGGATTAAAAATGTCACTCATACTTATAAATGTGCTTCCTATTACTAAAAACAGTGGGCAGGATTCTCCGTCCTTAAGCTGGTGAGCCGAAGTCACACAATATTTTCATGAACTGCTGAAGGCATGCACTTTTAATATACAGCTTGTTTCCAGAGGTTCGTGAGAATGTTGCGTGGCTCTTTTTTTTTAGTTCTCTATAAAGATTTTATTGGGTTTTTTTTTTCATCAACATATGTTAATTTTTCCAATCAACAAGTTGTCTGGAGTTTGCTGTGCTAATACATGTTCAATTCCTAATCCTTCATCCTTTCCTCTAGCCAAGAATAAAATAAGTTCCAAATTTGACAGTAGTCTTTATCTTCTTTATCTTTCAACCTCATAGTTAATCTGTCCATCTCTGCACATTCCAATATTTTCCTGGTTATTATATGTTGCGTGGCTCTTGAGGAGGAACACCGACTGCCCTTTTTAATAACAGGAAGTCCATTCAGAAATAAAAGTTCCAACTTACATACAAATTCAGTTAAAGTTAAGGAGAGGAACAGAATCTGTTCTTAGCCCTGTACGGTTGTCTAATCTTACAGGCTGCATTTAATGAATGTATACAAGGAAGCATACAGGTAGTTCTCAACTGAGCCCAAAATTTATGTTGCTGAGATGTTTGTTAAGTGACTTTGGCCCTATTTTACAATCTTTCTTGCTCGTTTTTAAGTGAATCGCTGCAGGGATTTAGCTAAAACCTGCAGCAAAAAAAGGTCCTAAAATGGGGCAAGACTCACTTAACAAATGTCCCACTTAGCAACAGAAAGTGAATCTGGCTTCCCCCATCCTGCCTAGATGCCTACTGGATGGGTAAAAAAAACAAGATTAAAGAGCAAGGAAATGTTACCTGTTTGTTTTGAAGAGCCAAGGAGATCTACTTGAAAAAGGATTATTTTAAACATGTGGTTTAAATGTACTATGTCAGCGGTTCTCAACCTTTTTCAGGGCGAGACCCCACCTGCACCGCCCATGTGCGGTGCGACCCCGACCTGCGCCGTGCATGCGCGGCACCCCGCATAGCGCATGCGCGACCCGACGACCTGAACCGCGCATGCGCTGCGCGACGGCCCGAACCGCTCATGCGCTGCGCGACGACCCGAACCGCTCATGCGCTGCGCGACGGCCCGAACCGCTCATGCGCTGCGCGACGACCCGAACCGCTCATGCGCGGCACGACGGCCCGAACCGCTCATGCGCTGCGCGACGACCCGAACCGCTCATGCGCTGCGCGACGGCCCGAACCGCTCATGCGCTGCGCGACGACCCGAACCGCGCATGCGCGGCACGACGGCCCGAACCGCTCATGCGCTGCGCGACGGCCCAAACCGCTCATGCGCTGCGCGACGACCCGAACCGCGCATGCGCGGCGCGACGGCCCGAACCGCTCATGCGCTGCGCGACGACCCGAACCGCGCATGCGCGGCACGACGGGCCGAACCGCGCATGCACGGCACGACGGGCCGAACCGTGCATGCGCAACGCGCAACGGCCTAAACCACGCATGCGCGGCGCGACGTGCCAAACCACACATGCGCGGCGCACATGCGACGGGCCGAACCGCGCATGCACAGCACGACAGGCCGAATCGGCATGCGCGGCGTGCGCGCGACGGCCGAGGGGAAATGGGGGAAAAAATGGTGGACTGCGGTGTTTGCCGACCCCCGTGAAACGGTCATTCGACCCCAAATGGGGTCGCGACCCACAGGTTGAGAACCGCTGTACTATGTAGATAAGGCAAATCAGTAAACACAAATCAAGCATGATGGGTGGTGATTGCTCATGATAAGACTGAAACTAGAGCAAGCAGACTCGCTTGGTAACTAGGAAGAAAGGGGGAATGGATGAATTTTAAGATGCGGAAATATCGGCACGAAGAGAGAGTAATGTGTGACCTATTGGGAAGAATGGATGTTTGTTGAAGCAAACATATGAGCTGGTCAAGCAGGTCTCTGTTTGGGCATCAGTGTAGTAAGATTTGAGGACTGTTGCATCATGTAGGACTACACGACATGTCCTTGAGGTCATAGCATTTTTCATAAAGAAACCCACAGTTCCACTCTTGGTATAGTTTACTCCCAATCACCTGCCAATTGCTTCATTAGTGGATATGCAGTCATTTAAAAGAAGGTGGCAATTTATGTTTGGGATCCCTTGCCCAAGGCAAGTATCATGAAGGAAGGGAAATTTCATCATTCAGGTTTAATTTAAGAAAAGCATTCATTGTTACCTTCTAAAGAACTCCTTGGCACCAGCAGAGCAAATAGGGCAAACTGGCTGCAAGTGAGAATCATATTCTTCATACCTGATTGGTAGAAAGGTGAGTTTTACCAGGTGCAATTCACATGTGCTCAGCTGTATCAACAAAATTCTGAACTTCTGCAGTACTCAGATTAAATGCTAGAACGTTTATGCACATTTATTTATTTATTTGGGTTTGTATGCCGCTCCTCTCCGGCATGTTTTGCCTAATAAATATTTACACAGAGGATAAGTTGTAACATAATAGTCATACTATTTAAGAAAAGTGGATCATGCCCGTGTAATTTCCTTTGCGGCAAGATGGAAGCGTCTGTCGCTGGCTTCTTCTGGTATTTTTTTTTTTAAAATTCTCAATCTGGTCTCAGAAATCCCTGGAGATCTTCATCCAAGTAATAACCAAGCCACCCCTGCTTAGCTTTGGAGCCCAAACAATCGCCGAGGTTTGTGCTGTGAAGTCAAATAGATTTAAATCAGTAAAATTGCAGCTCAATAAGAGCAATGACAATAACCATGCACCATGAAAAGAGCCAAAAGCAGACTGTGTGTGTTTAGTCGGAAAGTTTTCAAACTCTGCAGTATCGTGATCCATCCCCAATGATAAAAGCATATGTATGATGTCTTTCCCGAGTAAAACTCATTATTTCACTGGAATTAGGGCAAGAAACAAAAAGACCGCTTTGAAAAAGACAGCTTTTTTGATATACAGGCCCTTTGATGGTCTTTTTTTTAACTATCCCAAAGAAACACCTACATTTTGAAAGGCTAAGTATCTAAAACAATGAATAAATATGCTAGTTTCACTGGCATATATATTTCCAAAGATATTCCCAATAATGCCGATATACTTCTGCATGCCAGACTAAAAGCTACCAGGATAAAATCCACTACAGGGGTAGCCATCTCTCAAAACTTGTTCCAGGATTGACTCTCTACTCTGCCTTGACACGGCTCATCCAGCCAAAGCAGGGGTTGGTTTAACAACATTGCTGTTTTAGACATGCACAATCAACTGTGCTCCTTAGGGGTCACAGTCCAGAGTTTGAACAGCTCTTGCTTAGTGTTATCTGAAACTGAGTAATTGTGGCTTATTTGGCAAACCAGTGCTTGACAAACTAGATCAGCTGATTTGTCCAACAAATAAACCACCTTGCGTATCTAATTTCTAACAGATAGCAGCTTTCAAGCAAGTCTTTATTGGCTTTCCTTGAAAATATTGGAGACCAATTCAGGAAGACAAAACACACACTCTGCTCTTCATCTATGGCCTTTCCTGATGCTAAAAAGTATTCTCCTGAATACTCAAACAGAACATTGAATTTTCACTACTGATTGCTACTCAGGTAAGTATCACTTATCTATAATGTATGGATATGAGACTACTTTTTCTACCAAAATATAGATTTTTCATCCCCAAATGCTCTCCTGTATTATAACAGCTTTTTATTACTGCTTCCTGCCAGCTGCAGCTGCTCTTGATCATAAAAGCTCTTATCGTTTCCCTTGATGTCATCTTGTTCTGAAGAATCTCAATCACGAATAATATATTAGAAGAGACTGTTATATGGAAAGATTTTAGCCTGCCTCACAATAAGTATTCAGTCAAATGATTGTTGTATCCAATCTATTATTTAATACTTTTTGATTAGTTAAAAAAGTATCTCATTGCTCTCAGCTGGCTAGTTAACCAAGACACGAGTCTGGATCAAACAGTCTGGATTCCCAAATGAATAGGATTCCCTACCTTTCTCACAATTAATTAGTGCTCTACAAATGCAATAGATGTAGATTGTTAGGAAATGTCCCTTTCTGAGTTCGGAGAATTGTGTGTTTACTTACCTGACTCATTTCCAGTTTGAGGCCAGCTTACCAATTTCCTCGATGGCCGAGTTTTCCACAGGTCATTCTGATCCTGTACATATAATAGATAAATCTATTGTTTTCGTTGTTTACTAGAAGCAAAAAAAATAAAATAAATGAAAGTCTTAGTCCATAAAATTGGTGTTCTGTTGGGTGTATCTTTATATTCATTAATGTGAGTTTTACCTCTATATTCATTAACATGTTTTTTGTTTTGATTTCTGGAAAAAGCAAATTTAATGGCTTTAACATCAACACTGAATGGAAAACACCCATCCCAAAAACCCTTACATGCTTTTGCCCATATTAAAGATTCTTGTATAGCTGTACAATTAAAAATCACATATTTATAAACGACCACGCATATTCTGAAAGGTCTACTTTGACCTTGAGTATTTTCTGTTAAGAAAAAAGGGCTAGTATCCTAAATAGGCATACCCCACATTGAAAGACACTAAGGGGTCCCTGAGGCTGTTTGAGCTTGGTGGTTCTCTGGCACTTCTTCATTACTCAAGCTATGTAACAGCATCAAGATCAAAATCACGTGAAGTATTAGTACCGCTTTATAAAACCTTAATAAGACTACACCTAGAATACTGCATCCAGTTTTGGTCACCATATTACAAAAAAGATGTTGAGACTTTGGAAATAGTGCAAAGAGCAACTACCGGAAAGATGATTAAAGGCCTGGAGGCTAAAACATACGAAGAATGTTTGCAGGAATTGGATATGGCTGGTCTAGAAAAAATGAGGACTAGAGGTGACATGATAGCAGTGTTTCAATGTTTGAGGGCTGCAATGAAGAAGAGGGGATCATCCTATTTTCCAAAGCACCAGAAGGCAGGTCAAGAAGCAACGGATGGAAACTAATCAAAGAAAGAAAGAAGCCTAGAACTAAGGAGAAATTTCCTGACAGTGAGAACAATTAACCCGTGAAACTGCTTGCCTCCGGAAGTTGTGGGTGCTCCAACTGGAGATTTTTAAGAAGAGACTGGATATATAGGGTCTCATGCTAGAAGACCTCCAAGATCCCTCCCAACTCTATTCTGTAATAATTAGTGCCCTGATGATGTTACCTAGTTTGGTAATGAAACATTTGCAAGACAACCACCAAGCTTAGAGAGCAACAAGGACACCTCATGTCAACCAAGCGCTCTCCCAAAGATGCTTTTTCAGGACTTGGTTTTTCTTTGAAGATGTTTTGCTTCTCATCCAAGAAGCTTCTTCAGTTCTGCTTGAAGAAGCTTTTTAGATGAGAAGTGAAACATCTTGAAAGAAAAGCAAGAAAGTCCAGTTGCCTCCTGAAAAAAAAAACATCTTTGGGAGAGCTATGACCTGGATGACTGATAATCTCCACAGACATCAACCGAGAGCTACTTCTTTTTATCTCTGGACCGAAATGAAGAGACCTTGCTGTTCTCTGAGCTTGGTTGTTTTATTGTAACTTTGCAAGCTGCTCAGAGTTACCTTGAAATGGGTGGCATACCAATTGATTGAATAATAGCTACAAGCAGGAACAACCTGCCTCCAGAAGCGTTGAGTGCTCCAACACTGGAAGTTTTTAAGAGACTGGACAGACAGCCATTCGTCCGAAGTGGTATAGGCAAGGGGTTGGACTTGATGACCTCTAAAGCCCCTTCCAACTTTATTATTATTATTATTATTATTATTAAGCTTTTAGACACTTTTCACAGGGAAGAAACCACCAAGTCACAGACCCCTGGGCATTTCTGATGCTTCCTAGAGCTGATCCTCATTCTCGCTTCCGGGTTGGTGTTCACACAACATCCCAAAACAAGGGAACTGTGCTTTACCTACCAATCGAATTATGGCTTATCAGGACACGTGTCCCGTAGAGGGCCGCACTCAGACGACCCCGCGACCCCCTACCGGCCAAGCGTCCTTTTTGCAGCGCCGTGGGCGGGCCCTGACCCCCCCGCTCGACCCCGAAGCGACCCGGGGCTCCTGGGGATCGGCCCCTCGGGAGAACCCCCGCCGCTTTTCGGCCTCCCAAGCGGAATCCGGCGGGCCTTCCCACGCAGGCGAAGGGCTTCCCGGGACAGGCCCCGATGCCCGGGAAGAGCCGCGCGGCGCCGAGGCGGGAAAATTCCGCGCGTGGGCGGGGAGCGGCCGGGCGGCGAGGCCGGCAGCGGAGACGCCTCCTCCGCGATGGGGGCCGGTGGGTCGCCCGGGGCGCGGAGGGGGAGACCCGGGCAGCCCCCTCAGGACAGCCGAGGCCGCGGGGGGGGCCTCCCGCCAGCACCCCGAGGGAGGGGGAGGGGGGAGGGAGGGGGGAGGAGGGACCGCGGCCTCCCCGCCCCGCCGCCTCCCGCTTCTCCGCCCCTCCTCCAAAAAATGGAAAGGGGCGGGATTTCGCCGGGGAGGGGCGTGGCCTCCCCTATAAATACCGGCGCCAGGCAGCGGGCACCCTCATTCCTCGGGTGCTGCAAGCCGCTGTCGGTGTTGCTGAGTCGCGCGCTTTGGAGGCTCTTCTTTTTTAATTTTTATTTTTTTTAATTCCCGCTGCTGGATTTGACGCTTCGCTTCTTCTTTTCTTCGGCCTCGCAGTATTCGCCCCCGCCATGAATGGTTTCCGGGACAGCAGGATCGAGGAGGGCACCTTCCTCTTCACCTCAGAGTCGGTGGGGGAAGGGCACCCAGGTGAGAGGGGGAGATGGGGGGGCTGAAGGACCCGGCTGTACCAGGCCGGGGGGGGGCGGTGGGGTGGATGGAATGAGCGGGAAGGAGGGAGGCGACGGAGGGAGGGAGGGTCGGCGGGCGGGCCCGCGCCGCCGCCGCTCGCCGCCTGATTGGCCCGCGCACCCCGGCTGAATGACGCACGGGCGGCAGCGCAGATCGGGCGGGGGGGAGGGCGGCGGCGCGGGCGGCCCGACGGTTAACGCGATCCGCCTCTTTCCCGAATTTAGAGCCCCCCCTCCGTCTTGAAGTGGGGGTACGCCTGTTCTCCCCCCCCTTTCCTCGCCGTCCGGGCCAACCGGCGAATGGGCACGGGGCGAGGTGACGAAAGCGGGCCCTGGCGCACACGCGCACTCCCGCTCGGCAATCGGCGGCGCGCGCCGCATTGCAGACGACCACGTGGTGCCCGCATGGCGAGACCTTGGGAGGCGAGGATGGATGGATGGTGGGGTGGGGTGGGGTGGGGTGGGGTGAGAAGGGGGGGGGGAAGGAAAGCAGCGCCCAAGAGTGCCTCTGGGGTGGGGGGGCCAGGAGGAGGAGGAGGAGGGGGGGCACAAGACTTAAGGGCAAAACTGGCCAGCGCTTTCTGAGGAAAGCCACAAAAGAAGCCTTGAAGCTTTCAGGAAGGCTAAAGCCCACCTGCTACCGGTAGAATCGAGCGTCAATTGCTTTGAAAATCAGTGCAAGTTTCCGAAAAAAACCACGTTCGTCCCCCGAGCTCTTCTGCCACGAAGAGGCTTATGTAGACCGGCGGGATTGAGAACGTTGGTCGGACTTGGAACCAGATGAGCAATCCTGGCTTGGATGCCCAACGATCTTGGGGAGGCATCTTGCATTTCCATTGTCTTCCGCCATGATGTCTGAGCTTTCTCGGAGGGTGCACTTCAGCTTGCAAAGGACTGATTTCCAGCAGTGGGGGAAAAAAACCCAGCTTTTGTGCCATGTTAATCTAAAGCGAGTTAAGTTCCTTTTTGGAATATTGATGCCTTTGATGTGAAGGTGAGAGGCGTTAGTGCATCACTCAAGCCTCTGCTACAAAAAGGGCAGGAAGAACCGGTAGATCATCTTTTCCGCCATTGACGTGTAGCCATTGAATGCCATGTGTTTCATAATTAAAGAAGAACACTGTATGATGTTCCCTGCAGGGTGGATCAGATCTTTGAAGTCTCTGCTTCTTGGAATAAATAAAAGATTTGATAGTCGTGTACTTGATGAAATGAAGAGACCTTGACCCCTTCACTTAACTGCTCATTACTGTAGTTTTTTTCATACCGTAATTAGGACTCTGACTTAAGGGAGCCATGCTGTAAAACAGCATCTCAAAGGTCAGTTGCTAAAAGATACACAATCTCTACTACATTACTTTGGAGAGACTACTAGAAATTCCCTGAAATTTATTCCCAGTCCTGAGCTGTAATTTATTTTGTGAAACTGATAAAATTACATTTTATTATAGAACCTAACATCAGTATGTACACTATGTACATGATCTTTTTCTGATATGGCATCTACCAGGATATTGAATTACATTCTAAAACAATGGGAGTTACATCTCTTCAGCTCTGAGGGGGATGTTCATTCTAAAATAGTGTGGTTTTTTTTTTAAGTTATAGAAGCAAGCATTGTCTAGGAGTTAGTAGCATTGCTTATAGTTGTTGCATTGTCTAAGATAATGCTTATTTAGGTACTCCAAAGCCCCGTATCAAAACAATCCAGCATTTGATTCCATAGCGACCAGTCATTCCTACAAGAAATCCACAGACAGGATATGAATGCAGCAATGCTTGTTTACTTATTTTACCTCCAGGATTTCTAAGCATCGTAGTATTACACCATAGTTTAAGCCAAATCCTCCATGTTTCAGCTTTATTGATCAATAGTTTTTATAACAAATAGCATTCCAAACATGTTCAGTGTTAATAACATCCTCTGGCATGTAATGATCATGTTTCTAAGGTTACCATTCCCTTGTAAAAGAATTGGGATGAGCCTTGATTGCTAGTTTGATAATACCACATTTAACAAGGCAAATACATTTTCTCTTGTCCTTCCTGTATTGTTTGATTGTTGATTATTGATTGTTCCTTATTCTCGTTGCCATCTTGTGTCCTCTAAAGAGGGTAGTGGGAGAGTGCAGGTATAGCCTCTTATAATAGTGTGTAAATTGGTAGTTGCTCTGTTAAGCTCTAATTGACTGTAGAATATTCAAGTTTGGTGTTTTCAGAGGGGATGTAAAAACCTTAAAGAACTGTAACTTTGGTATTAAGCTTTCCCATCCTCTAAGTGTCCAAATGTAGATCTTAATAATTTAAAATACGCCTACCTAGTAAGTAGAGTGAATTGAGCAAGTTTAAACATCCATAATTTTAGGAAGGGCCACTTTGGTATAATGTGTAAAGGTGCCAGGCTATAAACAAGGAGACTGAGTTGTAGTCCTGCCTTGAGCAGAAAAGCCAGCTAGGTGACTTGGCCAAGCATGGGTTTTTTTTTCTCAGGCTTAAGAAGGGGCTGTGGCAAACCACTTCAAAGAATCTTGCCAAGAAAACTGCATGGACTTCTCCCCAAGCAGTTACCAGGGACAAGATTGGCAGTTCACATACTGACATCCAGACAATTGCAGCTTTGTTATTCTTTGAGTAACTCCTATGAAGAATGCTTAAGTTGTGCATTAGCAGAAACCTAGTTTTCACCTTGCCCCAAAGCTAAGTTAAGAAGCATATACATAAATCTTGAATAAAGTGAATCAGTGAAATAACAGGTTTCTTAAAATGTGGAACGGTACTTTTTGAAACCTAAAATGTGAAAAATACTCCTAGAAGCACCAAAAAATAACGGAAACTTTTTGCTTTCAGATAAGATCTGTGATCAAATTAGTGATGCTGTTCTTGATGCGCACCTGAAGCAGGATCCAAATGCTAAAGTCGCATGCGGTGAGTGTGTCTGGCTTTTTAGAGAAGGGCTGAACAGCCTATTCAATATTTTTTTTTTACCAGTGAAAGACTGTTGCACTTGGAACTGACTGCGTTCAATCTATGTCCCAATGCAGAAACGGCTGCAAAGACTGGAATGATTCTCCTGGCTGGGGAGATCACATCCACTGCTGCAGTTGACTATCAAAAAATTGTTCGCGAAACAATCAAGCACATTGGCTATGATGATTCATCAAAAGGTGAGTAGATTGAATGCCCGCTAGGCTAGCTACCTTTTTGCATTCCACCCTTGATCAGGAAGCTTTTGGTTTTGAACTATTTAACTTTCTCACCCTGAGGTTAAACTTTTATGTGTTTTAGGCTTTGACTACAAAACATGCAATGTGCTGGTTGCTCTAGAGCAGCAGTCTCCCGACATAGCTCAGGGTGTGCATCTTGACAGGAAGGAGGAAGACATTGGTGCCGGGGATCAGGTTGGTATTCAGGCCTTATCGATTAGTGGTAAACTGGAACCTAATGTGAATTCCTAGCACTGGCCTGTTTTGAGTCCGAAGTTTATTCTCCGCATGTCGTTCTTGCTTCAGGGTTTGATGTTTGGTTATGCTACCGATGAGACCGATGAGTGCATGCCCCTGACTCTTCTCCTAGCACACCAGCTGAATGCAAAACTGGCAGAGCTCCGTCGGAATCATATTTTGACTTGGCTGCGACCAGATTCGAAGACCCAGGTAACGATGGTTGGCAATGGCAAAGTGGGAAGCCCCGCTGTGGGCAGGCTAAAGATTCCTTTATTGATCATCAAAAGAGACGTGCTCCTTTTGGCTCCATTTCAGGTGACGGTTCAGTACAAGCAGGATCGTGGTGCCGTCATCCCCATTAGAGTCCACACGATTGTCATTTCCATTCAGCACGATGACAGAATTGGACTGGATGAGATGAGAGATGCCCTGAAGGAGAAAGTGGTCAGAGCCGTTGTGCCTGCAAAATACTTGGATGATGATACTATTTATCATCTGCAACCTAGTGGCCGATTTGTGATTGGCGGTCCCCAGGTATGTCAGCAGTTGGATTTTTGTTTGTTGTCTGATCTTGGACACACAGTGTATTGACAGCTATCTGAAATGACTACATTGGGAACGTTCAGAGTCCCTTGGCAGTAGTTTGTAACAAAGCCAGGCTTTGTCCGGTCTCTTCTTAAAAGCCTCCAGTAATGGAGCATCCACAACTTCTGAAGGGAAGCTATTCCACACTGGTTAATTGTTCGCACTGTCAGGAAATTTCTCCTTAGTTCTAGGTTGCTTCCCTCCTTTATTCAGTTTCCATTGCTTCTTTTGCAAATCTTAACTTGAAAAGATTTGCACCAGGATTGTGTAATAAACACAATTGTTGTTTTAGGGAGATGCTGGTTTGACTGGCCGGAAGATCATTGTTGACACTTACGGTGGCTGGGGAGCCCATGGAGGAGGGGCTTTCTCTGGAAAAGACTACACAAAAGTTGACCGCTCGGCTTCTTACGCTGCTCGCTGGGTTGCCAAATCCCTTGTAAAGTCTGGCCTGTGTCGGCGAGTGCTCGTTCAGGTATGTTTCTTGGGAGCTAAAAGGGGCTGGGATTAGTTTCATTCAGACATATTCATTTTGCTGTTGCTCCCTTTGGGGGGATAAGCAGTGCTATCAAAGTGTAGAAAGAGATTACATTAAGTAACCCAAGGGATTAATGCCATAATATAGGGAAAGGGAATATAGCTAAATGTGATGTGCAGAGTGCTGTTTGTTATATAAGCCCATGCCTTTTATGGTTTTGTAAACAGCTTGTTTCCATCCTGCTTATATGCTACATCTAGCCTTTTGCACTTACTGCTTCTGACCCTGGTGAAGTTCATCAACTTCC
Source organism: Bothrops alternatus (assembly GCA_034064705.1). Taxonomy (NCBI): domain Eukaryota; kingdom Metazoa; phylum Chordata; class Lepidosauria; order Squamata; family Viperidae; genus Bothrops; species Bothrops alternatus. The sequence goes on from JARGCV010000242.1 coordinate 1,395,037, forward strand.
AGCAATTTCCTTGGCCTCGCCCTTCCTCTCACCCTTTTATATTCATTGGGGAATCTTTTCATTCTTGACTGTTGACTTGTTTTGTTAAACCTTGTAAAATACTCACGTTGCATTGAGCTTCTGTTTTTCTCCCTCCATATTCATACTTTAATATCCCTTACAAAAGCAAAAAGTCCTAGGCATTTGTTCCCTCCATTTTCCCTTCAAAGTGCAACTGCTTTTGTCTTTTATGTAATTTTGAGATTCATGTTCTGTGCAGTGTCATCCAGTATCGACTACAGATGGGTTAGAGTTTTCTGTCAGCAGACATGACATTGCCCGTATTCCAAAATACAGTATTTAGTTTTGAAATAACAGCACTGAAAGCATTAATGAGTAAAGAGGAGAGTTTTTGAAAAAACAAACAAACAAACGTGGAAAAACTGTTCCATAATTTTGGAAGCAATAGCACAAAAGGAGGGGGGGGGTTTCTGTTCCTGTGGCTGACTCTCTGTATTCCTTCCTACTTCTATTTGCTTGCAGGTCTCTTACGCCATTGGAGTCGCCCACCCAATCTCGGTCTCTATTTTCCACTATGGCACTTCTCAAAAAACTGAGCATGAACTGCTGGACATTGTGAAGAAGAACTTCGATCTTCGCCCAGGGGTCATTGTCAGGTAAAACATGGTAGCACATGTCCATATATGAACAGGGAAAATATATGGGGGCTAGGAAGGAGGGGATTAGGCATAGCCGAGCAATGGCCATCGGGCAAATCTGCCCTCAGTGTGCCAATGTGCCAACACAACAATGTGTCCTTCCTTCTGCCTCTACGAGGATACAGAGGAAATCGGCCTGCCGAGCATGGCGTGTCTTGGTGTGTGGTCACAGGAGATGGCTACAGTATCAATCAAATCAGAGGTGATGTCCCTGCATTGTGGTGGTGGGGGATGCGCACTTTGATGCCTTTTTAGCTCGCAGCAGCATGCTCTTTGATATGTGGCTGTCAAGCTAGATTAGATATGTAGGTTAATACTACTTCATTGAAAAGTTATAGGAATAGATTCTTGCAAGTCTTGAATGCCTTTCCCTCCTCCTTCAGCCTTTATCTTTGTGAGAGCTAGGAAGGGGGCCGTCTGAGATGTTGACTTACATTGATTCTTCCTCCAGACTCAGATCTTTTTTCTTTTAATTTATTTTTTGGTCTGACATTGTCTTGATAAGCAGCTCTTCCTCCTCTCCCTCAAGGCCATTCCCTCTGACCTCTCCCGGATAGTTTTGGTGGGATGCTTCCCTCAAAGACTGCTAGTTCATAGAGTAACTTCGAGGTGGGGGAAGAGGGGGTGGCATTCCTGCAAAGCAAAACATCTTTTGAGAGGCTGACCTTTATACTCCATACTTTAGGTGGTTGGCTCCTTGAAAAACTACTGAGGAATTGAGCACGCTACATAATACCCACAATTGAAATCTTAGCTCTGAACAAGGCCAGAACTGTAGGGGGAATACTCTGAAATAACCCCGTGATTAATATGATAATTGCAGCTTATATGGGTTTCACATTGAGCTGAGGCAGTGGAGTTGTGGGTTAACTCCTTTTCAGAGATGTGGGAAAAATTGCTGATAAGTTAGCTTAGCTCTGCAGACAGGTAGCGTAGCTTTGTGCCTATTATCTGTCAGGGAAGTGGAAGTCTCTGCATTGAGGTGGGCTGATGTTGAGGCAGGAAGTATCTCTTCTGGAGAGCTTCTGTGGTTTGCCTGGGAAGTAGACCTTCCTAAGGAGAAGGTAAGTATTTTATGCTCTCAGTTTGAGCCCAGGGGCTTAGATTTCCAAGACGCACGCTGGCAATGCTCTTTGTGACCCTAAAATGGTTCATCTTGCCTCTTGTAGAAGGATGGTGGTCTCTGGGGCCAAGAAACGTTGACCGTCCCCACTAATCAGCGGCCCCCTGGGGTGTAGGTGCTTTATGCTTTGTTATGGGTGAATGCTGTGTATTGAGTTACGGACTTGTATATTCCAGGGAGCTGGATCTGAAGAAGCCTATTTATCAGAAGACTGCAGCCTATGGTCACTTTGGTAGGAACAACTTCCCCTGGGAAGTCCCCAAAAAGCTTAAATACTGAATATCTATCTATGTTGGGCTTCTTTCCCCAGACCTGTTGGTGTACATTACAGAGAAACCTTCAGGCTCCTTTGTGGGAAAGGGCCCCAGTCCCTCAATTGGTCCTATCCCCCTCCGCTCTCAAAACTTGGCACACTGTTCATTACCAAGAATCTCAGTCCTCTGGGGACCGCAAACCGCACTGTGCTTTCTCCTCTGCCCGATGTGCTTGACGTACAAGGAGAGCCAGTTGAGCCTAGGCACCGTACAAAAATCCATAGAGAGAAGGAAGGCTGTAACCGAAACGGTGCTTCGGCCTAACCTTTTGCATTGCCCCCAAAGGCTTATTATATTAATCTTACACCTTACCTTCGGAAAGAAAGAAAGAAAAAAAAATCCCAAGAAACTTCCCTTGTGATGTGTATGCAGTCTGCCCAGGTGGTTAGAGCAGGGGCAAGTGCAGCAGCTGCTTTGGGAGACTTGTCCAGGCCTCCTCCTCCTCCTCCTCCCATTGATTTCCTAGGAGCAGCGGAACGGCCCGCAAAGTTCTTACAAGTTTCTCTTTAACACAGGCAGTCCCGATTCCGTGCTTTTCAATTCCGTCAACATCACATTGTGATCCTTTTCTGCTGCTTCGAGGTTCTTTTTTTTTTTATAAAAAAATCCTATGCAGTTTTAGCACTAGCCAGACCTCATGCCCCCCCCCTTTATCAAATGGGCACTGGGCAATCTTAGTATACTTTAGACAGGTCAGAAGATTGTACCCAGGACGTGTAGACTGCACACTTTGGGCACCTGGATATTTTTTTTTTTTTTTTTTTTTTGGTTAGAGCCAAGAACTTCATGTTGCACAAATTTTTCCCAGTTTACTTTCACAATCAAGTTCCAAACTGCATTCTGAAGGACTGGCGTAGCTACAGAGAAGCCAGTTCCCCTTCAGAGCACACGTGCAATTGGGAAGGTTGTGGGAAGATACCTACGTACTTGAAACTTTTTAATAATTGCTTATTTATTGTGTTTGGGATGGGGTGTGAGTACAGAGAAGCCCTTGTCTCAAATGGCAGCTTTTAAACTTTACTTTGACACCATGAATTCCTTGACAGTTCCCAGCATTCCCTGATAGGCCAAGGTGTGCTACAGAAAAGCCTTGGGTGTGACCTACAGGGGGTCTGGCTTGTGTAAAACAGGGGAGGGCAGTGCTGGGGGACTTGACCTTGGGAGAGGCTAACTTGGTTGGTGTTGTACAGAGAAGCCAGCTTGTTTACTTGCCCATCCCACGGTCAGCATCCTAAACAGGAAGTGCCTTTTGCGTTCCACTTTTTTTTTTTTCTGGGCATTTTACTACATATGTCTGGTTCTTGAAATTCCACGTTAAAAATCTTAATAAAGTGCTAGGTTCTATCTTAAATGGTTTATGGTTTGATTTGTTTTTTAAAAAGTAAAGTTTTCCCCTGTCCAATCACGTCCGATTCTAGTGGGTTGTGCTCCATCTCTGTTTCCTGGCTGAGAGAGCCAGCATTGTCTGAAGGTGCTTCCCTGGTAATGTGGCTACTATGACTATACGCCAAGGCGCATGGAACGCTGTTACCTTCCCACCAAAATGGCACCTGTTTTATCTACTCACACTTGTGTGCTTTCCGCCTGCTAGGTTGGCAGGAGCTACCTAGCTCCGTCACACAGTAGTTGAGCCTCAAATTGCCAACCTTTGATCAGCAAACCCAGCATGTTAACTGCTGGGGTCTGGCTAAAAGATTGGCTCGCTCAACAGTGGGTCTTACTTCCTGTTGCTTGACTGATTTTCATGAGTTAATAAAGTGGAAGATAATATTGAGTAAATGGCATTTAAACCTGGCTAAAACACATTCCCTAGATAAGAATCTGTCTCAAAAGCTATGTGTAGGAGCTTGCCTCTCCTAGTTGGTAACGTTGGGTGAAATGCTCCCCTCTGTAATGCTGAACAGAACAAGAGAGCATGATTTGAAGAGAGTTCGGTTTGTTTGTTCCTGGAACAAACATTTTCCAAAGCCGAGATAACAGCTTTCTGGCTGTCTGAACGCAGAGACCTGAGCCACTTATTCACGAGTGGCTTGTGTCTAAGGTTACTAGATTTTTTTTTAAACCCTGCCTATCCTGACAGTGAACATAGATAGTACTACTTCCTCCTATTTTCCCCCACAGTAACAAGCACCTCAACTACCACACCAAACTAGCTCTCTTAACATTGAGTACAGCATCACAAAGTTAAGGGCTGGGTTTTACAGCTTGTTTTGCGTGAACAGCGCCTGATTTGGAAAGCGTGGCTGGGGTGGCTCCAACATAGATGTCACGGCACATTACTCCACTTCTTCCCTGATGGACTGCTCTCTCCAACCTTTTCCCCCATCTTAAAATTCACGAGGAGGGAGTTGAAACCTCATTTTTGCTATTATGTAAATGAGAGCCTGGGTCGGAGATACATCAACTCCTCTCAAGAAAAGTGCTGTGAATATTACTTGGGACTGAATTAGGGGACGATAAGCAGTAACAAAAGTTAATGTTTTAAAAAGCAGGCGGAAGCCGTTGCTTTTGTGAGATCTTATTCTGGATTTATCTCGTTCAGGTAAGCACACCTGTATCAACGGCCACCAATATGGAAATCAGCTTTGGGGGAAGGGTCTAATTGGGGAAAGTTTCACGCTCCTACAGGAGACCAACATTGCTCAGCAACTTTGGGGCACAGAAATTGTTCAGGGATGAAATGCAGGTAATCCTTGAAAACATTTCATTTAGTGAAGTTAGCAATGGCACCGGGAAGGGGGAGGGGAAGTGACATGCCTGTTTTTCACATGGCTGTTGCAGCATCTTCATGGTGGTGATTAAAATTCAGATGCTTGGCAACTGGCTCAACGGTCGCAGTGTACTGGTTGAAGTGTTCTGGGGTCCTGCGATCCCCTTTTGCAACCTGACAAAAGTCAAAGGGGAAGCCAGATTCACTGAACCGAATTACAAACTTAACAAAATGTTGGGGTCAATTGTGGTTAGAAGTCGAGGACTACCTGTAAAGAGACTTTAAACCGGAGTTTGGCAGCATCTTCCAATTGATGCTTTTCATTCAATGGTGTGAAGCCTTTGGACCTTTTTCTGTTTATGTTTTTGGCCACCCTAGGATGAAATGTCTGCAGGAATTTACCTTGTATGCATTTCTGCAAATAGGAAAACGCCCAGTAGACTTTTGCAATCCCCTGTTGATTTAAGCAACTCCTGTTCCCCACAGAGGAAAAGGCTTATAAAGGTCAACAACTGAGCAGCTCCAAAGTTCAAAGATGACCTGTTTATAGCACCTTTTTTTAAAAAAAAAAATATCCAGGAGCATCTAGCGCCTTTCCGTGCTTGTTTCCCTTGTGGAATTCGGGGGAAAGGTTGGATTGGCTTGACTGGCTATATCCGCGTTGATGCAATGTAACGTCACCCAGAGTTGTTCTTCAAGCGCTATTAGCATGGCTACAAAACTCCAGATTGCCACTAGGGGGCGGCGGCTCCGAGACAGCTCGCCGGCTTTCTCCCGCCATCTGCCGGTCTCGCGAGGTTCTGCAGCCTGAATCGGAGCGTTTTAGCGCAAGAAACGACCAACAACGGGCAGTTGATCCCCGCGCCTTGACTTGCTAGATCTAAATCAGGGGTAGGCAAGCTTGGCTCTTTTATGACTCGTGGACTTCAACTCCCAGAATTCCCGAGCCAGCTATGCTGGCTCGGGAATTCTGGGAGTTGAAGTCCACGAGTCATAAAAGAGCCAAGCTTGCCTACCCCTGATCTAAATGAAGGCAGGGATGCGCCCGGGCGCCTCCCCACCATCGGGATGCCCGGACAAAACCATGTCGCCTTCTCGACTCAGGTGCCTTTTGTCCCGATGGAATGGGGCCCCCGACTCCTCCTGCGTCAGGCCTGGTGACTACAAAGCCCATCGCTCTGTCGAAGCCCCTGAGAGCGCTGGAGAGCGCGAGAGGACGGTACAGTCTGCCATTCCCCTCCATTTGGCTTCTCCCGCGCAGGGGCAGGGCAGCATCCTAAGCTTCAGGAGACTTGCATGCAACATTCAACGCAAGTGAAGCTTACCGTTTAAGTTGCCAAGATTTATTTAAATGAGTGCATTTATTAGAGGACCAGGACATGATTCGAAATGTTCCCGTATGCCTTTCTGAAACGTGGTTTGTTTTTGTTTGTTTTGTTTTGTTCTTAACGCCCTTGCTGAATGGGAAGCGAAGCTGCAACCTCCAAGCAAGGATTGTGCAAGAAATCCTACGCGCCCGCGGAAGGGCCATTTTTTTTCTCTCTCTCTCTCTCTCTCTCCCTCCCCCCCGCGCCCATTGAAACAAAGCAGCGGAAACGCTCCATTTGAAGGCGAAACCGTAGGCCCAGTGCGCACGCGCGGTAAACAAAAAAAAAAGGCTGCGCAGAACCCGCGCGAGACCGCCGGCGCTAGTTCAGATCGATGCGCCTGCGCCCTGAGGCCATGTTCGGCGAAGGGCGTGGCCAAAGCCGGCCCTCGAGCGTTACGCCTGCGCGGTGCGCGGAAACGAAGGGGGGAGAGACCTTCAGCTTGACAAGAAGGGGCGGTCAGGCGGCGGCGGCGGCGGCACAGTCTGAGGTGCGGCCGGTGGGCCGGTGAGGTGGCTGGCGGGGGGGCGGGCGGGCGGGAGAGGCGGTTCCCTGGCTCGCCTTCGCTTTGCGGGAAGGACGTCGCCCACCTCCCCCTCACGGGCAGCCCGAGGCTGTGGAACCCGGAGGGGAGGCGAAGGCCTCGATGGGCCTGAGGGCTCTGGGGGGGGGAGTGGGTGGGTGGGTGCGTAAACTCTCTTGTGGCAATTATTCATCCTCCTCTGTTGTGGGCGGGGCGAAGGAGGGGCGAGGCGGGGGGGCGTTTCCGGGGTCCAAATCGGGGAGACACGAGGAGCCCCTCAGCAGGCGCCCCTCCCCCCCTCCACGTGCCAAAGGCTGCGGGCACCTGGCGCCGCGGCAGGTGGGGCAGCTGGAGCTCCCACTGAGCCTCCCCACTTCGTCCAGGGGTGGGAGGGATGCTGGCTGAAGCCGCCAGCCCTGAACGGTGGGCAACAGGGAGGAGGAGGAGGAGGAGGGAGCTGCGTTAGATACGGGTTCGCCCCCCATTGAGCTCTTTGGGGAAAAAAATCATAAAAAGCGGGATATAAATGAATGAAAACACCGCGTGGTGGGAAGGTGTGTTTTAGGTAACGTTCGCCAGCTTGAGTTCTTTGGAAGGAAAAACGGGGTGCAATTCAATGGGTCGGTCCAGGCCTGATTGCTCAGTCAAAACTCCCCCCATGAGAGCTCACCTCGAGGGGAGGGCTGGGGTGGAGGCTGGGGCATCCCGTGAAGTCACAATGGGCATTGTTTACTGTGGCTTGGTAGGTGGCTCCTAAGCCATTTTGGCTTATTAACCCGGGGGTTTGGTTCTGAGGATGTTGAGGGCCTAAGGCTGCCATGGAGGGGCAGCAGGGAGGGAGCACAGTCATCTCTGTGCAAGATGGGTAGGTTCCAAAGCCAGCTCTTCAGATGTGTTTGCTAGGAATTGCCCTTCTGACATGTCTGGGAAAGGATTGGTCATAATATTGGGTTAGAATTGGAGAGGCTTGGGCTGACAATGAAACTGATCATAATCGGAGAGACTAGATTGAGGTTCAGTCCCTTGCGTAGCAAAGAGACCCATTGAGCAACCTGCAGAAAGTGTTTTCGAACCTAGCCTTTCTGACAAGGGTGGCTCTACAGATCAACATTGGAGGGACCAATAATAGTGACTTGGCTTCTTGGCAAGAAAGGTAAGGTAGCAGAGTATCATAAATACAGCTATGGAAAGGCTATTGATTGCCTCTGAAGTTTTAAAATATAGAATTTAAGCTGTCTTAAATTAGGCCAGATGTCTGTCCATCTAACTCGGTTTAATGTAGAATTTCCCAACTTGATGCCATCTGGGCTAGTAGATTGGGCTACTACCCTGACTTCAACTAGCATGACTATTGGGCGATTGGGCTTGGTTTATTTTTCAATCTGAACTTTCAGACAGATATGGTAAGATAAAAACATTTGAAGAATGTCTGCTCCAAGCAGCAGGTGACCAGCATGCTTATGTAAACTAGTTTATGGTCATTTTTAAAGAGGATGATAGGACTTAGTGGGAAGGTGGTATAAATAATATTGGAATTACATCCTTCAAAATAGCTTTGAGTGGCATGTATTCATAATATTTATAAAGCGACCCAAATGGATTCATGACTCTTGAGGGCATACATTAAATAAAATCCCAAAGAAAATACCGTATTGCAAAAAAAAAAAAAATAGCCATACGATGATATCAAGAACATAAATCCAGAAATCCATATAAGCAACATACAACCGGGACTCTCCAATTATGTACTCCCATAAGATTGTCTCATCCATCATTTTAGTTTAAGGGGGTGGGGGTCAAAGCCACATTTTAAAATCTTGAAGGCTTACAAGGTTCAGGCCATAAAGAGCTTTTTGGTTGAATAGAAATCTCGCTGTTTATCACATGTATATTTTGCCTTTTTATCAGGAGCTCAAGAACTAAGTACTCCCCATTCTATCCATCACCTTATGTCATTCTCAGTTTGGTCAAACATTTTGAAATTTGAAAATGAAGAATGAATTAGAGCATGAGTGTCAAACTTGATCACGTCACGTGACGTATCATGACGTATTGCAGTGTTTTTTGCCTTTGCGGAGCGAGGTGGGCATGGCCTGCACGTGATGCATCCGGCCCGCAGGCCACCCCTGAATAAAACATGCAATAATGCCTTCTCCCTTATCCCTAATTAGGTCACATGGGGAATTACAAGTATTGTGAAGTCAGCAATGATGTCACAATCCACCAATGAAAAATTTTGAAAATACTGGCTACCTTGGTATTCTAATACATCTTTTGAAAACTAACTTAAAACATGGCTAAAAGATGGGAAATTGTGTTCCCAACATATTCAAAAAAGTGTTCTTGTCCTTTGTCTAGTTCACCTCTTGCAATATATTCTAAGGCTTCTATTAAATCATATATGAGACAGTATTTGATGCTACATGTATTGTACCATGTACATAGAGTGCCTCAGCTTTAATACCTGAGCTATTGTGAATCAGCAGATGGGTTGTATCTAGGAATACCTACACCAATTCTTGTTTATTTAGAATCGTGTGAACATAAATCATATACATGCATATTTATTTTGCTGGCTGGGGAATTCTGAGAGTTGGAAAACATTGTTCTAGTAAACTCAACTAAATTTACCTTTGTTTGCATTGTTGTACTTAACCTGTTGTGTAAATTTGCCTGTTTGATTATGCTACTTTGTGGTTCATCTAGGTCAGGGGTGTCAAACTCGCAACGTCATGTGACGTGTCGCGATGTATCACAACTTTTTTGACATTGCCAGCAGTGGGGTGGGCGCGGTTTCACCAATGATGCATCCGGCCCAGTTTGACACCCCTGAACTAGGTTATTAAAGTGATTTATTTATAGTACATTATAGGAAGATTGGGCTAAAACTGCCGTCATACATGTTACATCAATTCAAAAGGGAATTTACTAGTGCCTCAAGGAAGCAGATTCTTTTATCCTAAGGCTAAAATAGGAAGTAACTCACTTCCAGTGTTTACTTTTAAAACAATTGAATGATGAGTTGAAGCAACTTAGTTTAAAAGTTCCTAATAGTTACAGCTTGCAGTTGGCTGGATTACCATGCATCAACTTAACTAGATACATATTAATACCAGATATTAATTTTGTAAGGGCTTTTATTTGAATTTTTTGGTACCCCCTTATGGAAATACTGTGTTGCAGTAGCAGTCTGAAAGAGCACTTCATTCTGAGCTCACCTTATAATGTTGTTATTCACAGAAACATCTAAACTTGTTGCAGGCACTGCTTTTGAAAATCAGTAAGGTGCTGATCTTGTAGTTCATACCATGAACCAACATCTGGTAAGAATGAACTACATGGTATAGTTTCATTTGAGCACATTAGTGCAAGAATGAATTTTGCTTTCTTACACAAAGTTTATGGTTTTCCCTACTAGCAATCTGAATAGAAGCTATTCAGACAAAGTAAGCACATGCAGGGGGGGAAATGGAGTGGGCTATTATTTGAAATGGTCTTTGCAAAAACTTCATGAATGAGATAAACAGCATAACTTGTATAATTAGAAAGTGATGCTTTGAATTCAAATTGAGAATGTTCCTGAATTGTGTCATTGAAGTAATGATTTAGCAACACAGTCTATTTTTGATATGAAAGTCTGTCAGTCATTGTCCTGCATCATTGCAGGTTTCTATTCTAAACATTCTCCAATTTTTGCATTAACGTTGCCAGTAATTATTAGTACGTCCTTATTTAGTACTTGATCTGCTATTTGTTGCAGTATTCTACAGAATTCATCCACAATTTCTCCAGTATCTTTGTGTATTACACCTATATAATCGTGAAATTGAGTATCTGTCCATAAATCTGATTATTCTGTCACTGACTGAGTTATATTTCATTATAAAAGTATGTTCTGGAATTTAAATTTAATGTGAGTAGGTCATCATTCCAGATCAACATGGCAGATACTAGAAGTGATGGGGGGTGGGGGAGAGAAGAGCGAGAGAGATGAGAATAGCTTGTCCATACTTACACCCAGTCTGTATGCAAGATACTCTTGGCTCTGTCTTTTTTTATATATAGTAAAGTACTTTATCTAAGCAGTAGTTGGTATGAGCGAGGACAGAACTGAAAAAGGATTATAAGAACTAGATAGCAGAAGGTGTGCATGTCATAGATACAAAGGAAAGTAGAAGAACATTTGTATGTACTTTTGCTGAATGATGCATATTTTGGAACAATCATTGTGGCAAGAATTAATGCGAAGAATAGTAAGGCTTAGTCTGAATCTCCGTTTTTTTAAACAGGTCTGCAAGTTTGGGGAATCATTAACTTGCAGAGACTAGTAAACGGTAAGATTAGGAACAGATGGGATTACTGAATGCGAATGTGCTGCTTTTGCTGAGCTATCGATTCTTCACTTATCACCTCTCATTACATTCAGTATGGAAGCTTATTCAGAGTTGTATCCTATCCATAGTCTTTCTGATGGGCAGCCCAAAATAGCAGATTTCTTTCCTTACAAGTTCTCAACAAATGTATTAAAACGAGTGTGACTTTTTATTTTTTCTGCTCGAGATATGTCCCAGTACTATCCATTTTGCCAGCATTCAGATGGAAAGTACCGGTATATTCTGGTAGAAGCATGTACCTGTGAGAAATTTTAGAACCCCCCCCCCCGACATTGGAGTGCTTTCTTATTGTACAGGCGCATCCCTCAAATACACACAATCTCGTGCTTAGAAATATGCAGAATTTTCTATCACACAGTTCTGACTCTGGAACAGATTGTTACAGCATCAAAACCAGCCCATTCCAAGTGTCCAGTAATGGTCTGACTTCAAACTAGATCCGCCTAGGTGTTCCAGAAGTGGAACCCTTCAAGGTCACACTATTATTGGAACACTTGGAATGTCCCTTTAGATAGTCTGACCCAGCTCTCAGAACATGGTTTTTTCATCAGGCCTGGGGATGCCTTGACAGCAGGGAGACTGCACGACATGTAACATTCTGATTCGAACTTGGTTTTAATAATAATGTAATTGTTTTAATCGATTTTATAATATGTGTAAATCATTGGCTTTATTGTATGCTACTCAGAGTCACTTTGGGTGAGATAAGTGGCCATATACATTTGATTAAATAAATAAATGCCATATTTTGCATGACACTGCTCTCCATACATATTTTCCATGATGGCGTCCTACATATTTGAAGGAGTGCTTACTTACTCTTTGGAATTTTGTTTGGGATAAAGCCAGTAGTGTTTGTCACTTTTCACACCCAGAATCTTTTAAGATAGAAGGAATGTAGATTTGAATTCATGTACCAAAGGTAAATTTGCATTTTTCAGAGAAACTGGAATATCTAGTCAACAAATAATGATATAGTATGAGAAAGTACATCTCTCACTTAACTATATGCTGATTCTCATTCTCATAGAAGTTGGTGTCACTGAAAATAATGTTTTGAAATAGTATGTCGCCGGCATACTCAAATTATTTTGAGGTTAATCAAAACTATTCACCAAGAAATCCTTTTAATTTATTGGGACTTTAAAAAGATACGGACGCCAAAAGAATTGTGTGAAATATGTTTAGACTGAGAAATGGAAACTGATTTAGAGTCACACTGGAATATTGTGGTCTAATAAAACTCAGATCTGAATTTCCCTGGTATTAAATATAATGCTGCATCAGGTGTATCATCTTGGCCTGTATTAGATCCCCTTTATTAGAAAAGTATTGTAACTGTACATCAGAGGAATTAAATTTGGGATTAGGGGTTCAGAATTTTAAGAATATTAAACGTACAGTACATTTATTTTTTAAAAAGTTAAATTTGGATTATGTTTAAGTAAAAAAAATATTTCAGTCTCTCACAAATGCTACTTATTATATTCTGATGATAACACTTTTTTCCTCTCTTCCATACTTGACAGGTATACTTAAAAGAGGAGAGTCCTTCTGTAGATTCACAGTGAGAAGTAAATGATTTAGGAGCTCAACTGTGAAATACAGAGTCTGCAACCATGTTCGCCTGTGGCCCTAGAGTCTCAGGTAGATCTCTTTCTCGCTCTCTCTCTATAAATGTCTACATAAATATGCGTATTCTTACAGACGTTCAGATGTTTAAAGTAAATAATTAGAAACCAAGAGTCCGGAGATGGCGTTAATAAGAAAGTTACTGTTTGGTCTTTTGTTGAACATTTGCAAGGAGTTCTTGTTTGTCTTCTGTGGGGCCATATTAGAAACCAAGTCTGGCAAGACTAAAATTCTTGTTGATCAAATTTCAGGAAAAAAAAACTATTAAACTTTTGGAGAAGCACAAAAACATGCTTAATAGAGGTAAGGTTGTTAGTGAATAGCATTTCAGTTTTGTGAGTGGAAAAACAAGGTGAGAGATTCACATTACAAAGTCGGCAACCAATTTAGCACTAATTTATTAATATAAAGAGACAGGTCCCAGTGTCTAAAAATAAAGCAGGAATAAAACAGCATTTCCTCTCAAAGAAATAAAATATCCTGTTGAACTTCAACTCTCTTTCCAACGTCTAGCTTCCCACAGGCCTGGAAATTTCTTACGGAGGAGTTAAGAAAGTTGGGATCGAAATATATGTGAAGGATGGGCAGGAATGGAAAATTCTTGAAAGGAGTCATAATGTTATTGTTGGAAAGATATAAGAGGGAGGGCCTGGGAGGAAATGTATTGCTGGAGCCTAATTCAATTGTTGGGTGTTGTTTTTCAACATACAGCATTTTTCACAAGTCCTGTATCCCTGAAGGTTTGTGAATAGACCGTCAGGACTTCATCACTTGCGATATATAAAGAGTTGTGAACCACTACTGAAGTTGTGTCCATGTGTGTGCTTGAGTTTTTTCTAAATCTATTGCAATCTTGCTTCTTGTAGACCCTATGAATATTCCACCAGCTTATTGTGACCTGGGAAAATCTGCTAGGGATGTATTCAACAAAGGATATGGTGAGTAATGTATTGCCCACAAACCCAGTTTTGTTCTTTTCACCTTAGCCTTAGACTGGCTGTCTAGAAAAAAAATTATATTCTGGTACTACTCATCTCTTAGGGAAATCTTCTTTTCAGATGACTTTAAAAAATGTTGGGTTTTTTTTTATCATTGGATAACATTAAATTTGCAAGATTTTTTTGCGGTGCTCAGAACCCAAGCACGATATTCTAGACTTTGGTAATTGTGCGACATAAAGAAAATGTGAGAGCAGAGGTCCATGATTAATCAATAATCTTGATTTTTTTTCAGATGTCATAATTTTGAAGCAAAAATCTACAATTATTAATAAATCAGTTTGCTTAATTATATTAGCTTTTACTATAAGCATTTACAAGCATTTACATCAAACTTGCCTTCCATTTTAATAAATTCTGAAAATGGTAACTTACTCATTCCTAATGTTTCTGTGGGGACAGATAAACCTCTAGATTTGTCCTGAGCATGGTAAGAACTTCAGAAGAGCATGACAGGATTGGGCAATATAACTGGAATTGCTGTTGTTCAGTGACATGGTAACTATTTCAGACAAATATATGCTGTTTATCACATCTATTCTGGTATGTATTTTAATTTTAGGATTTGGAATGGTCAAGTTAGATTTGAAGACCAAGTCTTCCAGCGGAGTGGTAAGCAGTGACCTTATTAAAAAATTTCTGTAACAAAAGGCTTTGTGAAACATCCAGGAAAATCTCTGTAATACTAAAGTAGCACAAACAAATATTCCTTTTTAGAATCCCTAAATCTTACCTCCCTGTCAGTGTTTTGTGACGACTTTTTCAGATCTTAATATTTTGGAGTGTGGACATAGTAACCTGCAAAGAAAGATTTTAATTGATGGCAATTTTATTGTGCATTTATCTACTATGCTTGGAGCAATTATAGTAAGAGGGATAAATAATTGAAGGACTATATAATATGATTGATATAATTGGAAATCCAGGTATAAATGGTAATATGTAGGATTAATCAAATTTTACTGATGGATTAACAGTGCTAATTTAATTTTTCCCCCTTTTTGCATGCAACACTTTTTGGATGTGTAATTAGCTGGTAAGAATACACTATATTCTCTTCTATATGCTTTTTGTTAAGGTTTATTTATTTAGATTTTGACCCAGTCTGTCTCTAAGCCATTCCGAGGGTTTAAAAAAATGTGATAAACAGGCTCTAAGTGTTGCACTATTAAGAAGAACCATTTATATTGGAACCGTCCAAAGAATGAGAGCTTGGCATAAAATATTCACCCATATTTTATCACATCAAACTTTGCACCATTCCCCAACCCAGTGTAAATCCTTCACCTGCTTAGAAATTCTCACGAATTTTAGAATTGGGCTTGATTATTAAAAGCAGTCTAAGGGCCTAAACCCTAATTAGATTGATTGTAAATGTTGCATACTTTCTGGCAGAGTTTTTTTTTTTATTGGCATCTTTACCACAGTGTGGAATTTCTAGTGGGGAGTTCAGTTTTTGAAATTTGTCTGGTTCTCCCAGTAGCTCTGTGTGGCATTGGCCAACTACCAGAAGGGCTGACCACCCTCTACATCTTTGCAGCACTTAAGACATATGAACCTGGAATAATGGGATTTATTTCTTCATTACATGATCTAATGTATGATAGTTTTAAGTACATTCTGTTTTGTTAAGGTAGGGATGGGCAGCATTTTTTCTGTTCCTCTCTGTTGAGGACTGCCTGTGGGGCCTGCCTGAAACAAGGAGTAGGGCACTTGCCAGAAATGTATGGAGAATATTTATCGCTTTCTGATACCCTCCCATTTGTTCTTCCAAAGAGCAGACTACTAGGGAAGGTACAGAGCGAAATGAACACCAAATTTCTTGCGTGGGAGTTTTGAAACTTAAGTCAAAGGCTCCAGAATGACAAGAATCAGAAAAACTTGCTGAATCAATAGACTATTAATAGTAATAGATTAATAGTAGTATGGAAAGGTATAATTTTATCGGTGTCATGGCACACGCTGAATTATAAGACCTCAGACAGGAGAAATATATCTTGATAAGGTCCTAAAATTCAGTATAGATTATATTTATAATGCTGCACAGGAAGTACAGATCATGTTGTAGATCGGGGTGTCCAACCTTGGCAACTTTTAAGATTTGTGGACTTCCAACTCCTAGAATCCCCCAGCCAACATGGCTGGTTGGGGAATTCTGAGCGTTGAAATCACAAGTTGCCAAGGTTGGACACCCCTGTTGTCTGAAATGGTATAGGGCATGGGTAGGCAACCTTGGCTCTGGGAGTTGAAGTCCACAAGTCATAAAAGAGCCAAGGTACCTACCCCTGGTATAGGGTTTCCTGCCTGAGCAGGGGGTTGGACTAGATGACCTCCAAGGTCCCTTCCAACTCTGTTATTCTGTTAGATGGAGCTTGAATTTATCAACATTGCATGTTAACCCCCAAATATTTGCAACTTAAGAAAAATGTATTTTGTTTACAGGAATTTACTACTAGTGGCTCTTCCAACACAGACACAGGCAAAGCCTCAGGCAACCTTGAGACTAAGTATAAGTTTAAGGATTATGGACTTACCTTCACTCAGAAATGGAACACTGACAACACCTTAGGCACAGAACTCACCATGGAAGATAAGGTAAGAATGGGGAGCCTAGGCTAAGACACGCCTTGTATTGGGAGGAATCAATACGATTAATTGCACTTAATTTATTCTATGCAGAGTCCAGAATAAAAATAGATTTTGTGTATTATAGAAGAAATAGTTTTTAAAAATAGTTTTCTCCCATATTTTTCGTAGATCAGAGCTTCATACTAATTTGTACAAAACTAAAGATAATCATGTAACATTATGCTATGTTTTTATACTGTTAGTGTGTTTTCCTATTTCATAAGCTGCTGTGATTGCAGCGGGGTGTATATTTGATTAGTAAATAAATAACAAATGAGCAAGGGTAGCACTCGATCTGTGAAAATCCCTGGAGAATTAAAATCTGAGGATGAGCATCGGGTGGATTTTTTCCTAGTATCTAAAGATTAGGAAGAGGAGTTCCGAGTGAAAATCTGAGAAAATAGTGAAACTGTTTCTAAATTCCACAAGCCCCAATTTTGGGGAGATTTTAAGATGTTATCCATTCTTTTGATTCACAGTTAAATTTCTAGTAATTGAAGAAATATAATTCAATATAAGTACACAGCAATGCTGATTGGATACTATTTGATGTTTGAAAGGCAATTTTTCAATTTCAAACAATTGAGCTTCATGCTATAATGGTAAATGTGCCTTGTCTGTAAAACCAAAACACAGCTTTTAGGATACCATTGCCGGCGTTATTTCACTTCTTTGTGTTGCAATTCTACTGTGATTTACTGAGAGAACAAGAAATGTTAAGTAGAGGATCCTAAAACAGGACAAAAATGTAACCAAATTGTGGGAAGAAAGAACCAATGTATTCATTTCCTTTTTTCCACTCCAGCTGGCTGAGGGGATGAAGTTGAGTCTGGAAACCATGTTTGTACCAAATACAGGGTAAGTATTCCTCTAAAAGATCTCTTTCATTGCATCCCTTCCCTATAGGATGTTGTGTAACATCCAGGCATCTTTTCTAAATCCATGAGCTTAAATCCCTCTCCTGGGACCCCAGACACTTTTGGAAAATTACCAAGCTGTAGGAGATATTAGATGTTCTTCTATGTGTATGTAACATGTCTTTAACATGTCAATAAAATACAGTTTGGGGGTCCCATAGATGCCTTCTAACTGTTGCTGACTGTTCTCGTAACATTGGGTTGGCCAAGCTTTATCCTTCAAATTTAATAGAAAATGTCAAATGAAACATAGAATGTGCTATATGCAAGACAGCCTGACTCCATTTTCTCTTCTTCTTCTTCTTCTTAACCTCTCCTTTGCCAGGAAGAAAAGTGGGAAGTTGAAGACATCTTATAAACGAGAATATATAAATTTAGGTTGTAATGTTGACATCGATCTCTCAGGACCAACCATTCATGGCTGGGCTGTTTTGGGCTATGATGGTTGGCTTGCTGGCTATCAGATGGCTTTTGACACAGCCAAATCCAAACTTTCACAGAATAATTTTGCCTTGGGCTACAAGGCAGCAGATTTCCAGCTGCATACAAATGTGTAAGTACTGATTGGAAAGGAGGGGGGAGGGGGCTGAATGTGTGTGTGTGTGTGTGTGTGTGTGTGTGTGTGTGTGTGAAATAAATGTTACAGTTGAATACCGTGTTTCCCCGAAAGGAAGAAGTGTCTTACTTTCTTTTTATCCCCAAAAGCCCCACTATGTCTTACTTTCGGGGCACGGCTTATATTGATTGGAAAACAATTGTCAGTTTTATTTTAAGTATTTTAAGTATATATGTCTTACTTTCGGGGTACGGCTTATATTAGCCGACCTCCTGAAAACCCCGACACGTCTTACAATCGGGGGTGTCTTACTATCGGGGAAACACGGTAGATCTCTGTCCTTGGAAGTGGTGCGGACAGACTAAATAAAGTCTGGCTGTACTTGAAACAGGTTCCTTTTCTAATTGTCTGTCAGTTGAGATTTTGGTAGAGTGGCAGCTATTAGCTTTTTATTTTGTAATTTGAAAAAGGCCCGACATTTTGAGAATAGCTGACCATGTCAGAGAGTGCAGACAGAGCTGATTGGCTGGTTGTAGTAACGTCCATCCTGAAGAATTTGGACTCCTTATTTATATTTCTGTCCAGTTCTTCTTCCCTGTATCTACACTGTGAGTTATACAAACATTGTAGAAAGAAGGCTGTGCCCCCCCCCAAAAATCAGGAATTTGGTAGGATCTGATGAAAGCTCAGGTCTTTGAATAAAACATGTTAGTTGGACGTCGGATTTTTTTGATTAAGTGATTTTCAACTTTATACATGCTCGCTCCATCTCCTGATACAGCCGGGAGAAATCCATTGAGACATTTTTGCAGCCTTTTCAGTTCCAACTCTTCTTGAGGAATCTTTGTACATCACCTCACTCTGAAGGGTTGGATACATTAAAAGAATGCCAGATCCAGAGGGAAATTATTCAATTAGATTATTCAATTTCTTATCAGACTGTTTACCGAAGGACAACGGGGGAAATAACATGGGATGGGAGGGGGCTTGAATTGGGAATTATTTTAAGTAGGGGCAGAAATGGAATTTCTTATGATTTGTTACCAACAGGAATGATGGCACTGAATTTGGTGGTTCAATCTACCAGAAGGTTAATGACAAGGTGGAAACAGCTGTAAGTCTTGCTTGGACTGCTGGTAGTAATAACACTCGGTTTGGCATTGCCACCAAATATCAGCTAGATGATAAAGCCTCTGTCTCGGTAAGAATGTAGCCAGTTTTCTAGAATATTATAACTATGTGTTGGTTAATGGAGTCATTTGGATGTCGTATATTCTCTTTTTCTCTCCCTTGTCTTTCCCTCCTATTTACTTAGAAGTTTGGAAACTCCTTGTGAGTTAATGACTTTTCTGAATCTGCCATAGAAGCTGTGGCTAATTTCAGTTTGGCCAGCTTCAGGAACTGTGATTTGAGGTTGACTTGCTAGCTGTTGCCAAATTCGGATGACATAACATTGAACAGCAGAACTGAGGGGAAGCACGGACTATTCACATCTCACTAAACCTGCCCTGGTTTTGCTACTTCTGAGTTTAGAATATAGAACACAGAACATCTTTAATTAGTCTATTTCCATGATGGGAAACGCTGTAGTATTAAACTACCCCCTTTATCACTCATGAGTTGTTCTTTTGGAACTGTTTTGTATGTTTCAGTGAACACTGCTAGCTTACAAAAACATGTGTGAATATATCATTTGCTGATGGTAGCTTTAAGCTAAGTGTATAAAGGAGAGGACCTTAACCTGGGATTCATGGTCAGCCTTCAGAGGATCTGGGAACTTGAGTAGGAAAAAAAAAATTGCAATTTTATTATCAGTAACCTCTAACAGAACTTTAGCTATTTATTTACCAATAAAATGTGGGCAATCAAGTAATTTATGGCCTCTAGACTGAAAAAAAAACCCACCTTAGTTATTTCCCAGTAGTTTTATATATAGGAACGGCAAGATTTATATCTATGGTTGTAGGAACTATTCTTTTGTCCAAGGTCACTGAAGGAGAATCCTTGCACAGCAAAACTTTTTTACGGGCAATTGTTACTAGCTTTTCCTAATCTGTAAGTTGTTAGCTCTAATTCTCAAAAAATTCAGCTTCAAAATATATGCATAAATGCTTATCCTAGGAAGAAACCCACATTATGTGCTACACTTTATTTCCTTTTAGGCCAAAGTGAATAATGCCAGCCTCATTGGACTTGGTTACACTCAGACTCTCCGGCCTGGTAGGTTAATGATTTGCTTTCCTGAATGCTCAACTTTTCATTTTAATAGCACCATAGTTGTACAAAGCTTCTTGTGATTCTGACCATTGGCTTGGAAATACGTAGGCAATGTCAGCTGAAATTCAGAATAGCTCAGTGGGATTCCATGTGGATCACAAGGGTGGAGTATATGAATCTGGCAAAGAACAGTACATGTTCTAACAACCATGCCAAGAGAGAATCCTGTCCTAAGAATTGAAGGGCAAATGAAGGGACGGGAGCTAGATTAAACAAAGCTAATCTGGAGATTTCTCATGTGAAACTCCCCAGCAAATGGGATCGTTTGACAAAAATTTGAAATCTTGAGACCTGCTACTCTATGCTTCAGTTTTCCCAGCCATGGCTTCTCCTGCCTGTCATTTTTTTTCTTATTCTTTATTCTGCTATATTCTCTAACAATGACATATTCCTACCAGGTGTGAAGTTGACTCTCTCAACTTTGATTGATGGCAAGAATTTCAGCACCGGCGGCCATAAAATCGGTCTGGGATTTGAGCTGGAAGCTTAATGTAGGTTTTGATGAAGTATTAGATCTTTATTTGGAAGATGAAGGAGAAAATAAACCCCACATGTTCTGGCCTTAAACTCTTCTGTGAAACTTCAAAAAGCGTGAACTTGATATTCTTCCAAAGAATTGTTGTAACCCCCCAACACTGAAGTCTGGAGAGTGCAACCTAATGAAGGGCAATACTTGAAGGAATGCATGGAAGTTGTAATGGTTGTAATGTTACATGGAAGTTGTAATGCTACATTTCAGTTCAGTTCTTCAGTTATTTTAAAAGTGTTCCTTGGAAGACAGCATAGCCTCTGGTTAAAGGAAGAATCTCCCACTTCCCATCCTTCTGTGTGACTTCATCACATTGTGCATGTCCGACATTTCATGACCTTTTGTAAAACTGGTCTCTGTGCTGTAGTGAAAGCTTTGGTTTTGCATCAAAATGGAAATAAATGAAATCACATTTGGAACCCAATCCTTTGTTTGATTAATGCTACTTTTAAAATCCTAAATGTTCTGTTTGGGACCAAACCAGCCAAGATAGAAAAATTAATTGTTGGAGGGGTTGCATGACATTTCTTTCTGTAACACACAGTTTTGCTGCCAAAGGAAACTATTTAAAACTGGTGCTCTCTCAAGTAGAAAAACTAAATTCTTTTATATAGTTCTTGACAGAGAATAAATATAGTAGCAAGCTAAATGACCCTTTCTTCGCCACCGGAGAAAGGCATGCTGAATAGCAGCACTCACCGTTTTGGATGTTATTTTTATTCTATTTCCCTCTCAAGGAATATCATTATCAGAATGTGTGCCTTTCAGATACTATCAATTAAACTGCTTAACAAATAAATTAATAAAATAGCTACTGTGTCTGCTTCTGTATTAGAAATGGTAGTTTATATCCTTTATTACAAGAGTACATTTTCTTCCATTATGGTCTACCGTAAAAATATAATAGAAACATCCTTTACAATTGAAGGGCAGTTTTTTTTAAAAAAAAAACCAAACCCCTGCTCTCTAAGGCCTGCAAAACGTGGCTTGGGAAAAAAATTCAGGCAAGATTTTAAGGCACAAAACCTTATATTTTAATAATGTACTTTAAAATGTAAGCTTAATGTAGCCACTTATTCCTCTTTTCAGGAAACAAATATCACTGGGAATAATTGAACCATGGAATATTGGTGGTTCCTCAGATCCTAGATATTTCACGGCTTTCAATTTTTTAATCATAACCCAACACAAAACCTGGTTAGAGGAACCAAAACTTTTTGACCAGGCAGAGTTGAAGAAGAGTGGTAAATTTACCACTTACAATAACCAAATAAGGCTTCAATATCTTTTTATTTCTTTGATGATATTTTTACTTATTTCAAAAGTGTTGACAGCAAAATCTATTGAAGCTGCATATGCCACTCAAACTTTCAAATGGCTTCAGGGGGAAAGACTGTAGAGAGACTGATAACTGTGTTAAGTCTCTATCCTTACATTATGATGTTTCTAGCTCTCATGGAAATCAATGCACATTCTGTCCCACAAATATATTTAGAGCAATACTAATGGTATTGTATGATATGTGGAAGTGTCATATTAAGAGTGCTCCAAATTCTTTTCTTGGTGGGAATGGAGAATCTTGTGTACATCTGTGTAACAAAATTTATGTTAACTATCTTCAGTGTCTGCAATTAAGCAGTAATATGGAAACAGGCACCACCAGGTGAACAACAAAAGCCGTACAGAAAAATATACTTTATATACAGTTGAGTAAGAATCAAATACAAACTTAGGATCACCCAGTAGGCTGCAGATATAGATTTCTGACCAAGAACAGCACTTACAGTAAGGTCTGGTCATCAACGTGATGGAAAGTTAATTATTTTGTGATTAAATTAAGATTATTTTCACATCTGAGTTTGTTCTAGGCTTTTTCTTTCTTCTGGAAGTTTCAGCCAACTCCAGTCCAAAGTCTAAATATAAAGAAAATGCATGTTCCTATTAATGTACTCTGCATTTGTTAACATAGATAAACCAGGGATGGGATGGAGAGTTTTCCCACATGAGAAACCAGGATTGCTTGGGGAAGGCTGATGCCCTGCCCCCCCTGCCCCCCATGATGTTGCCTGGTACCCCAGGCCAGACTGGAAAAGCCCGTGGGCCAGATGTGGTCTGCATGCTATAAAATGCTCAGTTCTGAGGCAGACCAATAGATACGTGAATTATTCTCCCCTTTTTAATTTTTCCTCTATCTCTCTTTAAGCAGTATGACTAGCTGGCTGAAAAATGAGAGTTGCTCTTACTACTTTTCTCCTAACCCATCACTTTATAGCTGAGGATAAGAAATTACCATGAAGCTGTGTTCTTGATCCTTCATTGTATCAACCATGACATTCTCCAGCTGACTGCAGAGGCTATGAGATTCCACCAGCAGATCCTCACTAAGAGACAAAATTATAAAAGGAAACTATAAAGACATTTCACACGGAAAATATTTGGTATGCCATCTCCTAACTCACTGCATACTTTTGTCAGGACAAGCAAACTTTTCATCTCAAGAAGTCTCTTACTAGCCCAATTAAAATAGTAGTTTTTTTTTTTTTTTGCAAAATAACTGATTTTTTTCCAAAACGCAAAACGTTTCAAAGGACAATCCACTATGTTCTTAAATAGTATTCAAGAAAATAAGTGTAAAGCTCCTGAATTAATAGATATATTTCAGATTCTGCCAGTTTCCATTGTAGATACGTCTTTGATCCTAATTGGGAAAGAGGTTGTTGAATGGGCGGTCACCTGACCTTGACTGCTTTTTGATTGGAAAAAGACAAAATTACTCCCATTTCATACCTTCACTTTTGTTTGCCTCTTATTGAATGCTCGTGTGCCTACTTGCTGTCCTGTGAGCATTGAAAACAATGCAATCACAGAGCATTGTTGGGAGTTGCAGGTGCACCACACAAGCAGTTTTTCCTTTGGAAATCTCTTTCTCCAATTTCTCTGCTTGGGGTGGCGGAGGATTCCTCCTCCCAGCAGAACTGAGATTGAAGAGTGATTTTAAGAGAGTAACCTGTTTAGGCAGCAAGAAAATGTCAGACAAAAGAAGAGAATGCCTACAGAGATCGCTTGCTTTTTTTCTCCTACCCCACCCCCCACCTTGCAACAGAGCAGAGAGATTGGAGAGAAAGATTTCAAGAGAATATTGTAAGCTGTTTGCATAATGTGTCTTTCCAGTCTTTCTGCTTGGGGGGGTGGGGAGAGCAAGCGATTTCCGTAGGCAATCTCTCCTTTGCTATCGAAAGCAAATAGCTTGCTCTCTTGCAATCCCTTTCCACACTTGAGTAGGCGGGAGAGAAAAAAACCAGGCGCAGGACAATATATACTGACTAATGGCGATCATGTGACTAAGGGAAGCAGCAAGATAATAAATGGTTGTAAATGGGCCATAAAGTT
The DNA here is from genome assembly GCA_034064705.1 of Bothrops alternatus. Taxonomy (NCBI): domain Eukaryota; kingdom Metazoa; phylum Chordata; class Lepidosauria; order Squamata; family Viperidae; genus Bothrops; species Bothrops alternatus. The sequence goes on from JARGCV010000242.1 coordinate 1,419,093, forward strand.
ATTTTTTTCATCACTGCCGTAACTTTGAGCAATCACTGAACAAATGTTCAGTAAGCAAAGACTAGTACAGTTTTCTCTGGAAGAATATGCAAAACAATCCACATAAGGATATTGGGAAGTAGTAATTCACTCCTGTTTTGTATGAACAGTGAAACCAATTCTTTTGGCTAATGTATCCTCAATGAAACTAAGTATTCTTTCCCTTCATGAACTGTGTATCCACAGCCAAACTCTGCTACCCTTGAAACATACAAATCTGCTTTTAAGAGATCTCTACTCATCTCTAAATATAAATTACAATATTAAATATCAATCAGGTTCACCGTGTCACAACCTCATCTTACTCATTCAACTGTCTCTTTGAAAAAGTGAAGGTAAGTTTCCTTACGAAATCCAGCAATTTCATTATCTTGAAAATATATTTAAATGCCCACAATTCCATATATCTTGTATGAGGTGGGCTGTAGATTAATATGCTCTTTGCTCACTTGCTTCCCCTCCTTACATGAGTATGCTTTAAAAAAACCTGTTGACAGTGTTAATCTACAGGCTGCCACATAAAAGCTATATGGAAATGTGAACATTTAAATACATTTTCAAGCTAATAACATTGCTGCACTGCGGTTCTGTGTATTTTGACATCTTGAAGCATACACGTTTGCTTTTAGAGCTCTCTACTGTTCTCTAAAGATAAATCACAACGCATCAGTTACTCATTTGAGTGCCCCTTATCTCTTTTTAAAAAGTGAAAGATAAGTTTCCTTATGAACTGGAAGTATTTCAGCAATGCTGCTGTACTACAAATTTGGCAGTGGGGTTTCCAACAGCTGTTTCTATTTTGAGCATGGAGTGTGTGTGTGTGTGTGTGTGTGTGTGTGTGTGTGTGTGAGAGAGAGAGAGAGAGAGAGAGAGAGAGAGAGAGAGAGAGGCATTGAATGGATGCCAAAATGGGAATGCTGTGCTGTATATCAGAACTTGGAGACATACATTTTAAATTAAGCAGGTTTGAGACAGGAGCTGAAAATAAGTTGCTGCTGGTCAAGAGCAGACAAAGTTTTAATTCATTTATTTAATGCTGGTAATCTGTGAGATTGAAAATGGACAAGCGGTACCACTTCCTGCTCGAATATATTTTCATTTCTCCTATATAAAGCCAGACAGAAATATAACTTCGGTTTCACAGCTACTAAGATTGTTGGCTGAGCAGGTACAAAATTAGCCAAGGAAATGACTGAAGCCTAGGAAAAGGGCCCCTTGTCCGTCAACCAGGAGTGCTGATTTGAAGCCAGCTTATCAAATACTTAGGGAGTCGAAGACTTGGCAACGCAAGGAAATAATAGCCAATCATTGGCCATCAACAGACCAATCAACCAATAGGAAGTCACTGCATAAGTATGAAGCATAGACTAGCCCAAAGCACCTATTCCAGTAGAGAGAAGTTCCCTAAAGATGGACTCTTAACATGAGTCTGAAAGCTTGGAAGAGTTAAACTTCTGGCCCTGGTGACCGACACAGACTGGATCTTGCAACATTATCCTGGGACACCTATATCTGCCTTCATTTGTGAGGATTATAACTGAATGATGCACTAAGGAAGGCTCTTATCTCCTGGATGATTGGCTCAAAAGTGTTAAAGGCTGAAATATTTTTCTATTGCATTACATAATCCTGCATTGCTGAGCAGGACCATGTCACCCTTCCCTGTGACTTCTCCCCTTCTGCAAACAAGATCAACCACAAAAAGGACACTGATCTTAATGCAAAACAGAACAGACGCTGTTTCTCTGCGCAATAACTCTGAAAGTCCCTGGTTGACCTTGGCTAATCTCAAAAAGCAAAATGGGACTGGATCAGACAGGCTTTCTGGACAGAAGGCCAATTTGAAAGTAAAGTGGGGGGGAAAAAATCCAGAAGGCAACAATGCAAACTATTTCTAAACCATTACCGTGAAATTACATAAAGTTCAACTCACAGAAGGCCCAATTTGGAATATCATCCCAAAGATCTTTTTCTCAAAGATTAATGGAAGCAGTTGAAGCACAACGGTAGGAAATGATGTAAACCGTAGCTAAGTAGCCGCCCCGCTTCAACTGACCAACTGCAGGGCCAGATATCCCGATTTAGAAGCCAACTATTTTCACCCTTACCTTTTAATCCCAAAATCCACTAAATGGTTCTGTGGAGTTGTAACCTGGAGTGACAGCTGACCAGGGTGATTAGGACGCGATATGTTGATACTATCTGGGCCTCCACTGACCGGACCACGGACTTTGCTCTGCAGAAGGGGAAAGGAAAAAAAAAGGTGTTTTTACATGCAAACTGGAAATTGGGTGAACTAATGGGATGCCTTAAATCAACATGGTATTTCTTAATGGATTCCTTCCCAGTACGATGGAATTGGAGCATTTCCCATCCAGTAGATTTAGATAACGGGTAGTCCTTCACTTATGACCACAACTGAGCCCAAAATCTCTACTGCTAAGCGAGACACGGGGGGGGGGTTGCCTCGTTTTATGTCCTTTCTCGCCACAGTTCTTAAGCGAATCCCTGCAGATTGTTGTGGGGGGGGTGTCAACAGGCTGACCGCTTAGAGAGGGCTGTAAAGCACAGTGACGTGGTATATTAAGTCTAAGCGCCATTGCTATTTTTCAGTGCTGTCGTACCTCTGAATGGTTACTAAATGAATGGTTGTAAGTCAAGGACTGTGCTGAGATTTCACTCACACATGCAATTTTCAGGAGGTTCCAGAGCTCCTTCTGTCGTTTCTCCTGAAGCCGGACAACTGTTTTCTCGTCTTCGTGCATAAGAATCATCACCTCATCCACTTTAGGAAACAGTTCCAGGGCCTTCTGCTTGCAGACCACGGTGTTACTGCAAAAATGACAACCGAGTCACCTGTTGGTAGCTGAACCACAGGAGGCCAGGATAGTACGGTTAACTTTAGCTCTCTGCGTACGGGCAAGTGTTCCCCTGCTATGCCTGCCTTCCAAATGACCAGCCTCCTTGCTTTAGAAGTGAATTTGGAGAGTCTTACCTGAGCTGAACATACAGGAGACGGACCTTCTTTTCAAATGTCTGGATTGCCTGTAGGAGCAACCGTACTACTTCCTGGCTGTCCCCACTAGTCCTTTGATCTAGAGAGCAATGAGAAGTGTGCAAAATACGATGAACTATTTTGGACAAGAGGAGAGATAAAAGAAGACATTGCTCAGTTCTGCCATTGTTGGAGGGCTCAAGAGCAGTTGTGCTGAACTGGTAGCGGTCAATACTTTGGGTCCACCAGCTCCAAGAATTCCCAAGCACAAGTCTTGAGTTGTCACACAAAAGGAAGTGAATGTAACACACAATCAAGTCAGGTTCTGTAGTTTGATGGTGCTGTGTTACAGAAATGGGCTTTTCTATGCTAAAAAGTTATTGTGGTGCGTGCAAATGGAGCACTTGTCTGTAGCTGCTTAAAACAGCTTCCACACTCCTACTCTTTTGAGTTCAGGGAGAAAAGATTTAGAGCCCTAATTTGTATTATTAGTCACATGTAACCAAACTCTGAAGGAAGAGTCCTATTTACATCAAACGTGGCATAATTACACGTGTAGTTACATATCTTAGTGCAGATGACTATTTACTTGCATTTTCTAAAATGATTTAGAAATCAGTTTTATTTTTGTGACAGCATGAAGAAAAAATCCCGATTTTTTTCACAAGAAAGGGAGTTATGTCATATTACCTTCTTAGAACAATACTACTTTTATGTTTTGTAAAATAAAATCCAGATTAAGAACTTGGAAAAAGAGGAGAAGTCTGGAATATGTTAAACTGACAGAAGATTTAAGCTTGAAAAAAATGTGTCTGGATGATCTCTCTCTTTAGTTTTAGGTATAAGGTGGTCTCTGGACTAAAATATGGCGGAAGACTCCAATATTTTGTAGAACATTTACCTCTTGGTTTTTCTCTCAGTTTCCGGTACAAGTCCTTTGCCTGGTTCTCCCTGTTTAAAATAAAAATTGAGAAACGAAGATCTCAAAATATTGCTTTTTGAGAATTGTAATTCTTCATATACAGCTAGGTTGATGGAGAAAACAGTCTACTAATCACAAGGTATTCCCCTCCCCCCCACCCCGATAAAGCAGCTACTACAATGCAGTTCAAGAGGAAAGATGGAGTCAGACTTTACTCCATTCTAGGCATGTCCTCCTGTCAATTAGACCCATGTTTCTCTGTCTCCACTCTAAAGAAGGAACTGCTTCAAGGAATAGAAAATAGCTCCTAGTATGATTTATGGTTCAGCAAAATCTGTATCCTAATTTCCCCAGTCCCAAATTGCAGCCCTGGCAACACCAAATAGTTCAACATTTTCAGTCGGGGCTGGCTCAGGAATGTTGGGAGTTGAAGTCCACAAGTCATGAAGGAGCCACAGTTCCCCATCTCTGCCTTAGGAGAACAGATGAATCAAACCTATCATATAAATACAACTTATTAATTTTACGGAGTCCCGAAAAAAGGCCAATCTTTGCTGCTCCAAATGAATGAATATTGGAATAAATCATTCTTTTAAGCAGGATTATGACTGCTAGACAAGTAGTATCAGAAGCAACAACTCACAGATCATCCAAGGAACTCCCTTGTTTTCGGCCCTGGGGGATTCTCTGCAGCTCTACAATGTCTGTCTGCAGGGCCATTGTCTTCTTCACCAACTGCTCCACATCTTCCTCCTTTCAGAGGCAAAGGAGGAATAGCAGAAAAGGCTGTTTGGCCTTAGTGAGTTACATGCAGAATTATGGAGCTGAAAGGGAGGGTTACAGGGAGGTCCACTCGTCTTGTCTTGTTCAACAAATCAGGGTTACAGTTCTGATTCGGAGCGATGTAGGAAAGGAGCCAATGGACGTGAAATGCTTTAAATCACTCAGTGGACACAGTGGACACTCAATAACTGATATACTATAGTGAACTGAGACCTCATTCCTTTGTCTTCCTATACAGGTAGTTCTCGACTTGAGCCCAAAATTTCTGTTGTTAAGTGAGGCAGAAGGGAGTTGAAGTCCATGAGTCATAAAAGACCCAAAGTTGCCTACCCCTGACCTATCTATTTGCCTCTCAAAGACTCTCCCTTTAGAGACCTTGGCCAGCCTATACAAGAGCAGGGGGAAATATGTACTCTATCACATCTAACTTTAAGTAAAGTACAACATACTCTTCCACGAAGCTCTACAGTCTGTTCCATCTCCTTCCAAGCAAGAAGTAGTTTCTCAGAAGCTGTAAGAGGAAACACCACCGTGATTTTAAGTTTGGTTTTAAAAGAAACAAGCGCTCCTTTCTAAATGAATAAAATGACTATTTGAGCTTTTTCATTAGCGTATAACAAAAACTTTAAAATGTCGATACCCTGGTGGGGAATACATTGATTTAGGCAACCTGGGACTCTACTTCTGATCATGCTATCATGTGCCAACCTAAACATTTGCACATGAGAAGATACCTTGTATTTAGAATAGAATCAAACCAGTAGAAGCACCATTCAATATGCACTGTAGGTCCAGGATGCAAATTCTAGATAGAGAGAGAGAGAGAGGGAGGGAGGGAGGGAGGGAGAGAGAGAGAGAGAGAGAGAGAGAGAGAGAGAGAGAGAGAGAGAGAGAGAGAGAGAGAGAGAGAGAGAGAGAGAGAGAGAGAGAGAGAGAGAGATGGTAGAGATAGAGATGATAATAGATATATAGACAGAATGGTTGGAATGGATGGGATGGACGGACAACCTAACTCAGCTCATGCTGCTTCCTGTTGCATTATTATTATGTATTATTACTTAGCCCTGAAATAAATCAGAACTAGGGAAAAGGACTCCTAAAAACTGCTCATGTCTTATCAAAGAGAATAAAACTTACTGATTCCAAATTCAATTTGCTCATTGTATTTCTCCAGGTCAATCTGGATGCTAGTTTTGAAGAAGTCCAACTTTGCCTTCAGCTGTTGGGACAGCGAGGCCATGGTATTCTTCATCTTGGAAAGGGTGCTGTTGTGACGCAGCAGGTTCCGCCTACCAAGCCAAGGGGGAAAGAGAGTCACCCTCTGCAGAGACCCAACAGACAGGGAAGGGCCTTTTTTATTATTCATAACAGAGACATTCAAGCTATAAGTAAGACGTAATGCAGCAGGGCAACACTCTTTTTTAAATCCTGTAACGTTTTAATTTTTATTGAGTAAAAACAAAAAAGCAAGAAAGGAATACTGTAAGCCACCTAGAGTCAGCCATTGGGAACCGGGCCACATAAGAGATGGGCAAGAGTGTGCAATAAATTGCATTTGTGCAAGTGGTGCATGCATGTGCGAAACCATCCCTTCTTTCTCTCCCCCCGCCACCAGTCCACAGAGCCAGAAAGGTTGAGGACCACTGCTGTAGGGAGATGGGTAGCATAAAGGTTTAATAAATAAATACAATATATACAAACATTCTTGAACTAGATCAGGGGTAGGCAACCTTGGCTCTTTTATGACTTGTGCATTTCAACTCCCAGAATTCCTGAGCCAGCATGGCTCAGCTTGGAAAGCTCTCCCTTTCCCCTCAGCGTGGCTGGCTCAGGAATTCTGGGAGTTGAAGTCCACGAGTCATAAAAGAGCCAAGGTGGCCTACCCCTGAACTAGATGAACCTGAGAATTAATACCATTTTGAAATTTCAGAAGGCATTTGAACAGAGCCTCTGGACCAGCATTTCTCCGTGTCAGAAGGTTTCAGATGCATGCTGGCTGGGGAATTCTGGCATCTGAAATCCACACATTTTAAACTTGCTGAGGTTGAGAAACACTTTGGGATAAGCCAAATTGTTTTAGGCAAATAAATGTAAATTACATCAGAGTTCGCCAACCGGCTGGGGGTGGGGTGGGGAGGGAATGGTTCCATGCAGGCACATGTGTGTGTGTAGCTTCATTTGCATGAACAGCAGGCACATGCAACCACCGCTCATGCAAATGGAGCACGCATGCACTTGCCCACTGCTTGGACAAGTGGGGATGTGTGTGCACATGGGCACTTCCCCGCCACCTCCGCGGCCCAGTTCCGAACCGCTCAAGTTCCAGTGGTGGGCCATGGCCTGGGGCTAGGGGACCCCTGACTTAAACAGCCCATGTTTTTAAGATGGCACGGTGGATAAAGAATTGGGAGAATGGGGTCAAATACAGAATGGTGCAGAGTTCAGAAAGACACGTTGACAGCCCCTTACATTGCTGCTCGTTGACCCTTCTGAAGCTGATTGAAGTCCTCGTTCAGACTTCGGATTGCGTGCCAGACCTGACCCCACACTTTACGCAACTGCAAAAAGGGGAGGATCCTTTTGGGATCTTGAACTGAGGAAGAAATATATAATCACTAAGAATGACAAGACAGAGAGATGGAGATTGGCAGACACACACACACACACACACACAAAATCAAAGCTGATGAACAAGCTAATGCTAGTCCCTAGGAAAAGACCTTGGATATTTTAAACTGAAACAATCTCTACTTTTTATATATAATGAAGATGAAGTGTCAAGAGTTTGGTTTGGACCTAGGCTTGAGAAAGTGGAATCCCATTGGAAAAATAAACACTAGTATCTAAATCTAGAGGCAGCTTAAAATTGCACAAAGAATAAAAAGAATCTGAGAAACAGCTAAGGCAATGTGTACCATTTAAACAAAACTGACATAGGTGTGGGGGGGGGAAGCTGTTTTTTGGTAGCCAAAAATCGGGAGGAGCTTGGTAGCACAAGAAGTTCTCAACTTAATAAATATTCATTTAATGACCATCTAAAGCAGGGGTTCTCAACCTTGGCAACTTTAAGACTTGTGGACTTCAACTCCCAGAATTCCTCAGCCAGCAAAGCTGGCTGAGGAATTCTGGGAGTTGAAGTCCACAAGTCTTAAAGTTGCCAAGGTTGAGAACCCCTGATCTAAAGTTTTAACGGCAGTGAAAAAAGTGACGTATGACTGTTTTTCTCATTTACAACGGTTGCAGCATCCCCAGCGGTCATCTGATCAAAACCTGGATGCTCGGCAACTGGCATGTACTTATGACGGTTGCAGTGTCCTGGGGGTCATGTGATCACGTTTTGCAACCTTCTGACCAACAAAGTCAGCAGGGAAGCCAGATTCACTTATCGGCCGTGCTACTAAATTAACAACTGTAGTGATTCATTTAACAACTGTGGCAAGAAGGGTTGTGAAACGGAGCAAAGTGCATTTAATAACGGTCTCATTTAGCAACAGAAACTTTGGGCTCAGTTATGGTGGTACGCCGAAGACTACCCCTAATTCTAGATCTAGCTACAAGACTGGAGCTTCTCATGCAAAAAAAAAAATAACAAAGTTTCTTCCCATCCCAGATTCTTACGGATGCAGTTGATGCTTTCTGGATTGGGCCGTGGAGCGGTCTGGGACTCATAGGCTACTTTTCGGCCATCAAACAGGAAGAAAAGGTTGGTATCAGCAGCTGTGGCATCATTAAGCTGAAAGGGGGAAAAAATCATTCCATTTGAATGATGACACTTGATGTCAGTGAAAGTTTCCTTGATCATATCCAAGATCCCGCCTTGGCAGGCACAGATCATTTCTTCAGTAGTCATCTTCCATCCCATTTTTGCTATTTCATGCCACTGAAAAGTATGGATCATTTTCAAGCATTTCCTACAGAGGAATCTCTTCCCCAGTTCTAAACATCAATACATTTAAAAGGCAGGATCGTATGTTTTGTTGTTGTTAAGTTGCGAAGTCGTGTCCGACTCATCGCGACCCCATGGACAACGTTCCTCCAGGTCTTCCTGTCCTCTACCATCTTCTGGAGTCCATTGAAGCTCACGCCTGCTGCTTCAGGGACTCCATCCAGCCACCTCCTTCTCTGTCATCGTCCCCTTCTTCTCTTGCCCTCCATCTTTCCCAGCATCAGACTCTTCTCCAGTGAGTCCTTCCTTCTCATTAGGTGGCCAAAGTACTTAAGTTTCAACTTCAGGATCTGGCCTTCTAAAGAGCAGTCAGGGTTGATCTCCTCTAGGACTGACCGGTTTGATCGCCTTGCATCACATGTTACATTGGCTGTTTACTTTCTTTCAGCTCTCAGGTGGCTGATGTTAGGATACAGCCTTTTATAACAATTTTCCCTTCAGCAGGCCAACTGATTAGCTTAAGGACATAGAATTTTAAGTTCAATTTGCGAAGTTACAGCATTAAACTGAGGCCGCTTTATCGCTAACCAACTGTGGTGGGGCAAAAATATTCTCTCTTCCATTTCAGGAAATGGATGAAGAAATTTAGAAAATAATTTTGTTTGAGAAATACATCCACCCACTAATTAAAGGCTTTTAATCGCTGAAAATATCTCGGCATCAGCCACAGTACCCCGAGTGCCACTTAGTGAAAATGTTGCAGGCTCACCTTTATGTCCACCAGATACTGAACGTCAAGTTTTTCAGGGAATAACACCAATCCTCCTTCTTGTAACAGTTCTTGGTCCTGCTCGGGGATGCCGGTGTCTGCCTGGATCTTAACCTTTATGCTCTGCAAAGTCTCTCCCTCTGCTAGAGGATACACATTCACTGAACCCGTTACCATGTTTAGGATATGAACCAGCTGGAAAAAGAAACGCTCATCAAGCAACAGAAATGCAGAACAACAACAACAACAACAACAACAAAGCAACACAGATGCTGTTCCTAAAAGTTCCTTCCCTCTTCTGGTCAGTCGGGTCTCACATTGAAGCAGGTAGTCCTCAACCTATAACAATTGAGCCCAAAATGTTTGTTGCTAAGTGAGATAGAAAGGTGAATTTTGCCCCATTTTAGGACCATTCTTGACATCGTTGTTAAGTGAATCGCTGCAGTCAATAAGTTAGTTAAAGGAACTTGGCTTCCCCCATTGACTTTGCTTGCCAAAAGGTCGCAAGAGGGGATCATGTGACCCTGGGACACGGCAACCATCATAAATGTGAGTTAATTGTCAAGCGTCTGAATTTTGATCACGTGACCCCACGGAGGCTGCATCAGTTGTAAGTGAGAGAAATGGTCATAAATCCCTTTTTTCAGTGCAACTGTAACTCCAAACAGTCAGTAAACGAACTGTTATTAGTTGTGAACTGTTATAAGTTGCGAACTATCACATCAATAATCACGAGTCAAAAGAACTCCTTTAAAAAAAAGAGAATGAAATTAAATGAAAATGAAATTAAATTTCAATTAAATGAAAACAACACTTTCCTTGCTCTATTTTTTTATCTGGCTAACATGTTAAATATATTTTGGGCGCATATTCAAACTTAACGCTGTTTTAAAACCTTAAACAGTACCTGACATTTTTAAATAAAATGAAATTCTCCTTCCCCAGCTGTAGATATTTGTGAACTGCAATGCCCATTATCCCAAACTAAGGCCCTCTAGGTTTTACGATCTATGCCCCCGGAGAGCATTATATTGTGTAACTAACTCTGCATCATCCTCCATCAGCGCTCCAAAATGCGCAATCAATCATTTCACGAAACAATAGGGCAAACCTCTATGCAGTAGCTCCATGAGCTGGGACACCTGAAACAACATCTTACATCACCCGGACTTCCAACTGGTCCCGTGTCTACCGACAGCATATATCTTCCTACTTCTCCCACCTGGAAGGACCTACCTTCACATTCAGGATGTCATCCAAAGCTTTGAAGCAGCCATTGGTGCCGTAGGTGGGATGAGTCCCTCTCTGCCGCGGCTGCCATTTGAGCATCAGCTGCAGCCATTTCTCCAGTCTGTCAGCCAAAACACTAGGAACACAAGCATGAAATAGCGAACGTGGGAAGAAAGACCACCATTGAAAGGCTGAGGGGTGGGGGAATTGAATTGGTTCTTCGACTGACATATAATCGCTTACCTATTTAGGTTGTTGGGGTAGGGCAATTTGCTAGAAAATTTCACTTCTCCAGATAAATCTTCAAAAACAACAATATCCAGCTCACTCTTCTGTCGAACTTTTGCATGCCTAAGAGAATAAAAGGGAGGCTTGTATATAAGGGATTTCAGGCCAGCATACGCCTGCTCCTTTCATACAGGTAATCCTCAACTGACAACCACAATTAGGATCAAGTTTCCGGGCCAATTTTAAATTTTGGGTGGCCATTGTTAAGCAAATCAATGCAATCATTAAGCAAAGGTCGTGGTCCTAAGTGTGAGCCAATTCTTCCGAGGAGTAGGTATCTTTTTGATCAGAAACTGGCAAAAAGCATCGCAAATCATCGCCAGGTGATCGTGGGACACTGCAACCAGACCAACAGGTGAGTCAGCTGCCAAGTGGCCAAACTGGGACCACATGATGGTCTGTCTGTTTGCGGCGTGACATTTTAACAACAGCCAGAAGTGCTTTCCAGGCCATGAAGCAGCCATTCTCGTTCCATCATCATTTAAAATGGTCATTAAGCAACCGATTGTAAATCAAGGACTACCTGTAATAACAATTCCAAGGTATAAGATGTCTGAATTACCATTGTACCGGTTGCCAGGTGGGAAGGAAAGGCCGGAAACCGGTTATGCACTCAAAAGCCAAGGTGCCAAAGCTCCAGTAATCCACGGTGACTGTGTATTTCTGTTGCTCTAGCAGTTCGGGAGCCTAGGACGTTAAGAACACAAAGCTGGCTACCGAGGCAATCCCAGACTTGCCTACACAGAAAGCAAAACCCAGGAGTTGAGTAGGACTTATTTTCCATTAGGGAACATTCCTCTATCCACTGAATCTTCTTTAAAAGGAAGAACTCTTCTGACTGTCACTTCCTTCCCCTTTCCCCCATAAAGCCCAAGCCTGCTAAGAACAATGGACGGGTGAGAACTCACAAAAGGAAATAATTTTTGACACATCTGTCATGGAATTTACTACTATAAACTACGGTGATCTCTGCCTACGTCATCCGGGTCACGGCTGTCCCAAAAGCGCCTTTTCAAGAGGCCACTGCACTTTCTCGTTTTTCTTCTCATCCAAGCAGCGAAACGCCTTCAAAGAAAAACAACAAAAGTCCAGTGGCCTCTTGAAAAGGCCTCTTTGGTACAGTGCTGTTTATTACGTTAGAATGAATTTGAAAAACGATAGGATCAATCCACAGAGGAAGAGGAGGTGGAGTAGGGACAGCTCTGTTCGTTGATTACCTACAAGAGACAAAATCAATATGGACCAGACAATACTGTATACAGTAAAAAAAAATTAAGACTGCTGTCTGCCAGGAGGACAAAACATTTACGTGTCGTAACTGAAATGCTTTCCCGCAATAGCATCCCGGCAACCTGTTCATCACAAGTTCAATGTGCTGATGTTCTTCAGGGCAAAGCACCGGCTCAGTAGTTAAGATATTAGGCTCGTCAGCTGGAAAGCCAGCAGCCCAGATTCAGGACCCGAGCACCATGCAATGGAGCGAGCGCCTGTCCTCGTCCCTAGCTCCTGCCAGCCTAGCCGTTCAAAAGCATGCAAATGCCAGTAGATACATAGGTACCCCACCCAGCTCCGTGACATCATGCTGGCCACAGGAGCGGGGAAACATCTTTGGACAGCTCTGGCTCAATGGCCTTGAAATGGGGGGGGGAGCACCGACCCCTACAGACGGCAATGACTCGGGGCACAATTCACAGGGGCTCCTTTACCTTTACCTTATATTCTTAATACTCCCTGAAATCTTATTGTACAATTCGGAAAGCCCCACTACTTATTCTAAAAGGGTGCTTACCAGATACTGCAAAGTCCCAACAAAGGATGTGCAGAGACTGCCTTGATCCAATTCTTTGGCATAGCCCAAGTCAATGATCTTATGTATTAACTAAAGAAAAGCACAAGGATGACATATGTGAGCATGCTAAGAATGCTGGGAGAGAGAGAGATGTAATGTATGGTCTGGGTTCGCTCAACTCTCTAAGGCCAAGTAGGCTGGATTATTATTTAACGTGTTGTGTAAAATCTGGTAAACCATGTTTTATACTGCAGACGGTGGCCTAGACACAGACTATTGTAGATTATTCAATAAATTAGACTCAGTATCTTGTATAAATGTAACTGCATTTTACTGCAAACCCTTAATGGGAAGTGGTGTATCAATTATTTAAAACAATCACTCCCTGGAAAGATACAATTAAATGCCTCTGGCAAGACCACAGAGTTGTCTAGAATCCTAACCCTTTCTTGTCACAGGAAGTGATGTACAGCATGGCTGAATTTGGAAAAAAGATCCACAAAAACCAGCCTGTCTACTAAAGCTGAATAGCAAGATCTCCATACAGTGTTATCTTCCAAAAAGTTTCTGTTACAGTACCTCACCATAAAGCACTAGGCACCATTCAAAACACACTATGCAACAAGTCAAGAACTGAGTAAGAGGAAAAAGGTTCCTAAGCTCTTTGTACACAACTCAAAGAAAGCAGCCCTGAAAGTATTGTTTACACCACCCAGATGGGTGGACTTCAACTCCCAGAATTCCCTAGCCAGCAACTCTGACTGGGGAATTCTGGGAGTTGAAGTCCACCCATCTGGGTGGTTGAGGTTGAGAAACAGTGGAATTAGTTAATTAAGCAAGCGAATGAGCATAACTACCTCCAGATTCTATTTCCTTCTTTTTTTGACTAAATGTAAGAGGTCCATCTCTAAAGAGTGAGTAAAAGCCATCCCCAGCCTTCTCCTTATATGACACGTACTTGACAGAAGGCAAGAGCTATGTCTAACCTCCTGCACTTTATGAGGAATGAGGAAACATACCAGAAGAATCCTACTCACCCTCTCTTCACCTTGTTGCAAAACTATGTTCTCTGGTTTCAGGTCTCTGTGAATGATTCTGTTCTCATGAAGGTATCGCAGGGCTGAAGCTGATATTGAGAAAAAATTACAACCAACCAAGTCCATCATATTAAACAAATACTCCACTGTGTTTTCAGACAAACTGAAACGGGTTCAGAAAGGTAAGTCAGGTGGATCAAAGGAACAGAAACTATGCTTTACATGGAGAGACTGAAGAAGCTGGGTTTGCTTAGGAGAAGCACTTCTTGAGGATCTCTTACTTTAGATTTGGCCCCCAATATCTGACACTTACCAATATCTGATAATAAAATGTGGATTTCTTTCTCACGTAGGCCACAGCAATTCTCAAACTGGTTCAGATGCTATGGAAGAAGAAGAAAATAACTTATCTCTGTATAAGTTTTGCATTTTGCAGTATAGCCAAGTGATTCTGTTTTATTTTTCATGAATCTATCACTTCGTTCTACGAGGGGAGATCTGTCAACTAACAAATAACATTTCCAGAACTGACTTTCAGAACCATATCAAGTCTAAATGCCTATGAAGATTCTCAATCATCCAGGTCATGTCCCAAAGGTTCTTTAAAGTACAGTTGGAAAAACTTTACAAAACAGCATACTAGAGCCAGCCTAGCATTTAGCAATGTGTATGGAACTGCAGCAACACAACAGGACATCCCTGATTTAACAACCACAATTGGGATTGAGGCTTCCGTCACTAAGGGATGAGTTTATTAAGTGAGTCATGCCTGGTTTTATGACCCTTTTTTCCCATGGTCGTTAAGCAAATCATGTGGCTGTTAAAGCAAAACTGGCTTCCCCCATTGAGGGTGTTTATCAGGAGCTGGCTGGGAAAGTTACAAATGGCCATCGCATGATCCCAGGATGCTGCACCCATCACAAATACACCCATGCACTGCCAGGTGCCTGAACTGTGATCATGTGACCTGCAATGATCATAAAGGTGGGCACCATTCGTAAGTCACTTTTTTTTTTTTTAAGAAGGCTAAATCTTTAATAAAAACTCAGTACAGAGTACAGAAATCTAACAGCGTAATTTCTGATTATTGCCTTAAGTTTTTAATGTTTTAATATCAGTTTCAACACCAGTCCAAACATTCTATCCAAAAGCACTGCAATCTTCTTTTCTTTTCTTTTTTTTAAGGGAAAAACTATCCCAAAACTATGGAAACAGCTGGAAGACAAACCCCACCATCATTCTTGAGGGAATTCCTACCAAGCTGTCATTTGCTGAATTTCTATAACCTTTCCCAAGAATAACTTTCTCTTAAAACGAAACGCAAAAGAGGCCATGTGCAATATGTACGACTGCAGGTTCTGGGATTAAAACGGAAGGTCAGGAGGGATTTTTTTGTTGCACTGTCTCCGGTTGGTCTTCGGCTTTCTCTTCCTTTAGGTCTTTAAATCCCAGTTTTTCCAGTGGCTCTTTGGCCATCAGTTCCCTCTCCATTCGGCATTCTAGATATTCTTTCGACTCCTGTCTGCACAATCTGTTCTCAAAGTGATTTGCCTGCAGACACTTCATGAATTTTTCTTTGAAAAGCGTACATTCGCCGAAGTGATCCAAGGGGAAGGCGCCCTTGTCTGGCGGCCTCGGCTTGAAGCTTTTCGCCCCGAAAACCATGGTGGACATGGCGGAGAGGGACAAACCGACGGGCCAGGCCCGCCGCCGCCGCCGCCGCTACAATAGCGGCTTTCCTCCCCCACACTTCCCGTAAGTCACTTTTATCAGCACTGTCGTAACTTTGAACCATCATTAAACAAAGGGTTGCAAGTCAAGGACTACCTAGAGAAGTAGGAACTGAGTGCCACACAGAAGCCAAGCTTCGCAACAACTGAAGTTTAGTTCTGAGTCCTGCTTTAATGAAGTAAATATGGATTTCTCTTATTTGACAACTGGAAATCATATTCCCTAACATTTTCCATAACCCTCCTTGGAGAAGGATGAAATGTTTGTTTTTTAAAAAAAGTTGTTTGTCATACTTCAATCTCTGGTCAATATGTTTTGCAGATTAGAACATTATCTATTATAAAGGATTTACTTTTTTTCCTACAAGGGAACAGGATGTATAAAAGTCTCCACAGAAAAAGATGCAAAAATGGATTAGTTCATTCATCAGAGAGTTGACTCCTCCAAGTTTCTGAGAGACGAGATAGTCTCCATAGAAATAAAATACTGAAACATTGTACATTTCTCTAAGTATTTATTTTCCACTTCAGAGGAAAAAAATTAATTAATCTACCAACCTACTGGAATACAGCCGACTCATACCAGCGTGAGATATATTGAATTTATTTACAGTTGGGGAGGAACCCTGGGACTGATCTACTGTACACTATCATCAGATTGTTGGTTTAAAAGCTGACATACCTAATACTGGTAATATTCCAGTTCTGGACTCCGGACAAACAGAGATGTTTTTTCCCCAGAATCTCATTTTCCACTTGCTGCCCTCAGTCTCTGATGAGCTTTCACTCATGTCTGTCTACTGCGGGGGTAGGCAACCTCGACTCTTTTATGACTCGTAGACTTCAACTCCCAGAATTCCTGAGCCAGCTATGCTGGGAATTCTGGGAGTTGAAGTCCATGAGTCATAAAAGAGCCAAGGTTGCCTACCCCTGGTCTAGACCCATGGCAGGTTTTCAGGCAAGACCCTAACGATGCTCTGGAAAGTGAAAAGTATTTTCATTTCTTTCTGACATGCAGTAATATAGGTGCCAAAAGACTCACCCTTCTAAGATCTCCTCCTTGACAATATTCCATAGCCAGCAGTGGCAAGTCATTGGGAGCAACACTTTGCATGCCTTCTGGAACATCCCGGGCGGCTACCACATTGGGATGGTTTAAACTATGAGAAATAAAACACATAGAGAATACACAAAAGCTCGTGCAACCCTGGCACTCCACTTTAAAGCAATGACTTTACTGAATGCCTGTATATATTCAATGCTTTACCTATATCTCAAAGGTTAGATTCTCTCAGAAACAGTCAAAATTGGCAACCTGGATGCATGTCAGTGCCATCACTGTTTCTATTTTCATAGGCTGAGGGTCTTGAGATTTGGCTCTACCAAGGTGGGACGTTGGGTTTAAGACAAAATAAGTAATTCTTTTTTTCAAATGACACACAAGGAAGCTCCATACTTTGAATCATGTTAGCCGTGCCATCTGGTATTTGACATCGGCTAATTAAATACTTATGCAACAGGATTATAATCTTCCTGATAATTGCTAAATCAAATGACTACTTCTCACAATATTTGCGGAAACTTGTGTTTTACAGTATTACTCACCGTTTCATGATCTGTATTTCCAAACACCATCTTTCTCTGTTGCGGAGGCTCAGCTCCTGACGACACTGTTTGATTGCAATTTGCTCTCCAGTTTCCTATAAAAAGAGGATTTTTTTTGGTTCTTTCTCAAACAATGCAAATACAATGTGAAGACATTTAAACTCTCAGGAACTGTAACAAGAGTGTTACACTTCATGTAAGCCATGATATGTTTTAGTCACGATTTATCTTTGAGATGCACCACTATATAAATTTGATAAATATTAAATAAACTATGGCAGTCAGTTAATACATAAATCTTAGTTAATATATGACTGTATCAAACCCATATAAGCTACTTTATGGCTTAGCATAATGAATGACTTCTGCCAGTGTGCTAGAGGGATATCCAAAAGATCTTGTTAAATCCACAGCAGCCCTTTGATAATTACTTTGATATTTCATATTGTGACAGAATGTTTTTTTATTTTCTTGTTCCTCTTCTCTCTATCATCTTTCACTAGAGAGCCTCTTGTTAGGATCTGTAGAGATCCATGAGACAGTAATTGTCTCCCACCAATCTGTCATTAGCAGAGAAACAGATCATTTGGGAGGTAAAATCACATGATTTCTTGCTGAAATCCCCAGATCCACCCTTACTGTCAGCCTGGCAATTCTTACATTGCCTTGCATAGAATAGAGGACACAATTTCAGTGTGCTTTCTCCAATCTGACTATTAAGGATGGTTGACAACCACCCTATTGCTGACAATGATGGAGCTGTAGTGAATATCTCTGGAAAATGCCAAGTTGAAGCAAGGCGAATCCATGTTACATATAATTTGGCCAAGTTCTCTTTTGTCAAATGGTGTTTCCATTACCCCTTTTCTGTTGCTTTAGACTTCACTTTCCCTTTCTCTCTTCCTGAATTAAAGCTTTTATGGCCTTACTGTTATATCAAATGTATGGGGGGGGAAATCAAAGATAACATTTCACACAATTATGAGACGAGGATTCTGGTTCATGCAAGCTTCTACCACAATAATTTGTTTTCCTGGAAGAGCAATACATTTAGGGTTTTCTATTGGCGTTGTGAAATCTAATCTTAGCTATGATCTAGGTTAATGCATAGCATCCATATCCTTCTACTAAAGTGCATTGTGTGCCCTAACTGGAGAGGGAGCATAAGGCTGTGAAGAGAATAAAAGCATGACTTAGCAACTACACTAAGGACAGAAACATAAATCTGCACAAAATATTTCTGCATGAGACTCTTATAATGCTGGTAATCTACGCACTTTTTATAGCAACCTAGATCATACTGCAAATTATTCAGATGCCTGAATGCCAATTGTACACGCAAGGCCATAAAAAAACTTGTCTTTGGTCGAGACCGTAGATTATAATATGCTATTAAATAGTGAGACTGATGGCCATGTTCATCATACAAACTTTCCAATTTGAGACTCAATTCCTCAGAAGAGGACATTCAGCTTCATTCAGATCAGAGCTTCTCAACCATATGTCTACTACAGGTAGATCTTAGAAATCATTCTGGTGGGACATGACAAGTCTTTGCAAAGTTAAGTCTTCTATATGTTAATAATGCCCAACTCCAGACTGAAGGAAGAGAGGAGGTTGTGGGGTTGTGAGCTACAAATATTCTCTTCTATCGAGAGAGGAAGTTGCATATAAATTAGCCAGAAAAGAAAGTACTGTAAGAAAGGCTGCTTGAAAACAAAACCACAGAGGGCCTCAGAGCTGTAAACCTACTTTTATATATATCACACTATATATAAAATAATATAGACACACTCTTTCTCTGTGTGTCTCTCTCTACATATACATATGTATATGTGTGTATATAGAAAGTTTTTTTTTCAGTCAGGCCGATCTGGTTGATGCACATTGGTATTTTGACTACTATAGTGCAGTTCTACTGTTATAATCACTTTTGCCTTGCAGCTCCCCCAAACTAGGGGCGTTAAGCAGGCTCAAGTCACTACTGTGATCCATTACAAACTCGAATTTCTTTTTTGTTGACAAAGAGTTAAAGAGTTAAAGGGGAGACTAGAACAGCTATTTCAAGCTTATTAGCTCTCATCAGCTAGCCATATCCTTTATGGGTTCAAATCCCATAAAGGGTATGGCTAGCTGATGAGAGCTCTTAAGCTTGAAATAGCTTTGTCAACAAAAAAGAAATATGAATGTGTGTATATGTATGTCTGCGTGTGTATGTGTATGTGTATATGTCTGTGAATATATATATTCATACATATCTATATCTAATCTAATCTATATATAGATGAGAGAGGTTGATAAATAGGTAGATAGATAATAATGGATAAATACAGATAGCAATATATAATATAGATTACACGCGCACACACACACACACAAATATATACACATACTTTTAAATTCTCTTTTAATATGGCTGACTTTTAAAACCCTCTCAGAGGCGGGGGGGGGAGGAGTAAGTAAGTGACCGGTAAGTAAGAGAGGGCGAGAAGCAGGACCACCAGGAAGGGGAAAAGGAAGCTGGGCAAGGAGGCCCCCGACCCAAAGCCCCCGCTCTGAGCCCCTCTATCCCCGGGTGGGGGGGAGGGAGGGGCGGGGAGGAGCCCCACTGGGGCTGGAGGGCGCGACGGCCTCCCGCAGGCCAAAGCTGCCCTCCCCCTCCCTTTTCCCGCCAATTCCCGTCAG
Source organism: Bothrops alternatus (assembly GCA_034064705.1). Taxonomy (NCBI): domain Eukaryota; kingdom Metazoa; phylum Chordata; class Lepidosauria; order Squamata; family Viperidae; genus Bothrops; species Bothrops alternatus. The sequence continues at coordinate 1,438,851 of JARGCV010000242.1, forward strand.
GCGGGCGCGCGCGGGGCCCGCTCACCTTGTGCTGCCACCGGATGACGTTGCCGAAGCCGCCGGTGCCCAGCCGCTCGCGCATCTCCCACGGGCCGCAGCTGCTCAGGGGCTGCAGAGGCGCGGGCGGCGAGGGCGAGGGCGAGGGCGGCGGCGGCGGCAGCGGCATGGCTGGGCCGGAGGAGACCGGCCGGCGACAGCCTGAGGAGAAAGCGTTGCCGCCTCCACAGCAGCAGAGCGGCGCTAGGCCGGGCAGCGGCCACTTCCGCGTCGCGAGGAGGAAAGAGGGCGGGAGCAGCTCCGGAGGAGGCGGGGAGCCGGGTGAGCGAGGCCCGGCGTCGGGGTCGCGCTGCGGACGAGGGAAGGCCCGCCGAGGCTCCAGGCCGCAGCGCCCTGGCCGGCCGCTAGAGGGCAGCCGAGAGCCGAGTTCTGGAGAGGCTGGGCTGCCCCCTGTTGGCTGGCAGAGGCTTTGCAGTCGCTCCCAGCCCTAAGCTGGACGCTGCAGGTTTAGAAGAGCACAGGTGGTCCTCGCCTTAAAGCAGTTCATTTAGTGACCGTTGGAAGTTACCTGTGGCCCTGGAAAAAGGGACTTGGGATAGTTTTTCACGCTTATGAATGTTGCGGCGTCCCAGGGTCATGTCATCAACATTCAGGCACTTGGCAACTGACTCAGATTAATGACGGTCTCAGTGTCCCTGGGTCGTGTGATTTGCAAAGTCAATGGGGAAGCCAGATTCACTTAAGAAACAGGTTGCTCCTTATCAACTACAGTGATTCACTGTGGCAAGAAAAGGGGGAAAATGGGGCAAAACTCACTTAACAAAGGTTTCATTTAACAACAGAAATTTGGGGCTCCATTGTGGTCGTACGTCGAGGATTACCTGCACTGCAAAACCAGATTGGCTTTGGCCTGCTTTCAGAGAAACGGCTGGTGCAATTGGGGGTCCGAGTGGAGGGACCTGCAATTGCCCACCCTCTTCAAGTGGGTTCATACAACCTGCTGAACTCTAAACCCAGGTTAGCCAGTATGTAATAGCCAAACCAACCAAACATATTTTGCTCTGCTCTGATTCACTTTGCAGGGTAAGACAAAAGTTTGGATTCTCAGAACACGCTGAATCACGATCACCCCATCTTGTTTTGATCTTGTACAGCAGGCTGTTCAAATGTAGCCACTGACTCAAAACTCTGCCAGCAACATTGTATCAATCCAGCCATAGCAGACGTGTCAAACTTGTCACGTCGCACACGCATATCGAAACTTTTTCCCCATTGCCCATGACTGGAATTGGGCATTTTTCATTGGAATACCATACTGATTATTCCCTATCTACAACAACCATTGACGGAACATCTACAAAAATGCAGTAAATAACAGAAAAAGAATGTCAGGGTTCTAACCAAGCTGTGCCAACAAAACTGAAAACACAGTGCCCAACGGATTGGAAAAGATCATTCTACAACATTTTGGCACATATTTGATACTTTTCCATAGTGCAATTGTAACATTAGGCATGTGACAAGCAATTGCAGGCTCCGGTTCTTTGTGTTTTTCTTCAGTTGTTTCGCCTAGCTTTTTGCCTTTGAATAAGCAGAGGTTGGAAATATTACTCCTTTTATTTCTAAACCCCAGAGGGAAAGAAAGGGAGAGAGAATTTATTTCATTGTCGCTAACTATGGCTGCCCCTCCCCACTTGGCCTTCTCTTGGCACTTTTGTTCTCTTTCCAGTAAGTTTCACAACTTGGGTTTAGAGAATCCAATCTATTCAATTCCATGCTTTTTTTCTAATCGGATTATCAGGACACTCGCTGCCCAGAGAAAACTGGCCTGCTTGATTCCTACTCAGCATGAACCGTCTCCTAGCAGCAGCCTTTGAGTAAAATGGCAAGCATTGTAACTTGAAACATAGTGTAGTCAATAAAGCAATGAAACCAAGGCTGCCTAGCGTCTTCGTCACAAAAGCAAGCAGTCAGAAAGGCGATTTCTGAGGAAACAAAATTGTGCCAGGAAAAGCCAGGTGGACACGTGCAGTGTATTTCAAGAGTGAGGCAATTGTCCCATTGGTGGGATGTGCTGCAGTAGTATCCATAGGCTTCTCATTGCAAAGAACTCTGGAATTCTATTGTTTAGTTTAACAAACGAATCAAAAGCCTGATATTCCAAAGGAAATATTAAGCCACGAGAAGTGCAGAGCACAGCTAGAGAGTTTCATTGGGAAGCACACGGTGGTGCTCCTGTTGTCATTCCTATCTCCCCCCACTTCAAGCATTCTGGGACTTAAATGTGACCCTCTTTCTCCAGGAATCCAGAAGTAGAAGTAGCAGCCCTACAGATTCTGATCAGCACATATCTTCTGCAGTTGTCTTCCTTGATTCTTTTTATTTTAATAATTTCCCACTCTGTTCATCAGTTTAATGGCTTCCACTCTGAATAATTTCTTATTCAGGGTATGAAGGAACCATCCCATTCTTTCGCCCCCTTTTCTCAAGTTGCTTGTGATGTCATTCAGGAGGTTCTTCAGCAAGGTCGCTATGGTCTACACAGTGTGAGTGCTTATCCACCAGATGGCACCTTTGCACACTTCCATGGGCTCCAAAGGAAAGGCGCTAAGGATTTTGGTTTTGTTGAGCTCTTCCCATTTCTTCTAATTTGATCATAAATGGCTTCCCTGCAAAAGACGTTTGATACAGGAAAGAAAAGAGAATATATAAAAACAAAACACTTTCTCAAATGCCAGTTTCTAAAACTTGCTAAAATGCCAGTTAAACAAAAAGTTTTAACAGGCTGCAAAGGACATACAGAAGACCATCTCTGTATAACATTTTTGGAAATACTGTGCTATGCAGTCCCGTGCCCTTTTCCAGTGTCTTGCCTTTTTTTCTTGTTTAGAAATTAGCTAGTGGTCCTAAAAGTAGCATTTAAACTACAGTACTACATTGTCCTTGGTTTCAAAAGGTTTTATTTTGCATCCCTGATTGATTAATTCATTCATTAAGTGCAAGCCGAATGACTCAGTCCAAAGAAAACTAAGGAAAAGCATAATTTTGGATCCCGTCATTTGTAAATCATTAATCTAAATAAAGTGTGTAGTCACCAAGGGATTGGAATTTATTGGGTAAATTATTGGCTAAGTTCCTGAGCTTTGGGTAATGCTAGCTGGATTGAAGAATTACTTGGAATGTAGGAAGTGAAATAGGAAACTTACCGTTTTATAGCTTCTTTTCTTTCTATATCAAAAATGTTAACCTGATAACGAGAACATTAGTGTTTTAGAGTCCCAAGAGTAGGTTTTCCATCATTCTGCACAGGTAGTCCTTGATTTATGATCACAATTGAGCCCCAAATTTGTGTTGCTAAATGAGACATTTGTGAAGAAGAAGAGGGGGTCAAATTATTCTCCAAAGCACCAGAAGGCAAGACAAGTAACAATGGATGGAAACTGATCAGAGAGAGAAGCAACCTGAAATTAAGGAGAAACTTCCTGACAGTGAGGACAATTAACCAGTGGAACAGCTTCAGACATTGTGGGCGCTCCATCACTGGAGGCTTTTTTTAAGAAGAGACTGGACAGTCACTTGTCTGAGATGGTATAGGTTCTCTTGCTTGAGCGGGTGTAATCTTGCTTTTATTTGTTTATATACTTAGTTGTTTGCTTAGTTATTGCTTTCATTGAAACATTTTAACCTGGTTACTGACTTAACTCATTTGCTGGGCTTGTACAAAGCACTGAACATTCTGAATTCACAACTACTCTAAGCCATCAATAAAAGAAAACTGAGGTAAAGAAAACCCCACTGTGCTTAAAATTAATCCAGCTTGGCATATTTACACGTGCAGTTCCAGATTCTTTAACTGATCCAATTAACTATGTTAACACTTCAGTCTATATCCCACTTTTCATTTCAGATTGGACACCCAGGGCAGCTTAGAGACTAAAACAAAAAACTAGATCCGATGAAGAAGACTATTTGATCCAGGACTTTGCACATACAGAGCTACAGAATCAGCATGGGGAAATGCCAACCTGCAGGTAAGATCCACTTACACTCCCCAACATAGCAGATTGCCTTAAGAAGAAATAGAAGGGGGAAAATATACAAATATAATTTCAGAAAACCTAGTTGCCGTGTGGGAGATTCTAAGGGCTATTGCATTGTCTTACGGGCCCGTCTTCTGCCATATACTTCCCTTCGACCGGTGAGAGCACACAGGGTGGGCCTCCTCCGGGTCCCGTCAGCGAAACAATGTCGTCTGGCGGGCCCTAGGGAGAGGGCCTTCTCTGTTGTGGCGCCCACCCTCTGGAACCAACTACCTCCTGAAGTCCGTGTTTCTCCGACTCTCCCGGCCTTCCGAAAGAATTTAAAAACCTACCTCTGCCGGCAGGCCTGGGGATGATTGTTGATTGTGGTGTGACTGAGGAGTATGTGTGGGGTTTATTTTTAATGTTTTTTTCGGATTTATATTGAATTGTTTATTTGTATGTTGTGAGCCGCTCCGAGTCTGCGAAGAGGAGCGGCATACAAATCCGAAAAATAAATAAATAAATTGTCCCCCTGCCTCCAAATTTCTCATGGAAAAATTATCCTTTTTATTCTAAACTGCTTTGAATTTTTTTAAATAGACACAGTACAGGTAGTCCTCAACTTATGACCACAGTTGAGTCCAAAATGTCCATTCCTAAGCAAGACATTTGTTAAGTGAGTTTTGCCCAATTTTATGACCTTTCTTGCCACAGTTATTAAGTAAATCACTGCAGTTGTTAAGGTAGCACGGTTGTTAAGTGAATATGGCTTCAAGCATTGACTTTGCTTGGCAGAAGGTCACAAACGGGGGTCACCTGAACCTGGAACACTGCAACTGTCATAAATAGGAGTCAGTTGCCAAGCCTCCGAATTTTGATCACGTGACCATGGGGAGGCTGCCATGGTCATAAATGTGAAAAGCAGTCAGATTTTCCAGTGCCCTCCTAACTTCAAACTGTCACCTAAATGAATGGTTGTAATTCAGTGAATACCTGTATACAAATGAAAGGAAAAGAGAAAGAAAGAAAAGTGGAAAGAGGAGACAGAGAGTATGGTGTGAGTGATGGCAGATTAATGAAGTATGTCAGTGGGATGTGTGTATAAGAAAAAGAGTGCAGTGGGGCCACATTCCATCGCACCTCTGGTATGTAGGCTCCAACTGGTTAGCCCCCTGAAAGGAATGCAGTTCCTTGGGTGAGAAGGAATTTTCTTACCCTTCCAGTGGACTTTGGAAATATTCAAGTTTTTCTCCCTCTTAGTAGTACTGTAACTGCTACCATCCTGGGGTAGGATCCTGGGATAGTTACCTTTGTCGATAATTCCAAAAGCGTGTGCTGGCTGCCTCCTGCCTGCCAGAAATTGCAGGAATGTCTCTAATTAGCTGGTTGATTGGGAGGGGGTCGGGGAGGTTGACCCTTGGCTTTGGCTGCTATGGGAAGGAGTTGTTGAAATAAGAAAATGTGAGAGAGGTGCAGAAGAAAGAAGCAGAGAATATAAGTGTCAACTCCCCAACTCAAACTTGGCAGAAGCTCTCCAGACTCTCAACACTGGCAGCTAGATAGGAATCCATAATCCCTTCTCGGAAGCCGTCTCATTGATAAGAGAACATGGTTATTTCTTATATCTACTCCAGGAGAAATTGGGTATCTAAATCTATTTCCAATGGCTCAGTGAACACCTTGCTATGCGCTTTCTAAGGATTAATAGGGCTGGAAAGAACTTTGGAGGCCATCTAGTCCAACTCTCTACCCAAGGCAGAAGACCTTATAGCATGCAGGTCAAATGGCTGTCCAGTCTCTTCTTAAAAACCTCCAGCAATGGAGTACTCACAATTCCAGGAGGCAAGTTATTCCATTTTATAATTGTTCTCATTGTCAGGATGTTTCTCCTTAGTTCAGAGCTGGATTAGAACTTAGAGAATTGCAGGCTAGCAAAGCCAATGGTGATGGTGCATCATAATTATGGGAGTTCAAATCCAATAGAGCTGGAGATAGAGGCAGTTGTTTGAAAAGTAGCATCTTGGTATTTCTTTGAGTAAAACTGCATGTCTCATACAATTAGTGCCTATGACATGACTAGTCCTGTTGGTAACAATTTGGAACATCCTAACATTCCAATACAATCATTGCTAAAGTACAAAAGTTAACATGCTGTGCCACAGCTTCAGGAAACTCTTAATGTACCTCTTCCTACCTTCTCTTCCGCTTTTTATGCTATTCCCTGTGCTGATGTGTCACTCTGAGACACATACAATGGCAAGTCTTATCTCTCAATGTTGGGGATTTAGGGATGTTACCTGCACAATATCCTGTTCTCTTCTATGAAATGGCAATGATTATTTCACTGTCTCATGAGAGTAGAAGCAAAGGTCACAGTGCAGAACCTGGCTAATATTTTCTAAATTAAATATGGATGAATTAGTCTAGTGAAAAGAAGGACTGGGGGAAACAGGATAGCAGTGTTCCAATATTTGAGGGGCTATTACAGAGATGAGGGGGGGGGGTCAGCCTATTTTCCAAAGCACCAGAAGGCAAGACAAGAAACAATGGATGGAAACTATTCAAGAAGAGAAGCGACCTGGAACTAAGGAGAAATTTCCTAACAATGAAAACAATTCACCAATGGAATGGCTTGCCTTCAGATGTTGTGGGGCTCCATCACTGGAGGATTTTAAGAAGAGACTGGACAGCCACTTGTCTGGAATGGTATAGGGTCTCCTGCTTGAGCAGAGGGTGGGACTAGAAGATCTCCAAGGTTCCTTTCAATTCTGCTATTCTATGTTCTATGCTCTGTGCACTTGACTGAAGCATAAGCAGAGTGAGTAGAGGAAAAGTTTAACCTCCCCACTTGGTTAACACCCCTGAATTGATTAAAAACTGAACCCCTGTTTCTTTCAAGTTAAAAATATCGAAAGGTATGTTGATGCAACTTTTACCAATTCATTACTCATAATACAAATGCTGCATACAGCTTGGCACTGGATTACTTATGAGACCATCTCTCCCCAGAGAGTTGAGTGCCACCAAACTCAGGATCATCCAGTGATGCAGACTTTTGATGTATCGGCTACTTCCCAGAATGGACATTTGACAAGGAACAAATAACAAACCGGGTGTGTGTAGACAAGAACATTTTTTCAGATGTGTCTGTCTGTATCTGCCCGGGAAATAGCTTATTAGATGCTGTGTTGCAGAGATAAAAGTGCTTGATATCATCCAACTTCATTATGGAAAGTGAACTTCTGAAAATATCACAGATTACGCAGGTCTAAATTACGTGTTTCTTTAATATCTCTTCTGAATTGGGACATGGAAATTTTGTAGCACTTCACAGTGATGAAACAGATTAGAATAAAGAACATTTGTGGGCAACTAATAATTTCCTGGGTTTGGTTTTTACAAAAAGCAGATTGGAAAGAAGCAATAAAATCCAACAAGGCCGCCAAGAGTTTCAGCCATAAACTCTTTAGTTTAATATAAGCCTTTTCTGGAACAGTTTATCATGTCAGATTGCTGCCCTGTTTTCGTTGCTCTGACACATCACAGGGGGCCTTAGAGATTGCCTGTGCAATTGGAATGGGACTTCTTACGTTCAAATGTAAAATTGGCTGATAGGGAGGTCTGGTCAAGTTCATTGCCTGTCTTTTCCACCACCTAAGTAACTTCACTGCTTCAATGCACGTAGATCTGTCCTGGATCTTTGTCTAGATCTTCAGACAAAGTGGCCATTGGGATGAGGAGTGTAGTCCAAAATAGCTGGAAGCCACCAAGTTGGAGATGATTGTGTTGAGGTGCAATGTGAATTCATACTTACTTTCCAGGGGAATGCCTAAGCTCTTCTGTTGCAACAAATGTAAAAAAGACTTAAAAGGTTAAAAAAAAAAAACCAACAGTTTCCCCTGCCTAATCATGTCCAACTCTCTCTCTCTGTGTGTGTGTGTGTGTGTGTGTGTGTGTGTGTGTGTGTGTGTATGCTCCATTTCCTAGCCAAGGGAGCCAGCATTGTTCACAGACACTTCTGTGGTTACGTGGCCAGCATGACTATATGTTGTGGCACACAGAACACTGTTAACTACCCACCAAAGTGATACCTATTTATCTACTTGTCCCAAAGGCATTTTGTCCAAAAGGCAAATGGACTTTCTTGGGCTGTTTTTTTTTCTTTGAAGATGTTTCACTTCTCATCCAAATAGCTTCTTCAGTTCAGTTGAAGAAGCTTTTGGGATGAGAAGAGAAATGTTTTCAAAGAAAAAAAAAAACCAAGTAAGTTCAGTTGCCTTTTGGAAAAGTATCTCTGGGATGTGTTGACAAGTGCTGAAGCAATGGATTTCCTACATCAATGGGGCCTCAGAGTATACTGAATAGAACAGAGCTGGAAGGGATCTTGAAGGTCTTCTAGTCCAGTCCCCTGCTCGAGCAGGAGAACCTCTACTATTTCAGACAAGTGACTGTCTAGTAGACTCTTCTTAAAAACCTCCAGTGATGGAGTGCCCACGATTTCTGGAGGCAAGCTGTTCCACTGGTTGATTGTCCTCACCGTTAGGAAAATTCTCCTTAATTTCAGGTTGCTTCTCTCCTTGATTAGTTTCCATCCATTGTTTCTTGTCCTGCCCTCTGGTGCTTTGGTGAATAATGTGACCCCCTCTTCTTTTTGGCAGCCCCTCGAATACTGGAATGCTGCTATCATGTCACCCCTGTTTCTTCTTTTCTTTAGACTAGCCAAACCCAAGTCCTGCAGCCGTTCTTCATATATTTTAGTCTCTAGACCTTGGATCATCTTAGTTGCTCTTCTCTAATTTTTTTCCAAACTCTCAACATCGTTTTTCTAGTATGGTGACCATAATTGGTTGTGGTATTCCAGGTGTGGTCTTAGAGTAGCTATGTGAAACTCTTGTTTCAGTATGATTTTGTCTAACAGCATTTATGGACTAGGACTAAGGAATAGTTTCATAAACTATTGTGGACATGACGTGCCTACCATATCTCTATATTATCAACATCTGCCAGCAGCAAACTCTATTTCTCTTGAAAATTCCATCATTCTACCATTTTAACCATTTTTAATCTATTCCTTGTACTTTGACTTTTTCAGAAGTAGTATTACAAATATTCATGGGAAGTAGAGTCTCTCTCATTGTTTATTCTACAGTTTCAAGTCAGAGATGTTTCAGTTACCTAACAATTTATCCTTAAATCTCAGCTAACCTCAAACAGATGTGTAATCACTGCCCATTAGATGCATCAACCACATTTGGCAACATTCTGTATCTTTCTAAAAAAAAACATTCCTTTGTGACTCCTATCATAACGATACCAGAGAAACCCCAGAACTGACGTGGGCAAAGTCTTGGAAGAGTAGATATGAAAGGTTTGCCCTTTTTAGAGATTCACCAGGGTTTTCTTCTAGCAAATGCTGGGGTGCGAAGTTGCCAAGATAGGACGTTTCAGTTTTTCCTGATGGCAAGCCCTTTTCTCTCCTGGGCTTCCTTGGATGAACAACTAAATCACACTACTGGCATATAAGAAATACAAAATGCGGTCTAGGCTGAATCAGGTTTCCTGTCATCCTGGTGAAGTTACCGCTATAACAATGATCTCATCAGCAAAAATGTAAATTAAAAAATAAGAGTTCTAGACACAATAAACGGCTAGAGGAATAGCTGCCCAAGAAAATTTAGACCAAAAGCATGGCTTTCTTGTACACGTTGCTGTATTTTCATTACATAGAAAAAATAATTTCAGAATTTTCCCATATCTCCAATAAAAAAAGATCTTTTATCCCTGTGGTTGAGCGTGGCAATAGATGGGTCTGGAGACTAAGACATATGAAGAAGGGTTGCAGGAATGGAGTATGGCTAGTCTAGTCTAGTGAAAAAAGGTGACAGGATTGCAGTGTTCCAATATTTGAGGGGCTGCCACAAGGAAAAGCAGGGTCAACCTCTTTTCCAAAGTATAGGAAGGCAAGGCAACAAACAATGGATGGAAACCAATCAAGGAGAGACGCAACCTAGAACTAAGGGGAAATTTCCTAACCGGGACAACAATGAACAAATGGGACAGCTTGCCTTCAGAACTTGTGGGTGCTCCATCACTGGAAGCTTTTAAGAAGAGATTGGGCAGCCACTTGTCTAAAATGATATAGGGTCTTGGGCTAGATGATATCCAAGATCCCTTCTAATTGTTGCGTTCTGTCAGTTGGTGTCAGGATTAATACAAACTACCAAAATAAAATTGAAGCATTAAACCATTTTTAAATGGTTGACGTCTGGCAAGATCCCATAGAAAAGGACCAGATGACTCCTTGTCTCTGCCTCGGGACAAGGTGGCGCTTCCCTAGACCAAACTTGTGCACAATTTGGGGGTCTTCTCAAAGAGCAGCTGGCATCTGTGGCTGGGCTGAGGGCTTTGTACAGATTCATCAGTTGTGCCCTATTTTGGACTGAGAGGCCTTGCTCATGGTCACCTCCCATCTGGATTATTGCAGTGCTCTCCATGTGGGGCTGCCCTTGAAGACCACTTGGAAACTTCAACTGGTCCAGAATTCAGCAGCACACAATATGATGCGGGCCATGTAACACTTCCAACGTGAGCTGAAGTGGCTTCCTTTCCCCCCCCCCCCGGCTGCAATTGAAAGTGTTGGTCATCATCTTGAAAACCCTACAGGGCACAAGGCCAGGCTATCTGCAGGACTCCCTTTCCCTAAGGATATCTACCCATCCTAGCAGGTCAGATAAGGTGGGCACACTTCTGGACCCTTCCCCGACCATTGGACATCACATGAGAGTTAGGAAACGTGCCTTTCCTGTGAAGCTCCTGGCCTATGGAACACCCTCCCCCCTGAAGCTTAGCAGACCTCCACCCTTTTAGCCTTCGTAAGGCCTTAAAGACCCGCCTTTTAGCTTTTGGTGCGGGTTTAAAGATTTGGCTGTCCCACCAAGCATTGGGAGAAGATGGCACGTTAGAACTGATTGGTGCTAGTTTTTTTTTAATGGTTTTACTGATTGACTTTCATAGTTCTAAAAATGACTTTATATGACTTTTAATGTTTGATTGGCAGCCTTCAGGAGTTGGTTGAGAGATGGGTGGTTATATCAATGTATGTATGTATGTATGTATGTATGTATAAAAAAATAAATTTAAAAAACCCCAAGCAGAAATAACAATAGTCCAGTAAGTATGAAGCATGTTCTAAGGACTTATGAGCATGTCTTTAAAATCATCTTTTAAAATTACAGCACTTTTTAAATCAGAAATCCAGTATCATATTTATTTCCAAAATGGCTTTAAGCCTCATATGGGCCCCTCACACAATTGAAGTAATAAAAATGGCATTTGGCTGCAGCTCTGTGCTTTGATTGGAACTGTCCAGAGAAAAAGACTCCAATTACTCGTTTTACAGCATTTCTTGGCACAGCTTATCCTTACAGCTTTTTTGATAATGCAGTACAGATTACTGTTTTACTGCAGACCAGCTTTTTAACCTCTCCATCTTTTATTTTAATGGCCACTTTCCTTACAGATTATAGACAGATTGTTTGCATGCTATAGTTGTTAATGTTGCATAATCTATTTTTTTTTAAATTTTCTTATTATTTTCTTTGTGTTTATTGTAACAAAAGTTTCATGGTTAATTTACAACGACCATGTTTTTTTGCTTCAAACTGTAAAAAAAAACATTCATGAATCAAAAGACAGAGATTTTGATAATTTATCTTGGGCAACAGATTTATTTGAGATTTACATACCTTCTTATTACAGTTAAGCATAAATATGTTAAGATGCAAGTCCTAGCCATAATTAAGTATGACTAAGAATAGTGTATATGTTTAGTAAAATAGAGATTTTCCTGGATAGTACAATATCTGGCTATAGATGTGGAGTGGAGCATTTAAAAGATTTGGAAAACAGCCACACAGCTGCAGGTTAACCCATCAAGAAAATAATTCAAAGCCGTTTGCTCACTAATGAGTTTTTCGAAGTAGACAATCATTAGGAACTAATGGGATTTTGGAATTTTGGGAACTCTTGGTGAGGTCTTATTGCAAAACATTGGCCACAAACAAGTTGCTGCTGCAAAATGGCTGACCTACTGACCACCAGTAGTAGCAAAATCTTCACTTAGAGCAGGGGTGGGGAACTAGGACCCTTTTATGACTTGTGGACTTCAACTCTCAGAATTCTTGAGTCAGCATTGCTCATGGGAGTTGAAATCCACAAGTCAAAAAAGGGCCACCCCTGACTTAAAGGAAGTCTTGGATACCCAGCTGGACTTTTGAAGGTTCTACAATCATTGTTTTAAGAAGCTGTTGCTTTATCTTTGCAGCATATCACTTTCCAAGTCATTCTGTTTTATGAAAACCATATTTTTTTAAAAAATGATGACAGGACAGGCAGCTTGTAGACACCAAGAAAGATATGCAGGAAACGCTGGGCTACAATCCTGGGTAATTTTATTCTGCAGGCAGGGGTTGGGTCTGCCATTATGAAGCTCCTCACACCTTTGGAGATTCAAAAGGGGCATCCTGGAGAAAGCTTTACAGTACAGGTATAATCAGTTGAACTGATAACACAGGCAAAATTTCAATGAGGGTAAAGCATTTAACTAAGCAAAGATGTGAAACATTTTTCCTCAAAGTGTTTTCCATATTTACGTCTTAAAAAATGCTTTCTCCAAAAGGCAACTGGCCTTTTTTTTTGTTTTTTCATTTGAAAACATTTCGCTTCTCATGCAAAAAAATTCTTCAGTTGATTTTGGAAACAGCATCTTTGGGACAATCGTGACCTGGATGATTGAGAATCTCCATGGACATTTTGCCATGTTTACATTTGTACCCTAGTTAATGTGGCCTCTGAGCAGTGTCCTGTCTCCACCCTGGTCTGTATTTTTCATCAGGAACTGCTGTAGGTCAGAAGAGTTCAAATGTGCAAAATGAAGCCCTCAATGGGCCAGAGGCAGCCCAGCATCACAGCTTTATTCAGACATGAAGCTCAAAAGATGTTTTGGAGCCATTATGAAGCCTCTCCTCTAGCTCTGCTTGTGCAAGAAGTTTAAGTAGGTCAAGTAAATACCTAACGACAACGTTTGCGCCACAACTTAGTGTTAGCCTTGTGGCTTCGTATGTTGTGCAGTCTGTTCAGCTAGCATATGGTTCAGTGTCTTGTTCAAAATGTATCAAGCTGTTGTTTGAATGTAGTATATTGTAGTATATTTATTCTCCTTTTGTCTTTAAGTAAATAAGTACCGTAGAATTGCTACAGTGGGATAAATATTTATGTATATACTATCGAAAACAAGCAAAACCGCCAGTTCTCTTTAAATCAGTTTTCTGTCTCCTCCCTTAATTCTGGAGTAGATATTGGTTCAGTGCCACTTGCCATGTTATGCAACAAGTTATGATAACACAATTGAAGTTTCTGAATTCATGCGTAGGGAGCGGCCTCCATGGATTGTGGTGTGAAGCCAGCCCCCTTTGCACAGTCAAGGAAGGGTGTAAGACCCAAGAGGCAACAATGGACTTCCTTGGCAACCCTCCTAGCGCTCACATGACGTTGTGAGTGTAAACTTTCCCAGACTTGCTTCCCATCGGTCTCTCCCCAAGGGTGGGTTAGGCAGAGGACAACGATATGAATGTCGAGTGTCCCAACCCAAGATTCAGGGTCCTGTGAGGTCACCTCCCTGCTGGTCCAGATTTGAGGTTACAAGTAGTCCTTGATTTAGAACCACAACTGAGCCCAATATTTCCGCTCTTAAGCAAGGTTTGTCCCATTTTACGACTTTTCTTGCCACAGTTGTTAAGTGAAGCACTGCAGTTGTTAAGATAGTAACATGGTTGTTAAATGAGTCTGACTTCCCTGTTGATTTTTGTTTGTCGGAAGGCCGCCAAAGGGGATCACGTGACCTCCGTCATAAATATGAGTCCGTTGCTAAGTGTCCGGATTTTGATCACATAATCACAGGGATGCTGCAGCGGTTCTAAGTGTGAAAAACGGTCACAAGTCGCTTTTTTCAGCGCCATTGTAACTTCGGACAGTCACTAAGCAAACTGTTGTAAGCCGAGGACTCCCTGTATTTGCATATAGGTGCACATAGCACCGTGATGGAGGAAGGACTATAGCCACAAAATACAGGAAGCTGCCTGTTGGCCTATCTAACCCAGCAAAGTTGCTCCAGTCTCTGGGTAGCTTTAACCTCAATTGTTACAGCCTACAAATTGGTCATACGGCTGAACATTGAATCCAGAATCAGCCCTTTGCCTGGAAAGAGGATGGATGCCAAGCCTTTGATCATTGTTTCGTTGGCTAGGGCAGGCCTGGGTGTTTCACTTCCCAGGATGCACATGCTGTTTTTAATTTGGTCTTTCTTTGTGTGTATTGTAAGCCGCTCAGAGTCTTTGGGGAATTGGGCAATCTCTAAATCTAATCATTCAACCGTAATAAAAATAAGGTTTAAGTTCAAAACTTACGCCAATTGAGGCACCGTTGCTAATTCTGTTGATCCAGTAAGGTGCGAGACTAGGAAGGGAAAGACATGTAATAATCCACTTACGATCCAAGAAACTCACTGGTGATTTTGGGCCACTCACTGTACCTCCCGCTAGCCTGCGCCACAGGGTTGTTGTTACAGGGGGAAAAAGGGAGGGAGGGAGGGAGGGAAGCAGAACTATGTATGCTCCCTTGAATTTACTATGTGTAAATAAATGCATAAACTACCTGAATATGAAAATAAGTAAATACAGGTAGCCTTTCACTTAATGACCACAGCTGGAACCAGAATTAATGTTGCTAAACAAGGTAATTGTCAAGTGAATCGCACCTGATTCCCGACCTTTGCCAAGATTGTTAAGCGAATCCCTGCAGTTGTTAAGTGAATCGACTGGTCATTAAGCGACTTTGCTTGTTGGAAACTGGCTGAGAAGGCTGCAAATGGCGATCCTGGGATCCTGGGACGCTGCAGCCGGCATAAGCACATGCCAGTGGCCAAGCCCCTGAATGTTGATCACATGACTGTGGAGAAGCTACGACAGTCGGAGGCACTTTTTTCAGCGCCGTTGTAATTTCGAATGACCGCTAAACAAATGCTTGTAACTTGAGGACTACCTGTAAACAGTTAAGGAAAACTGGGAACGACTCTTCTGCCTGATTTAGGAAAAGAAATGAACGGCGGTTAATGGCAAGGCTCAGTATCAGCCCGATTTCCCCCAAGCCTCTTGCATTTATTACTTGCCTAGAAAGCTGCACACCAGCTCACCCTCTGTTTCTATGCTGCATGGCCAGCTGGTCATTTAAAAGCTAGTAGCTATATTGGCCACCTGCTAAACGTGGTTAATTTTAATCTTTGTTTATGGCTCATGGTGCTGGCTTGGCCATTCTGAGTTTATAATTCAGTGCAGTGTGTGTTCGTAGGTATGCATGTTGCCCACGTACACTGCCTTGCGCGCAGAAAAATGTGTAGTTCTAGCTCTTAATATAAGGTGTGATGCTTAAGGTGCTGGCCTAGAAACCAGGAGACTGTGAGTTCTAGTCCTGCCTTAGTCTGGAAAGCAGACTGGGCAACTCTCTCTCATCCCAATCTACCTCACAGGAGATAGATGATGATGATGATAAACACCAGTTTAATGCAACTCCATGTCCTCTTCTGATGAGATCAGTGTAAAAAACAACTTGCAGAAATTGTTTAGAAATACAGTCAAGAGCTAAGCGCCACCTAGTGCCGGGAGGCAATCTCTACACCTTCTCTGCTTAGTAGGTGCCTGGTCAAAGATGGGATATCTTGACCTACAATAGTTCATTTAGCGAATGTTCGAAGTTACACTGACACTGAAAAAAGGGACTTAAACTTACAACCCTTGTAGCATCCCCCAGGGTCACGTGATTAAAATTCAGACGCTTGCCAACCGACTCCTACTTATGACGGTTGCCGTGTCCCAGCATCACGTGATCCCCTTTTGTGACCTGACAAGCAAAGTCATTGGGGAAGCCAGATTCACTTAATGACTGTGTTACTGACTTAACAACTGCAGTGATTTGCTTAACAACTGTGGCAAGAAAGGTCACAAAATGGGACAAATCTCACTTAACAAATATCTCAGCAACAAAACATTTGGTCGTAAATGGAGGACTACCTGTGATGGTTTAGAGGCTACCAGATTGAGAATGACTTTATATATCCAACTCCTTCATTAGCTGCAGGATGAGGGGATAGTTGTGGCCGGAGGAGATCTTTTTGGTCTGGGCTGAGTTGGACCCATTTGCCCCCCACCCCGCATATGACTCCTGTGCTTATGCATCTTTTCTGTTGTTATTACATTTATACCCCTCTTTGCTTCTGAGTCCTCCGTGAGGCACATACGGAAGTCTCAGATCACTGCATCATCACGAGGCCTTTGTGTTGGGCTCAGCTGTGGGCACCGTTTGGTCCAAAGGCCAGGTAGTCCTTGATTTAAAACCACAACTAAGACCAGAATTTCTGTCCTTAAGCAAGGCAGTTGTTAAATGATTTGTGCCCAATTTTACAACTTTTTTGCCGTGATTAAGCAAATCACTGTAGTTGTTAACTGAATGAGGTGGTCATTAAGTGAATTCGGCTCCCTCCCCCCCCCATTGACTTTGTTTGTCAAGCAAAGGTGTAGGACTACCTGGACCTCTTTTTTAACTAAGCTAAAATGCAGCTAGATTTAGACTATTCTGGAATCTCAGCCATGTCTTGGCATATCGTCTGAACCACAGCATCCCATTTAGTCACCACATGGGTTAAATTACTGGGGCGTAGCACATTATAAGATACATAACTGTTGTCTGCGCTCTGTGAATCCAGCCGTACAGCTCCACAATGTTTTATATCAAAAGTTCATTTACAGTTATGATCTTCCATTGTGCTGAAAAAATGGTGACTTGGATTTTCTGAATAAATTAGTAATAGAGACAGAGGGAGAGAGAGGAGTCAGGCTCTCACTTTCATATAATGACAAAGCGTCACTGTCCGAGATTAAATTCATTGCCGTTCTCTAGGGAGCCATGGAAACTGTATTTGGGAGAATTTCACCAAACCAAGGACAGCTGAACACTGTCTTTGGAAAGAGGCCGCTTAGGGCTGGTCATTTGTGGTGCTTTTTTTAATCATTAAAAATTCTCTTGAATTCGACTGATGATGGCTCTGTGACAATGTCCATGCATGTTTCTTGGCAACTATAAGAAATGAGCTATTAACAATGGGGAGCTAGGTTTTGGAAAATCACAGATAAGAGTTTTTTCATTTCTGAATGTAGGGTTAGATGAGATTGGCAGAATGGGTTCCTAGTTCCTCCCTGAATTTTTAGATTCAGGTAATTAAAACAATGCATCAGTCAAAAGCTGGTTGTGTTGGAAAGCAAAGTGCCATTCTATAAGCCCTATATTCCAAAACATGAGAATGTCAGAGCAGATGGCACTGAATGAGGATAGGGAGAGTAAAGTAGGATAGGGGGGGATTTAAAATGGTTATCCTGAATTCCCCTCACAACTACTGTTAATGCAACTCACTTAAAGGTAAAGGTTTCCCCATCCAGTCATGTCCGACTCTACGGGGTGATGCTCATCTCCATTTTTCAGTCAAGGGACCAAGCATTATCCAAAGATGCTTATATAGTCATCTGACAGGCATGGCTATACCCTGACACACACGGGACTCTGTTACCTTCTCACCAAAGTGGTACCTATTTACCTACTCACGTTTGCATGCTTTCAAACTGCTAGTTGGGCAGGAGGTGGGGCAGGAACAGGAACTCGCCCTTTTGCGCGGCGCTCGGATCTCAAACTGGACTGTCAGCTTTCCATCTGACACGTTCAGCGCTTTTAACTGCTGAGCCATGGTGCCCCCCACTACTCACTTACTGTTAAGAGTTCCACCCCAATGTCATGTCCTAATTTCAGGAAAATCATCTCTGAGGGGAATGACCAAACCCTTAAACAGAACTTCAGTAAATTCCCCTGCTTAACATTTGAGCGCGTTGAGAGTCTTGGAATGAGTTTGGTCAGCACCAGAGTTGAAGGGCGGTCACAATTCATTCCTGGCTCCTTCATCTTCTCTTCATTTCAACAAAAGTAAGCATTTTGTTACTGAACTGTTGGAAGTCAGAAAGCCTTGCTAACGTACTGCCAGCCATGCAGAGGTCTGTAAACTCAAATCAAAATTATATTTATGGTCCAAGACCAAGCACGATCTGTGAATAAAACCAAAATTTATTCTGTATTTATTGTGTTGTAAGTTGCTGAGTCAGGAAGCAAGCAAGGAAGGAAGGAAGGAAGGAAGGAAGGAAGGAAGGAAGGAAGGAAGGAAGGAAGGAAATGCTCTGTAGAATTTCAACTATACTATGCCACAATCTATAGTAGCTATAATAATATACAGCAGCTGTCAAAAAAGATAATGCACTCCTAGTTACATCAACAGAAAGGTAGCTTCAAGATCACACAAAGTGATAGTACCGCTTTATACTGCACTGGTGAGGCCACACTTGAAGACTACATCCAATTCTGGTCACCACAGTACAAAAAAAGATCCTGATACCCTAGAAAAAGTGCGGAGAAGAGCAACAAAGATGATAAGGGATTTGGGAGCTAAAGCATATAAAGAACAATTGAGGGAACTAGATATGTCTAGTCTAAAAAATAGTAGGAGGTGACATGATAGCAGTCTTCCAATATTTGAGGGGCTGTCAGAGAGAAGAGGGGGTCAACTTATTCTCCAAAGCACCTGAAGACATAAGAAGGAAGAGAGGGAAACCTATCAAAGGAAGATCCAACCTAGAATTACGAAGACATTTGCTGACAGAAGAACAATCAGTCAGTGGAACGACTTGCCTCCAGAAGTTGCGGGTGCTCCATCACTGGAGGGTTTCAAGAAGAGACTGGACAGCCATTTTCCAGAATGGAACAGGGTCTCCTGCCATGGGTTCCTTCCAACCCTATGATTTTTATTATTCTATATTTTAGTACAGAGGAAGAAAAGGAGAAGGTCTGTCAACTTGAATAATTTAGCATTTTATCTTGAGAAACAGAAGCGGAGGAAAATAAAAATTCAGACTCAAAGCATGTTGAGCACATTTATGCAATGTGATAGAACATCCTGTTTTGCTTTCTCTGATCGCTAAGAGCACCTTAAGGGCTGCAGGTTTAGCTTATGTGTCAACCCCAAAGCCTTGCAGAAGCTGGAATTTAAAAGCAAAGTTTTGTTTTTTGTTTGTTTCCGTTTAGGAAATTTTGTTTCCGTTTAGGAATCAGAGCTCTCCTGGACTCACACAATAGGTTGCTCAAAAGCCTTAAATGACCTCTTTGGATGGAGAGGAGCTGCCACCATGGCTCATTGGCTTGGCGGTGTGCAGGTGATTCCCCCCCAGCCCCACAGGTTTCGTCCCACTTGACAGGAGCTGACGTTTCTGGTCAAAGCATAAGGTTGATTGGAAAGTCTACACCCACCCAGATCGCAAAAGCCACAGTTGTGCTCGAA
Organism: Bothrops alternatus; assembly: GCA_034064705.1. NCBI lineage: Eukaryota > Metazoa > Chordata > Lepidosauria > Squamata > Viperidae > Bothrops > Bothrops alternatus. Next base: position 1,458,351 of record JARGCV010000242.1, read on the forward strand.
AACCTCCAGATGAAGAGTGCCCATTTGTCCACCTTGCTCTTTGCTTTTTTTTTTTTTTTGGTACTTGCTTTTTACTTTTTGCTCTCTAAAAAGGGCATTGCACATGCGTCTCCATTCAAGTTATACCAGGAGGAATGATGAGCGCATCACTTATACCACAGTTTGTTTGAAAAATGAAGCACGCACGCACACACACACATACACACACACACAAACACACACACACACACAGAGAGAGAGAGAGAGAGAGAGAGAGAGAGAGAGAGAGAGAGAGAGAGAGAGAGAGAGAGAGAGAGAGAGAGAGAGAGAGAGAGAGATAGATATCCTACAATAGAATTCTGTAAAAACCTGTCCAGGATTTGTTTGACCAGTGCCCCCTTCGTGGCACATTCTGCAAAGCCCCGGATGGTCCTCCTTTAGGTGGAGGAAACAACATGGATATTTATTTATTTATTTATTTATTTATGTACCTTGCAAGAGAACTTGGGAGGTCAACTTGTCCAACCCAAGGAAAGAGTCTTTATACTGAACTGAACTGAAGAAGCTTCTTGGGCGAGAAGCAAACCATTTCCAAAGAAAATTACCAAGAAAGTCCAGTTGCCTTTTTTGGGGGGGGGGAGAGGGGGAAACCACACCTTTGGGACAGCCCTGACCCGGATGGTTGAGCATCTCCATCGAGAGTGGAAGTTTCTAAGAAGAGAAGGTCGGTCTGAACGGGTGTAACGGACTCGCCCCGTTTCAGACCAACGGCGGCCCCGTCGGAGCACCTCCACCTGCCGGGGCCAAGTCGTTCCGCTGATTCCGAGGCCTCCCTGCCAGGGAAGCTCTCCCTAATCCTAGGCTGGGTCCCTCTCGGGCGGCTTCCACCGCTTCCTTCGCGTCCCATCCTTTGCAATTCGGGGAAGCGGCGGAAAGAAGCCGCCGAGGACCCGGACCCACCCTCGCCTCGCCCGGCTGCTCCCTCGGGAGCTCTGCCGGGCCTCCCGACACAGCTTCCCTGCGGGGGCGCCGCCCGAGTTCCCCGCGTGGCCCGCCGGGCTGAGCCCCGCGGCTTCCGGAGGAGCCCCCCGCCCCTCGCCCCGCCCGCCCGCCCGCGCGGACTGCGGCATGCCCGCCCCTCCGCAGAGCGCCCGCCCTCCGGCGGCAGCCTTTTAAGCCGGGCGCCCGGCTGAGCTGCAGCATCCCGGCGCCCGCAGCCACCCGGCCAGCTGGAGCGGAGGCATCCTCGGCGGAAGGGCAGGTAACGGCTGCTGCGCGCCGGTGATTTGGCAAGCCGAGTCCGGGCAGAAAGAAAAAAAAAGGGGGGGGGGCGGACGGGATTGGGGACGGGGCGTCTCTAGCCTGCCACCCCGAGCCTCGTTCCCGGCGGTGGAGGGTGACCGGAATAAGCTTGCGCTGTCTGGGCGATGGGAGAACGCGAGTTGCAGGCAAACGAAACGTGAGGCATGGGAGATTGGGTTAAGCCTTGCAGGGGTTCTCAACCTTGGCCACCTTAAGACTTGTGGACTTCAACTCCCAGAATTCCTCAGCCAGCAAAGCTGGCTGAGGAATTCTGGGAGTTGAAGTCCACAAGTCTTAAAGTGGCCAAGGTTGAGAACCCCTGGCAGGTGTCCTTTCCTCCAAACACGGGGGGTGCTTCCTTTCCCTGTTTCAGAGCTCAGACTGATAGCAGGTGCAATAGCATAGCTGACTTCCTTTCTTCTCCTCTGGCCACCGACGTGTGCCGCTGACAAACCAGGGTTGGGCTAAAGGAAGGAAAGTTAAGGAAAGGACGCCATTGTCTAGATGGGCCCAACTCATCCGGTCTTCAATGACTGGAGTAGGCGGGGTGGATGCAGCGTGCAAAAACCTAGAGAGAACAAGGCTGTCGGATCTTGTCCGTGCTGGCTGGGGAATTCTGGAAGCGGAAGTCCACTGGCCTTAAAGCTGTCAAGGCTGGACCCCTCTAGCCTAGCACAATGTTATGCCAAATGAGTTGTATCTGCAACTCTCAGAACCGGCAGCTGGCCTTCACCAGTTTTTAAGGGATTGAACTCCCAACCCCCAAATTCATCTCGAAGGCATCAGGCTGAGGAAAGGCAGATGTGGGACATGAAATGTAACCTGGACCTCCAGGTTCAGAGCTGGCTGGGGAATTCTGGGAGTCTTAAAGGTTGGAAACCCCTGACCTAGAACCTAATCAAGGGCCTTATGTAGCACCTTCACTTGATCTGGCTAAGCATGTGAGATAATCACAGCTTTGGCTACCTATCACACTGGAGCAGTGTTTCTCAAGCTTGAGAATTTTAAGGCATGTGGACTTCAACTCCCAGAATTCCACAGCCAGCATTGCTGGCTGTGGAATTCTGGGAGTTGAAGTCCACATGCCTTAAAATTCTCAAGCTTGAGAAACACTGCGACTGGAGGGAGATGAATGCAGCCTCTTCTGTCTCAGACCTTCTGGATTCAATGGTAGAAGCTGGAATGGGTAGGAAAGAGAGTCTAACACATCTGAGAAGAAGAAGAAGAAGAAGAAGAAGAAGAAGAAGAAGAAGAAGAAGAAGAAGAAGAAGAAGAAGAAGAAGAAGAAGAAGAAGAAGAAGAAGAAGAAGAAGAAGAAGAAGAAGAAGAAGAAGAAGAAGAAGAAGAAGAAGAAGAAGAAGAGGAAGAAGAAGAAGAGAATTAAAACGAGTTTGGGACCCTTAACAGCCAAGTGGTCCATTTGTTGGCACAGTTGCCAGATTCATCCCTATATATGTCTTTTTCAAAACAGTGTGCATGTTGTGCATGTGTGTTTAAGACAACCACTGCCCAATAAGAAGAGAAAGGACCTGGAAAAAGCACTGGAGAGAACGGAGATGATAGAAACAGGAGAGTGTTCAGAGTATGTTTATTTGTGTGGTTGGTTGATTTATTTTTATTCCAATTCTATTACTTTATAAGTAACTCAAGATGCTGAATATAGATAATATTCCTTCTCTTTTCCTCTGTGAGGTGGGTTGGGCTGAGAGAGAGTCATCCAGCCAGCTTTTGTGCCTAAGGCAGTACTAGAAGTCACCGTCTCCTGGTGATCGGCCCAAAGTCATCCAGTTGGCTTTCATGCCTAAGGTGGGACTAGAACTCACCGTCTCCTGGTTTCTGGCCAAATGCCTTAACCACTAGACTAGACAAAACTGGCTGTGAGAATAGGTGGGTCTCCAAAAAGTGCCTTTCAGCCCTGGAAGAAATATGGTTCTGTATTTCCTGTTGTGACCTACGTTGACTGTCAATAAAAAAAGGGATTGAGGGAATGTCCCCTTCAAATCTTTTTAAAACTGGACCAATAGTTCAGATTGCAAAAGAAATCAACTCAGGAATGACAGCCTTACTCATTCTCTGACACAGTCAGCTGGGGTCCAGAAGGAAGAAAATAAAAACCACTGAGTTACTGTCTTTAGTATTCTGTTCCATGCATTTCTTCTAAACTCTTCCTTGTTCCTGCGTGAAATTCATGCCAATCCCAGACTCCAAATAAATCTTTTCTAGAAAGTAAATCAGCCAACCAGCCAACCTACGATCCAGGAGTGGCAAGAAGCAACTTACTCATAATTAGAAAAATGTATTCACAGTGAGCTGTAATTTATTGAATTTCCTGAATTCTGCATTTGCACAACACGAGCATAAATTAATCGCAAGGACTGGTTGAACATATTATATAGGGCTAGAATAGGCTGGTTTGAGTTCCATGAGTTGTGTAAATCATATAAGCATATGAATAGACGATTGGGAAAGCCAGTTCAAATCCCTAATCCTGGGAACTCTGTGTATGATATGGGTTTTTTTTAATGTTAATTTAATTCATATTCATCCCTAGCCGGGTGAGACTTATAGGCCATAATATCTCAAGAGTCCCAAATTATCTAAAATAACATGTGTTGGATAAAACTGTGGAGGCTAAAACATACGATGAACGGTTGCAGGATCTGGATCTGGATCTGGATCTGTCTAGTCCAGGGGTAGGCAGCCTTGGCTCTTTTATGGCTCGTGGACTTCAACTCCCAGAATTCCCGAGCCAGCCACGCGTCATAAAAGAGCCCAGGTTGCCTACCCCTGGTCTAGTCTAACAAAGAGAAGAACTGGGTGACATGACATGGCTCTGACAGGAGGGGAGGGGGCTCAAGTATTCTCCAAAACACCTGAGGGCAGGACAAGAAGTAACAGGTGGAAACCTGTCAAGGAGAGATCCAATCTAGAACTAAAGAGAAATTTCCTGACACTGAGAACAATTAATCAGTGGAAAGGTTTACCTCTGGAAATTATAGGTGTCCAACCCTGGAGGTTTTCAGGAAGACAGCTGTTTGTCTGAAATGGTACAGAGTCCCTTGCTGGAGCAGACGGTTGGACTAGAAGACCTCCAAAGTCCCTCACAACTCTCTTTTGCTGTTACTATGTCAGGAAACCAGAACATCTTAGAGAAATGGTAGAATGCCAAGTGGGAAGTCAAGAGGGGAATAAAAAGAGATTAAATTCGATATCTAAAGAAATGGCTTCCCTTAAGAAGTTTGAAGGGTGCTCAGGATTGTGTTCGCATATATAATGGAAAAAGGTGAAGAGAGGATTTATTTTATTTGGCAGAAGGTGAATCACACCTAATTCTTCTGGGCCTGAAAGGTGACTTTAATCAGGGAGGGTGAGCTTTGGGGATTCTTTCCCACTATTAATAATAGTTTCCTTCCGGGTCGTGTGACCAGGAAGACGTGTGGAGCAGTTGAGGCAGCCTTATGAACTATTGCTCCCCGAGAAGGAATGCCTGGGAGAATTGTTTTAAAATGTTTTTCTCTGCATTTCTCCTGACAGCTGTCAAGCTTGACCTGTCATTGATTTCTTCCACCCATCCAATTGGGTGGCAGCTCTGTTCTTGCTTTCAGAACATTATCCTGTTGTGGGATGGACAGAGAGACAGGGTCCCAAGCCCCTTCACACCGTTTGTTTCCAAAGTTTTGCTGGAATGGAAATAATAATAATAAAAAGGGGGGAGACAGCAAGCTCGCCTCTGTTTGCTTTCACAGCAGCTGGCTCGTGTGTTTTCTGGATTCATACAGTGCACTGAATTCTAAGCCAAAGCAAAAATCAAAACAAAACCCGAAGATTTGGTTTGCACAGCACAACGAGCCACACACAAAAAATAACATCTTGTTATATTTCATCAGGGCTGGCGAGGTTCCTGTTAGTTCTTCACTGACCTGGTTAAGTGTGTTCTGTGAATGTACCCGGTGGCTGAACTGCCCAACACAGGAACCCCTAAATCTGAGTTAACAAAACCCGCTTGCTTCATTCATAGAACAAACGCTGCCTAGATTGCACTTGTGCTTCAAAAACGCACAAAGGAGGGTGACAGCGCCCTTGAATGTTGTGAACATTTTTCCCAAGATCCATTTGCCGGGTTTGTGATATTTGTGATAAGTTATACTCCTAATGTGGATCAGCTCATTCTTTCCCCTTTTAACATGCAGAGAAACAAAAGATTGACAAAATGAAATTACCAAGCACTTCCATTGAGGTATTTAATTGAGGCAGCTTCTTGCAGAGATGTCAATTACAGGAGAAAATTTGGCCCTGTGAACTACGGCATTCTGGCTAAGAACGATGGGCTTTGCAGTCCCATTACACTTGAGTTTCCTTTGATTGAAATGCGTGCTCAATGTTTCAATAAGGAAATAAATGAAATACGAAGGAGATCAGGGCATGGAAAGCTGCGGCCGCTGGACGCTTCCTTTTCATCCTGCATATCAAACCTGGAGAAAGGTCTGGCCAAGATCAGGGAGTGGCTTATTCGGTCTTTTGTTTATCTTGCTTATCTGTTATATTTGCCAAATTCTCTGTTATGCTGGCGGAGAGCCACACGGTTTTGGTTCGACAGCATGGGAGCTGAAGTCCACAAGGCTTAAAGTTGTCAAGGTTGCAGACCCCTGCCTTAGTGGGAAAGCGTCATTGGCCAAGCGGCTTTCAGGCTGGAAGACTTTTGGTAAGGGGGGCAGGGGACCATGTTGGTGTCTTTCCCCTAGCTGCCTCCTCTGTTTACCAAACTAGATCCCTGGCATGTAAACACTTCTGGGCTTTTGAGATCCCTTTGGCCATCTGGTTTCAGTTAGATAGCTTATCTCCACTGAACGGCCTTCTTGCCGGGTGGAAAACAGGACCAAGTCTTGAGCAAGTGCTGGCAGCCGAGGTATCTGGTTCTGTGAAGAGATACAGAATAACAGATTTTGGAAGGGACCCTGGAGGTCTTCTAGTCCAACCCGCCTCTCAAGCAGGAAACCCGATACCATTTCAGACAGAAAAGGGGCAACACGCATTAGGGTCGTCCTGAAGAGTCCTGTTTATTTTCATTTTTTAAAACATAATTTGTCCAACATCTTTGAAGTCTAGGTACTTGAGGAGATGCAGCAAAGGTTTTTAGGTCAAGCCATACGATTGCAGTACGTGGCAGGGAGGATAAAGGTAACAGTAGATCTTCCAGCCAGTGAATCTCCTGCTATAAGTGAAATAAGTCAGTGCCCTCACCTGCAGCTAAATGCCACCTAAAGTGGCGCTAAAGTCTTTTCCCATTACTAAGAACAGAACGACCTTCGCTGAATCAGAAGGTGGGCTTTCTTAGGCAGCTCAGAGGAAGGGGCATGACCTAATTCTCCCCCTTATCAATCTGTTGCCCCCCCCCCACAGCAGTGATCAGAAAACTTAGGAAACTGCCTTGCTAGGACTGGCCCTTGCTGGTTAACAGCCAGTAACGGACTCCAGACCAGGAAGGGTCTCTCTCTCTCTCTCTCTCCCTCCCTCCCTCCCTCTCTCTCTTTCCCTCTCTCTCTCTCTCTCTCTCTCTCTCTCTCTTTCCCTCTCTCTCTCTCCCTCCCCCTCCCTCTGCCTCCTTCCCCCCCCTTGTGTGCTAACATGTCTCTAAAATCACTTTCGGATTTTGCTACCAGACATATGTCAAAATGTTCTATCCGGTTATGAATGGAGAAAGTCAACAGAGTAACATTTAGGTCTTGCCCGTCCAGAACTAGATGACCATGCTGGCTGGGGAATTCTAGGAGTTGAAGCCCACACGTCTTAAAGTCCCCAAAGTTGGACAGTTTGAGTTAACCCTGGCTTAGGGTGCCAAAGCCACCATTTCTGAATCATTCTGCCGATGCGAATCTTCACATTGGCGGGAGGTGGCGCCATTGGTCAACGTGGCCTAAGGACATCATTTGCCCTTCACTGGCACCACAGAATCCAGCCCGGGGCTGCCTCTGCTTTGGTCTAAATCCCGAATTTGTTGCTCTGGGAAGACTGTTGCATGTTGGCCTTTGCGCCCCCCAAAACAAAAGGCTGTATTTGCATCACCTGCTCAGATAGAATGGGGCTAGGTTATTCCTGGCACAGCCCGATGTGTCGAACTAAGGGGGTTGAACGAGAAGACCTCCAAAGTCACTTCCAATCTATTCTCCTGTTATTTCTGTTCACCTACCCAGCCTGTTAAATTAGCCTGTTGGTTGCTTTCTGAGCACAGGATATTTTGCAAACGGGGGCTTGAGGTCTCCTTAACCTTGGGCTTAACCCAGCCGAAGAGTCTTAAAGCTCCTTCAGTTGATGAATGTAAGAAAATGCCATCTTTCTGGGCTTTTGCACTGAGTGGGATACTTGTCTAACCGCCTTCACCCCACCCCAATCCTTCTCTGGGCTCTTCTTCATTCATCCAAAACAGCTTTCCTTTGAGGCTTGAACGCTGAGCCGGCTTGTTTTTCAGAGCGACTGGATTCAGTGCCAAACCATTGGTCCCTTTTTCTTATTTTCTTTGTTAATTTCTCTCCCCTGAGTCATCCTTCCAAAACACAAGCAGGCATGGGAGGCAAAATGCAAAGTGCTGCCCTTGAAGACCTGTTCACGTGACTTCTAGGCAGTCCCCCATGTGCAACCTTTCGTTTAGTGACTCTTTGATGTTACAACAGCAGTGGCGGTTTTTCACACTTACCCCCCCCCTTGCAGCCTCCCCACCGTCACTTGATCAAAATCCGGACATTTGGGAACTGGCTTGTATTTAGGACGGTCGCAACGTCCTGGGATCACCTTTTGCAACACCTTCTTGATCACCTTCAAGATCACCTTCTTGACAAGCAAAGTTGCCGGATTCACCCAAGAGCCAAGTTGCTAGCTGAACTACTGCAGTGATTTCCTTCATCGCTGTGGCAAGGAAGGCCACACAGTGGGGCAGAAGCTGCTTAACAACTGCCTTGCTTAGCATTGGAAATGGGGGGGCTCAATTGTAAGTTGTGGACTATTTGTAGTTAGGTGAGAGTAGGGGTGTCCCCAGGGCATGGTCAAAAGAGCGAAGATGGGGTCCATGAGGGTATTATCATTCAACGATCACAGCCAGTGGGGAGATCTTCAAAGACTTCTCTGCCTTGGAATTCCCTTGAGCAGGGGTCTTCAAACTTGGCCCTTTGATGACTTGTGGACTTCAACTCCCAGAATTCCTCAGCCAGGCACGCGTGCCTGGCTGAGGAATTCTGGGAGTTGAAGTCCACAAGTCATCAAAGGGCCAAGTTTGAAGACCCCTGCCTTTGAGTCTTGCCATTTTCCAGCTGCAAGAGAGAAGAGAGATAAACCCAGGATGAAGGAATGGAACTGTCCTGCTTTACAGGGGTGTCTAAAAGATCACGGGGGTGGCCGCCATGGTGAGACAAAAGCTTTGTTGGCTTATGGGTTGTGAAATGTTGTGCCCGAACCAGGGGAACAGCAAGTTCGTGTCTTGCTCTGCTCTGCTGTACATTGCGTCAAAGGTCCTTGGGCTGATCTTCTTTCTCGTGGTTTCCTTCCCATGCTATATGTACCCAAAAAAATGCATATTCATGAACATAGCAAAATGCTCACTGCAAATCTGCCTTTTCACCCACTAGCATATTATGGTACAATTATGGAACTTTAAGCTAAAGGAGAAACGCTTTCTTGGCTCTCCAAATCCACGTGGGACAGGCATGCTACTTTGTCATCAGAAAAGTTGAACACAGCCAGACTCTTTCACACAATCCTAACTGGAGCTGCCAAATCTGGTCTGCTACCTAGGATCGAACGCTCAGCCTTCCGAGTGGGAAGCAAGAGTCTTCACCACTAGGCCACCACACCACTCTCAATAGAACCTATCTTATAAGTGGTTAATTCCACATTAACGTTTGTCCTGGCTTCATCCATTCTCCTTTTTGGAGAACAGCCATTGGTAGTCCTTCAGACCAACTGCAGCTTCATCCAGATCACTTTGCATCTTGGATGTTGAACAATGGAGAATTCAAACTCCTGGGACCGTTCTTCCCTCTCCTGCTATTTGACTTGTTTTGGAAGCTCTGAAATGGTTAATTTACACTTCGTTTACTTTTGCTCGAAACCCATTCTTATTTGAACCCAAAAGTTTTATCTCTTTCTCTGTTTCAGTTTCTGGCGAAGTGACTCATTTATCTGCCATCCCTCTGCTTCCCAGTTGGTCCCAGCAACTTAGCATTTCTTCGGCGTGTGGCTTGATTATACCTTGGTACGTACCGTGCAAAATTGTAAGAGGACTTCTACAGAAGATGATTTTCAAATCGGGGAAACGGAGCATGAGGAAAGAGAAAGTTTGCCCTGGGCAACTACTGCAGGGACATGAAGACGGTGGGCCAGTCCCAATTCGGCCCCGTGCTCCTCCAGGACCAGGAAAGGTTTAGTTTGGGGAGCTGACTTAAAGACCTTGGAAGTCTGTTATGCTGGGATGAGTGAGTCACAGAAGTGAAGGCCCAGTGACCCAGACCAACAGAAAGCCAAAACCACAACCCCGTTTTCAGGCCAAAGAAGCGACTTTCAAAACTTGGTGGCAGGGAGCAGAAAGGAAACAGCAGATCTGGGGCAATATGATGGGATGGAGATACGCTGTGTGAGCAGATCAGCCTAGCTGCCTTAAACCAGTGTCCATGGTGCTGTTGTGCAGCTGCTGCTGCTCAATCTTTAGCTGACTCAGGAGAAATCCTCCCCCAGCCATCTGTTCCCATTATGCCTCTGGCTTCTGTGTGCTTTGCTTGCCCTCCCCACCCTGGCCTTGCACTGAGTCTGCGTCCTTCGGTTGCTTCCTTATGCTAACGTCTCCCCTTGGTTGTCTTTCAGGGGTTTTCTTGCTTGCTGAAAGGGAATGAAATGGGCCTGAGACAGACTCTTCTCTTCCTCCTCCTGGCAGGAGCCATCACCGTGCTTCAGTGCCAGGTAAGAGACCAGCGCGCCCATCGGTGTGTTTTTCTCGGGCTTTGCTGGGCAGCTGAGTGTGGTTTTATGGACGTCAGAAAACAGATGGGGTTTGTTTTCTAAGCTTGGCTGGAGTGGTGTCACTGATCAAAAGGATATTTACTTGGTTCTTGGAACAAAAAGGCTCACTGCCAAGTTCACAGAGCTGAGAAGTAAGATTTTTTTTCTGCAGGCAGGCTTAGACCTTTGAAAGATACAAAAGGAAGAAGGATGAGAGAATTATCCAGTTCAGCAAATCTCTGAGCTGGATCAAAGCCCAGTCACAAGGAGCTTTCTCAAAAGGAAGGCTCTTAACAGAACAGCAGAATCGAAAAACAGAGTTGGAAGGGATCTTGGAGGTCTTCTAGTCCAACCCCCTGCTCAAGCAGGAAAACTTGTAATTTTTCAGACAGATGGTTGTCCAGTCTCTTCTTAAACGCCTCCACTGATGGAGCACTCACAACTTCCAGAGGCCAGCTGTTCCACTGGTTAATTGTTCTCACTGATAGGAAATTTCTCCCTAATTCTAGGTTGTTTCTCTCCTTGATAAGTGTCCATCCATTGCTTCTTGTTCTCCCTTCAGGGGCTTTGGAGAAGAGGTTGATCTTCTTCTCTTTGTGACAGCCCCTCAAGTACTGGAAGGCCACTATCATCTCAGCTTTATAATAATAATAATAATGATGATGATGATAATAATGATAATAATAATAAAGTTGGAAGTGACCTTGGAGGTCATCGAGTCGAACCCCCTGTTCAGGCCGGAAACCCTATACCATTTCAGATAAATGGCTGTCCAGTCTCTTCTTGAAAACTTCCAGTGTTGGAGCATTCACCACTTCTGGAGGCAGGTTGTTCCACTGGTTAATTGTTCTCACTGTCAGGAAGTTTTTCCTTAGTTCTTGGTTGCTTCTCTCCTTGGTTAGTTTCCATCCGTTGCTTCTCGTCCTGCCTTCAGGCGCCTTGGAAAATAGCTTGACTCCCTCTTCTTTGGGGCAGCCCCTGAGATACTGGAAGACTGCTATCATGTCCCCCCTCGTCCTTCTCTTCATTAAACTAGACATACCCAATTCCAGCAACTGTTCCTTGTATGTTTTAGCCTCCAGTCCTCTAATGAAATATTCCTGTCGCTTTTCACTCTTAGCATTTCTACTATTAGAATAAAAAAACCTGCCTTCATTTCTTTTTCATTCACTAGTTACCGTATATCTCTAAACTGCAGCATCGAAGGAAAAGAATGGTGAAGGTAGGGTCACTATCCGAAGGTGGTGCCCATGGTGACCTCGTGCACACTCTGTTCCTCTTGTGCATCTACACAAAAAAGCATGGCTTGCACTGGGGTTTTGCATGTCGCACGTTGTGATGCACCTACACAGCCTACGGACACCCTGGTTTATGAAACACTGTTCTTCCAAAGACTCGAGCAGGTTGTCCTAAGAGCAATGAGAACTATGATAGTGAGTAGTACTATGAGAAAAGATTAATGAGAAGAATTAATCAATGGAACAGCTTGCCTTCAAAAGTCGTGGGCACTCGTCACTGGAGGTTTTCAAGAAGATTGGACAATCTTTTGTTTGAAACGGTATAGGGCAGGGGGTAGGCAACCTCGGCTCTTTTATGACTCATTGACTGAAGTCAACTTGGGAGTTAAAGTCCACAAGTCTTAAAGTTGCCAAGGTTGAGAACCCCTAGACTAGAAGATGGTCCAAGGTTCCCACTTTCCTAAACCTTGGGGTCTACTCAACTTTCTATTCTTGATTATTTGGGTTGTTTCTTCTCTCTTTCTAGGAGCTGTTTGTACGCATTATCCACAGTGGCCGAGAAGGTCAACTAAGAAGAGGTAAGGCGCCCATTGGAGGAGACTATGGATGTTTTCCACTTCAACCTTCTGTCTCTCAGACAAACTCTTTAAAGAGACCCAAGCCTCCTGTAATTGGGAGGTTTTCAAGAAGAGAACTGGACAGTCATTTGACTGGGATGGTATAAGGCTCCTGCCTTGAGAAGGGAGTCGGATGAGAAGACCTCCATGGTCCCTTCCAACTCTATTTATTATTCTATGTTCTAAATAGGAAGAAGATGGCCGAGCGCCCAAGGGATGGAGTGACCAAAGAGTAAATGCTGGGGGAGTGGGGGGGATGGGAGTTCAGGGCATTTGCAAATATCTGCAGATCCTATGAACAGCAAGGAACTGCCTGCATGGATCCTCCAAAACAGTAGAAGAAATCCAGTCCTCTCTCTGTGCCTCTACAAGATTTTGGGGAAGATTCTTAGGGCTCCTCAAGAGAGCCAGGAGATTCACACATTTTGAAAAAGAGGGCTAGGAGTTAGCCAGGCTTTGCGCCTACAGACTAATCTGACAAGTGTGTTGCTTTCAGATATGGCACACCCTTCGCTCTTTCTTGTATGTTAGAATAAGCGTGTATCTGCCTTTCCTCATAGAATGCCAGGCTGGTGTAGGAAATACCATAAAAACAATAAACCATCCCAATAATAAAACCACATCAATCGCGGCGGGATAAATGCAGGAAAAGCACACGATTGTTCACTCAGGTCAACCAGCTTTATAGAAACAACTTCTGCTGCCCAAGCAAATAAACAGGTTGCGAACTGGCACTGCAGAGAACGCTTCTCTGACGAGGTTTGAGGGGCTTGTCAAATCTTTGGAAGGAGAAAACTTTTGGGGGGAAAATGAGGCTTGGAGGAGGAGAGTTGATAAAGGTTGTAGATTGTTCTGGGCTGCACACACAATGGTGAGGGGAAAGGCAGAACTGGGAAGGACTTCCTGTCTCTTGATTACAGGCAGATGCAGAGACCTAGTCACCAAACAGACCTACAATCAGAAGGAGAGTTGGCTCCGCCGAGTCAAAGGGAGAACGGAATATTGTCGGTGTGAGAACAGTGGCATCTTCTGCCATGCAGTACCTGTCAAAGGTGAGTTCCAGGGAGGAAGTTGGGCTGGGAGAAAACCATTTCCAACAGCTATTCGTTGCAATCCTTTGTAGTGGGAATGACTGGAGACTGGACTGGAAAGCTTCTCTGCATATAAAACCAGTTGTTCTGCCTTTGCATCATGGTTCTCTTCCTTCCAGGTCACGGAAGGGGGAAATTAAGGGGCTGTTATTTTCTGTCCCACAGGATGCATAAAGCCACTTTGCCTCCATGGGGGCCGCTGCCAGCAAGCCTTGTACTCCCCCAACCTTTTCATTTGCTTCTGCCCCCCAGGCTTCTCGGGGAAGTTCTGTGAAATTGGTGAGTATGTGACAGGAGGATGAACTGAGGGGTGCCTCCAAAATCAGGAGATTCAGGCAGTTCAAATGAATGTAAAAGTTTATTGCATGCTAACGCTTCCCACAAGGATCTGAAGCATTAGCGGTCAAAGCAATTTAGCCATGGATAAGGGTCAGTGGAATTCAAGGTGGGCTGGACTTAGATCTCTTGTGATCATGAAGGGACTTGAGATGGATGATGGGCATGACCCCTCCCTCGGGCTCAGCCTGGTCATCTCCTACAGTGAGCCATCTAGGAAGACTCACCGTGCAGTGTCCCTCCCTCTAGCTTTGCAGACTCCATTTCTATATGTGCAGCACTCATATAGAACTCATTGTGAACATAATAGCAGCTGCCTGCTCCAGATCAGATCCAATGTCAAGAATTAAAAGTGACCAAGCATGAAGAGCTTGTAGAAATCTAACGTGTGGTCTGTCCACAGCCACAATGTTCTACCGCAGGGGTTCTCAACCTTGGCAACTTTAAGACTTGTGGACTTCAACTCCCAGAATTCCTCAGCCAGCTTTGCTGGCTGAGGAATTCTGGGAGTTGAAGTCCACAAGTCTTAAAGTTGCCAAGGTTGAGAACCCCTGTTCTACCGGTTGGTGCTAGCCTTCAAGAGAAGAAGAAGAAGAAAAGGAGGGTCTACCTCAGACTTCAACTGTGAATCTATTGTTTCCCTTCAAGGGACACGTGCTTTAAAAAAAGCAAGGAAAATTGCAGAGTGGGATCTGTTTCATGCATGCTCTACAGCTGTGCTTCTCAACCTTGGCCACCTTAAAATGGGTGGACATCAACTCCCAGAGTTCCCCTCAAGCATGGCGGAGAGTTGACACCCACCCATCTTAAAGTTGCCAAGGTTGAGAAATATTGCTCTGCAGCTATGCCGGCTCAGGAATTTTGGGAGTTGAAGGTCTTAAAAGTTGCCAAATTTGGAGAGCCCTGCTCTTCAGGCTAGTTTCCTGCCCTGGAAGGTGCGTGGAGAGTTCTCCAGAGGCAGTTTGAAAGAGACTCAGGGGAATGTTCCTTCTCCCCCTCTTCAGATACCAGAGCTGTGTGTTACCAGGATATAGGGGACACATACAGGGGGACCTGGAGCACCACGGAGAGTGGTGCAGAATGTGTGAACTGGAAGACCAAAGCCTTGCGCTTTAAGAGATTCCACGCAGATCGTCCAGACGCCTTGCTGTTGGGGCTTGGTGATCACAATTATTGCCGGTAAGAAGTTGAATCCAGTAACTTGCTTTATCTGACTTCTCCTTCCTTGTATCATGCACACTTTGGAGGGGAACTAAGATGTTTTATAGCTGTATTTCTCAGTCTTGGGGAACATTAAGCTGTGAGGACTTCAGGTCACACTGCAGCTCCTCAAGTTCCATGGCTGGCTGGGGGATTCTGGGAGTTGAAGTGCACACAGTTTAAAGTTGCCTTGGTTGAGAAACGCTGGTCTACAAGAGCCCAAAATCAGGAGTTTGGTAGCATCTTTTCTGATGAACAAGTCTTATTAAAAAGTATTCAGTGTGAGCTACTGCGGACAAAAATGTATTCTTGGAATTAAATACATTGGACAGAAAAATGCTAAAATAAATCTCTGATTTATGAACAGGTTTAGAGATTAGTCAAAATTAAGAAAAGAGAGGCCTTGGAAGCTAGTGGAAATGATACAACACCAGGATATTATGTTTTCTTTGACATATTCCTTATCAATTACTTTCGTGTGTATTATTAATTCCAGGATCCTCCCTCCCTCCCTCCTTCCCTCCAATAGACTCACAATCCTGACTATTCCATCATTGTCTTTTTTAGAAATCCAGATAAAAGCTCAAAACCCTGGTGCCATGTCCTTAAAAAAAATATGTACGTCTGGGAATATTGCAGCGTTACGTCCTGTGCCAACCGTAAGTTCAAACCCTTTATTGTTGTTTACTGAAAAAGTCGAGAGGACGCAGTTCCTAAGCTGGCTAAAAGTGGGATTTGTTACTCCATGTTTTATTTATTCATGGCTTACTAAATAATTGGTGAAGCCATGAGTGGAGGGGTATAATATGGCTCATGAGACATATATGGGCTGGGCAGGTTGGGGAACTTAGGAATTTTCAGATGGACCTGTTTTAGGACTTATATGGCTCTTTTAGGCTATTTCCCAATTCCAAAAAAAACCCTGTTGTAATTTATTTATACACATATTTACATATATCTGTATTTGTATAGATGTATGTATGTCTGCATGCATATGCACACCCATACACATGTAGTGCTCTGTATTTGTTTGGTGCCATTAGCATTTTGGATGTGCAGTGGCCTGGCTGGTCAACCGGAAGTTTGGCAGTTGGAGACCCAAACACTGCATGACAGGGTGAGCTCCCATCACTAGCTCCAGCTCCTGCCCACCTCGCAGTTCGAAAGCATGTAAATGCGAGTAGATAAATAGGTACCACTTCGGTGGGAAGGTCACAGCTTTCCCTGCACCTCAGTGTATAGTGATGCTGGCCAAATGACCCTAGAAGCATCTTCGGACAAGGCTTGGCTAGAAAATGGAGATCAGCATTGTACCTGGAGTTGGACATGACTGGACAGGGGAAACCTTTACCTTTTTAAAATTTTTTTTAGCGTTTTATTATAATATCAGGCCAACTTGATAACTTTCTAGGCAATTTGTAGTTGCTTACTAAAGATCCCTGTTGAAAAGATGTGCGTTGTCTCCAGATGCTTTTGCTCTAGCAGTGGGTAAATAGAACATTTCAGGGCTTTATGGTTGCACCAGACACCCATCACTATAATAATCTCTCCAGGATTATATTTTAAAAAATGTATTTTGCTGCTTTGTATGAACAGTTAGGATCCCTCTCATCATTCAAGTATTGGCCCCTACTTCAGCGGGGGACCAGTTGGGAACTGCCCAGCCAGGCAGTTGGGATGGGAAATAGCCTAGGATCATAAAAGATTCAAAGCTGACATCCCCTAAGCTCCATGGAACATTATCTATTCCCAAGCGAAGGCTACCAGTCTGGGGAGATTCCTGTATTATCGGCAGAATACATTAAAGTCGTTTGCTTGAACTACCTGTGTGTATCTGGTGGCTTGCACTTGACCAGATCTTTCCCTATATTCAGCCTGGGGCAATATTCCCCAACATCAATAGAAGGGGGGTCTCCAAGCTAATGAACGAGAAAATGGGACTTTCTCTATCAAACCTATCCCTTTTCCTATCATTTGCCAAAGAAAAACATTCCTGTGTTTTGGGAAGAGGCACCGACTATCGGGGCAGCTATCACCAAACAGCATCTGGGGTGACCTGCCTGAGATGGGACTCCCACATCCTTGACAAGAAAGTTTTCAATGCCTTTCATCCCGATGCCCATCAACTAGGCCTCAGCAGCCACAACTACTGCAGGTGAACCAGAAATGTATTTATTCCATTTCTATTGCTGCCCAACTCAACTAAGTGGGCTTTGAAGGATGGAATCCCTTGGAACATTCTTTGGCAGCAGGAGGGCCACAGTGGGTGAGGTTTGGGCCGGGTGGGGGTGGTTCTGCCTTGCCCTGAGTTGGAAACTTGGACTCATTTGAATGCTTGGCAACTGGCATGTACTTACGACGGCTGCAGTATCTTGGAGTCACGCGATTCCCTTTTGCAACCTTCCAACAAGCAAAGTCAATGGGGAAGCCAGATTCACTTAAGAACCGTGTTACTAATTTAACAACTGCAGTGATTCACTTAAACAACCGGGGACTACAGTCTTCCCAACCTTCCCACTTCTTGTGTGTTACAGGAACCCTGACAATGACACTCAGCCATGGTGCCATACGTTCAAGAACGGTGTGACCAAATGGGAACATTGTGATGTGCCAATCTGCTGTAAGTGGGTCCTTTCTCTGATTTATCTGAGATTCTTCTTCACAGGGATTATGGCCAAAACTTTATGCTGGGAATGGAGAACTAATGGATCTCAAAATGTGGCCGAACCACAATTCCTCACATTCCCTGCTGGCATGAGCAAAATGGGAAATGTTCCCTTTTTGACTTGTCGATTGTCTTCTTTTGCACAGTATGTAGATGTTGTTTGTGTCTACCAATGGCTC
Source organism: Bothrops alternatus (assembly GCA_034064705.1). Lineage (NCBI taxonomy): Eukaryota > Metazoa > Chordata > Lepidosauria > Squamata > Viperidae > Bothrops > Bothrops alternatus. The sequence goes on from JARGCV010000242.1 coordinate 1,475,940, forward strand.
ATTTGTCCAAATGCCAGGCTTCTAGACTGATGGTAAACAGATGTTGATTTTCACTGCTTTGTCACCTCTAACTCTTATTCCTTGGCTCCTTCCTTCCCATATGCAGCCACTTGTGGATTGAGGAAGCACAAAGTGGCTGAGATCCAGATCAAAGGAGGTGCCTATTCATATATTGAGTCCCACCCGTGGCAGGCGGGCATTTTTGTCACCAACCGAGGTGCAGAAGGTTATCAGTGTGGTGGGATCCTCATCAATTCCTGCTGGGTCCTCTCAGCTGCTCACTGCTTTCCAAAAGGGTAAGAAACCAGCCTGTGACTCACTCTCTAGACTTTGACTTTGACTAGGCAGCTAATTCCTTGAGAGCAGAGAATTTCTGCTTTAGGCACAGAGGACCAAAACCTCTAACCAAGATCCTTTGTCTTGCTCAGTCTTCACACCTGTTTGGCAGGGATTCTTGCTATTTCCCGGTGGCTCCAAGGAATTGATCTGGGATCTTCTCTTGCATGCAAGAAAATTAAAGCTTCTTCTTCTTGCAAAATCTTCACAAGGGGGAGATTTATGTCCCAGGAAGCTGTGGAACGATCAAGGGTTCCAAAGAAACTTCAAGTTGCATTCCCCCCCCCTTCCTTCTGACCGTGATTTAAAGCTGCCCAAGAGTTTGCAAGCACCTCCATCATCCTCCAACTCTGGAATTCCCCCCAGTTTTTGCATTTGCTTTGTCAAAATATTGTCAGCATCTTTCAAACCCGTGTTACCCTGTGGTAAGAGAGGTGGGCAATTCGTTTAATAAATAAATAAGTAAATAAATAAATAAAAGCCCTGGAAAGTACACAGAACAGAGGAGGATGTGCCGGGCTGTTGTAGGTACATTTGACTGCAGGGTGTAACTTCCTCAGAACATTAAAAAAAAAAAAAAAAGTCCTCCTGGATCATCTGCAGAGACATTGACGCTTGTTCCCACTCAACTATTCTGCAGAGATATTGTCTAAGCTGACGTATCACACCAAGCTGTGGTTTATATAAGCCATGTTTTGTTGCAACCACAGGGGGCTGGGTTTACACCTTATGGAAACTGTTTTCACTCAACAGCTGTAAAAACCCGAGCAGTCAATGGAGGTCAACACATTGAGAATTTTCTCCTTTTGCTGTTGGGGGGTTTTGCAGCCAAAATATATGCTATTTCTGGCACTATTAGCAAATGGAAAGAACAGGATGATTTGTAAGTGAACGTCCTTAGACCAGGGTTTCTCAACCTTGACAATTTTAAGGCATGTGGACTTCAACTCCCAGAATTCCACAGCCAGCAATGCTGGCTGTGGAATTTTGGGAGTTGAAGTCCACATGCCTTAAAATTGTCAAGGTTGAGAAACACTGCTAGACTATCGTATTTTGGAATCCAAATTCACTGTGGGATTGTTTCTTATTCCCCAGATATCCCACATGACTTACCTCGTTTTAGAACAAGTCCTTCCCCTTTCTCACATTTTGGGTAGGCTCAGCTTTTCCATGGAAGCTCCTTGAAGGATAGCCAACGCTGAGCACAGGCCTTTTTCCAAGGGGTTTGTCTTCTCCTGAACTAAAATCTTTGAGCTCCTGTTCACAACTGCTGTCCTAAGCTACCCACCCACTCCCGCCGTTGCCTGCCCTTCCACCGTAGAACATAGAATAATAGGGCTGGAAGGGACCTTGGAGGTCTTCTAGCCCAACCCTCTGCTCATGATTCCTATTGGGAAGAGAAAGGAGAGCGTTGCCTTGGGAGGGAAGGAAGTTTGCCCCTGGAAGCTGGCCCTCACCTGTGCCTTTCTATACAGGAGCATCGATCCCCAACGCATCAAAGTCGTCCTGGGTCGGACGTTCCGTGTAAAGTCATCAGACACAGAACAGGTCTTCCAAGTAGAGAGATATATTACACACGAGAAGCACAACTCCAGGACTTTGGATAATGACATTGGTAAGCCTTTTTCCTGCCTCCCTCCCGGCCTGGAGGAGATCCACTTCTGACTGATCTCCTGCTCAAACGGGTTGGACTAGACCACCTTTAAGGACCCTTCTGTTATTCTGAATTCTGGTTCTCATGGGCCTCTCTCTCTCTCTCTCTTTTCTCTCGGTTTTGACAGCCCTGCTGAAGTTGAAACAACATTCCGAAAAGTGTGCCACAGAAACTGATAGCGTCCGTCCCATTTGTCTCCCTGAACCTGGACTCCAGCTGCCCGACTGGACAGAGTGTGAGGTGTCCGGCTACGGCAAGCATGAGATGGGTATGTGAGGATCTCTTTCACCGGCACGAAGGGCCGGAGGACAATCTGGCTGCAGAAGCTTCTGGACAGACAGAGTGCTGGACATTGTATTACCGGTTTTCTAGGGCAGAATTGACCCTTGCTGGAAAGAGGGCCCGGGTGTTCTCATGTTGGCTGGGGAATTCTGGGCATTGAAGTCCACCAGTCTTAAAGTTGCCAAGATTAGGCACCCCTGTTTTAGGGGAGAGAGGGAAATAAAAATCACAATTTAAAAAAAAAAAGTCCAGTCTGTTTCCAGCAATACTGGGCTTTGGGGAAAAGAGAGTCTTGTTGAGAAATTTCTGAGACCAGCCTCGTGGGTGATGGATGGAATCTCTAGAGAGCTCTCCTCTTTGCTGAAAATGAGCTCGGTCAATTCACGGTGGAAAAAAGACATCTGTTATATTTTACCCTCCCTAAAGAAATAGCTTCCTTCTGCTGAATTGGATGCAGCAGTCTTGTCTGTGACTTACATGCCTATCCATTTGCTAATCAGCTGATATGGCTAGACCATGTTTACATCCCAAAGCATCTGCTTTCTGTTAGAGCACATCACATCCTCAAATCATAACCTTCTCCTGCTAAGAATTCCCCTTCTTCTCAAATCCCTGTGCTGTGATTGTGGCAGCACACCTGGCCCCAGTGCTCAGGGAAAGGGCTTCGGAGATGGCCAGATGCAAAGCTCAAAACATCGAGCAATCGCTTTTTTTGAATGAAGGTGCATCGACATGTCCCAGGATAATGTTGCAGGGTCCAATCTGGGTCAGTCACTGGGGATCAGAGATTCTGCCTTCCGCGCTTCCGATTGCTCCTGTAACTAGGTAGGACAGCCAGGGAGGAAGCTAACGGCCCGATTGCAAGAACACAAGTGAGCAGTCGGACGAGGAGACCCAAACTCCTTGACAGCCTCACGCTGCAGTGAACAAGGACATACTTCAGTGTCGCAGCTACTAAGATTGTTGGACGAGCAGGCACAAAAACAGCCAGGGAAGCCTGGGAAACAGGCCCCTCCTCAAGTCAACAGGAATGTTTATTTACCACCAGCTCATCAAATACTTAGGAGGCAAAGGCTTGGCAGCACAAGCAACCCACAGCCAACAACTTAATAGCCAGCCATCAACACCCTAATCAACATCTACAAAGCCACATACAGCAGGCCCCATATAAATACCACAGGCAGAACAGCACAAAGCACACACTCGGCTAGAGAGACGTTCTCTGAACATGGACTCCATGGCCGTACGTCTACATTTTGCCCAATTCCACAGCATCCGCCTTTTTATATTTATGGATTTTTTATCTTCTTCTTCTTTCTTTTTTCTTTTTTTTGCATGGAGGAATAATTTCTCTGATGGCAGAACCCAGAGGCTGTTTTCTCTCTCTGGATGTTCCTGGATGTCCTTTCATCCCTTCCGTCTAATCACTTCAATTTATTCTCTTAGTCCGATGCTGAGTGTATGCTAGGAGAGTGGAGGGAAAAAAATTAAAGAGTATTGTTTTGAACAGGGTAGGATACTTGTCTTTTACTTCCTGGCTGCTGGAAAGCTTGCACAAGGTTTTACCTGTAGTCCTCAATTTACAACCTAGTCAAGCCACAAAAGGAAGCCCCATGCTTCAGTTAAATCGGATCTGCATTCACACAGCACTCTAGACTAGATTCCAAGAGTGACTTGTGGGTCAACATGTTCTGGGAAATGTTGTTTTCTTGACTTGGTCTCAGACAGCATACTGTTTACATCGTCATAATCTTTGAGCATTCGATATCATCTGAAGGCGCTTGCATTTTGTGAACCCAGAGTGAAGGTCGAGCAAATTGTACGAAGCCCAATATTTACGATCCAGAAGAATCTTTCCCCCTCTCTTCACAATATTCCTTTTCCCCAAACAGCTTCTCCTTTCCACTCAGAACGTCTAAAGGAAGGACACGTGAGGCTCTATCCAGACAGCTTGTGTACATCTGCACGACTTGCCAAAAGGACGGTCACCGAGAACATGTTGTGTGCAGGAGATACCCGACACCTCCATGACGCCTGCCAGGTAACATCCAAAATGTTAAGAATAACCTTGTGGGATCGGTCTGAAGGCCCAGCATCTTCTGAGCGTAGATAACCAGGTACCAGGGATGCTGAAGACTGAACAGAATTTCTTTTTTTCCTCCTGGAACATGTGGGTTCAGATGTTCTGGGGCAGGGGCAGGGGTAGGGGTAGGCAACCTCGGCTCTGGGAGTTGAAGCCCACGAGTCATAAAAGAGCTGAGGTTGCCTACCCCTGTATCTGGGGTCATTGACCATTTCTGGAAGTAACTCTTTCAGAACAAGAAGAGGTTTGTGATGCTTTAGACACGCACAATGCAGGTAGTCCCCAGCTTATGATCACAACTAAGCCCAAAATTTCTGTTGTTAAACAAGACAGTTGTTAAGTGAATTTTGCCCCATTTTACCACCTTGACACAGTTGCTAAGGGAATCATCACAGTCATTTAGTTAATAACACCGCTGTTCTATGAATCTGCCTTCCCCATTGACTTTCCGTGTCAGAAGGTGGCAAATGGCAATCACAGGATCCCTGGGCATTACAACTGTTCACAAATACGTGCCAGTGGCCACCAAGAACTATGGTGGCGCAGTGGATAGAAGGCAGTACTGCAGGCTACTTCCGCTGACTGCCGGCTGCCGGCAGTTCGAATCTCATCGGGCTCAAGGCTGACTCAGCCTCCGTCCTTCTGAGATTGGTAAAATGAGGACCCAGATTGTTGGGGGCAAATATGCTGACTCTGCCAATTGCTTAGAGAGGGCTGTAAAGCCGTGTGAAGCCGTATATAAGTCTAGGTGCCGTTGCTGTTACTATCCACATTTGGATCACATGTCCCCGGGAATGCCGCCACAGTTGTGTGTGTGAAAAACGTGAGTCCCCTTCTTAAGTACCATTGTAACCCTGAATGGCCACGAGTGGTCTTTCCAGCAGAAAAGAAAGCTAGGCCTCGTGGGGAGCTGTTGCCTCTCACTCGCCCCTTCTCCGATTTCTCTCCTCCCGCAGGGCGACTCGGGAGGCCCCCTGGTTTGTCTGCACGAGGGCCGCATGAAGTTAATCGGCATCATCAGCTGGGGCGTGGGTTGCGCCGCGAAAAACACGCCGGGCGTTTACACGAGAGTGGTTCGCTACCTGAGCTGGATCCAGGAGAACATGCGTAACTGAGAGCCTGTTGGGATTCCTCCCAGGACCTCCTTGCATCAGGGAATCACACACTGGAAACCGGGCTGGGAAGCTGGTGTTGCTCTTGGGGAGGAGGACACACACTTTGTGCGGTGCCTCTCTCCTGTAACCATGAGTTGGCGGTTTGTGCGGCTGTGCTTAGGAACCGGGCTCAAACGATAGTTTGTTTTTTTTCCCCCCAAGAAGCATTTCTAGGCCTCTCTCAGACCAAACACTGACAGGTAGTCCTCAACTTACGAACACAACGGAGCCCCAAATCTCTTGTCGCTAAGCGAGACAGTTGTTAAGTGAGTTTTGCCCCATTTTACCACTTTTCATGCCACAATTGCAAAGTGAATCACTGCAATCGTTAGGAAATTAATGAAGGGGAATATTGGGGTTGGAATGAGGGGTCCTTGGTGCTCTCTGAGCTTGCAGACGTTTCATGACCCTAACTAGGTTAACATCATCAGTGCTAGGAAGAGGTGCTGTTTGCTGTCAGTTTGTATTCTGGGGTCTTGCCTGTCTGGGTGGGTGGGGGGTGCTCTTAGGGATTCTCTGGTTGGGCTTTACTAATGGCTCTGTGGCAGTTCCTTGACTGGGGTCTTGCTTCCTTGGCTGTTGGTCTGAAGGTGACCTTGGAGCTAATCTATGCTCATCTGACTGCTGATTACCGGTTTTTGGGACTGGTTGATTGCCTCTTTTGCACAGTCTACAGATGTTGCTAATGTCTATGTGTCTGTTGATGGCGGATTTGCCAGGGTCCTAGAAATTCCCTGGCATTTTGGGATTTGGCCTGCTCTAGGACTGTCACATTTCCCCAGCTGAAACTACGGTTAAATCTGTCGATCTGTTGTGAAATTGAAGAATTTCCATCGTGCTTTTTGGCTGCCAGATATTAACACAGTTGTTAAGGGAATCTGGCTTCTCAGAATTCTGGCTTGTTAGAAGGTCACAAAAGAGGATTATGTGAACCTGGGGCACTGCCACCGTCATAAATACATGCCAGTGATCAACCATCCAAAATCTGATCATGTGACCAGGGGGATGTGGCAACGATCATGTGAAAAACAGTTATAAGTTTTCAGTGCTGTTGTAACTTCAGTCATTAAACTAATTGTTGTAAGTTGAGGACCACCTGTATTTGTCACAACAACATCTGAGAATTGTCTCTGCTTCTAGTCTTCTTTGGAAGACTCTTGAGTAGAAGGATCCTAGCCGGGCCTTGGGGGTTCCTCAAATATGCCTCCCCTAGTTGGTTTTTTGAAAAAACTGCTTTCTATAAATTAAGGGAAGCATTTCAACGCCTTCTCTACCGCACTGAAGAAATCCTTGGGGGAAAACCAAATCATAGAATTAATTACTAAAGGTTTTTTATTATATATATTTAAAGGAGGACTCGGTAGTCACTTTGGGCACCCCTCTCTCCCTAAAGCTTCAAAAGATTATTTTTATACTCTGTAAATATTTCACATTCTCTGTATAATATCAAAACCCCACTTTCCAATGTGCAAAACGACAGAGCTGTCTTCTGCCCATCAAGAACACCTTTGAGAATTCTTGTATGTTTTAATGCATTAAACTATTTTACGTTACTTGAAGTTATCCTCGATTTGCTCATTGTGGATCACACCATACCTGACACAGGGTTTGCCTGCTATGTTTATGTATGATTTACTGGACTATGGCATGGACATTTGTAGGGGGACTGGGGTAAAATGCCCACATTACAATACCATCTTATGGTACGATCATTGCCTCATTGAATCGTTAAGATTTCCCTTATTGTGGGGTCCTTATTTCATCGCCAAACTAGATAATATGAGTGCTAGACTTGAAATATCTGCAAGAAACCCACCAAGCTCAGAGAGCACCAAGGACCTCACCTCTCAGCTACCAATATCCTATCAGACTTCTCTGAGCAAAGTGCAAATCCTTCCATAGGACTTATGGAATTTATGCATAAGAATATGTTCAATCTTCTTTGTAGAATGACATTAAGATCGGGCCAAAGTCCTACAGGGTTACGGGATCTTGTTTTCGGAGGAACTCATCCGATGTCTCTCAGATGTCCGCAAGTAGCCCAGACAGACTTATGAGTAATCCAAAAATGGACTGCACCCCTTAATATTTCTACAGTGTTGGGAACCATGATCACTCCAGAAGTTCAACTCAATGAAAAATAATTGCCAACATTCACTTGTGTTTTTCGCTCCTTTAGGAAATAACTTCATACAGCCACTTAATCCCTTGGGTCAAGGATCATAGAAGTACATTCCTTTTAAATTCCAAGGTCTATCAGCTCCGCCAGTATGATCCCTGACCAAAGGAGCTTCATTTAGATCTAGAGAGCTACTATTGTCCTACATCTTCCTGAAACTACAAGCTCAAAGCAAGACATTGGAAGGTGGGGATGACCTTTGGGCAATTATGGAGTTCCTTGTGGGAGGGAGGCTGGAATTGGGGGAGAGAGCATGATGCTAAGCTAAATGTTACCAGAACAAAATCCCAGGGCTGGAAGGAACCTTAAGAGGTCTGCTAGTCCATCCCCTGCAGAGGGCAGGAGTCCCTATTCCATCTCAGACAAGTCTCTTCTTGAAAACCTCCAGTGATGGGAGTTCCCACAATTCTGTGAGGCAAGCTGTGCCATGGATTAATTGCTGTGAAGGCCTAATTAGTTCTGATTCCATTTCCTACACTTGCCTGAAGATTTGTTTTGCTTATTATTTCGAAGTCTGTGGTCCCTTCTGCCGCCCCCCCAGGCATCATTCTAGACAAGTGCTAACCATCTAAAACTAGAAGCAATTTTTAAAGACAATAAAAACCAACTACAAAAATCAGCCCATCTAAATGGCTGGGAGGGACAGAAGGATCTTGAGCTTTTGACTGAAATTGGAAAGAATGGAGGCTAAGGGCCATCTGGAGATCTGCAGGCTCCTTGGAAATGAGCCCCTCAACTCAAGACAGACCTTCTGTACAGAACTCCTCTCTGGCAGGAACCATAAAGCTGCTTTGATTCCTCAAACAAGGCTGCCTGCCTCTTTTCAGAAATTCCCTCTGTTTATTCACAAAAAAGCATTGCTAACTCTTGGGCTTGTATCTCCATCTACTGAACCAAAGGAGATGGTGCATCCTCAAAAGTCTCCAGGAATCACCCCTCTGAAGCCTCTCTCATTTGCATCAAGGCAGGTGTCACTTCCCCCTTTTTCCTGGAGACACACAAAGGTGGGAAAGATTCAGAAAGAGCCCGGTAGCCCCTTTTCCAACCAAAGGCCTAAAACACAAAAGAGTACGCCTTGAATACAATTGGTTGGTCAGAAAAGGTGCATCAGATCCTGGATTTTGGGACAGGAGAGACAAGTGGATGTTCTTTTTGAGTCTTTTGAACACCAGATCCTTGCAAAGTCCTTCAGTCATAACACAAAGAGGAGTGCCAAAGAGCTCAACTTTGACCGCAAGATGCACAAAAGCAAACAACGGACATTCTCAGACAAACATCTATTAAGAATGCAATATTTGCATTTTACATCTGGTTAAATAGTGCAAATAAAAGATGACAGCCAGTCTCAGATGGAGGCTTTCTAAAAAACCTGGGCTTTTAAAAAATAATCCTGCTGCTACAAGTAGGCAGGCAGGCAGGCACACCCCCTTGCAATGGCCGGGCCACAATTTTCTTCCTGTCCTGCAACAGTATCCCAACTCACACCCACTTTGAGGGAGAGGGAGAGGAGAGGAGAGGAGACAGCCAACCTGACTGTCAGATCTCACCTCCTTGGGTCTGGAGTTTTTCACGGCATGGTTAGGGCCTTCCAGAACGGAGCTGCCGGATGCTTGGATTTGTCTCCAGTTTTTCCTCTCAACAAACAAAACAGAGGCATGCAAAGAGGGGTGAGTCCAGATCAGAATGGAAACACACACACACACACACACACACACACACACACAGAGCTCGGATTTAGCTCAGGCTTAAGAAGGGCAACACCCCGAAGCTCGAAGAGAAGTTGCACCAAAAAAGGGACCAGCAGCAGCCTGTGGCCCAGCCTGGCAGGGAGAAAAGCTGTTGGACGGCCATTCTGATCCAGCAGGAGAAGATCCAGAGACAGCAGCCACGCAGCCGGGCAGCCAGGGGGCACCAGATCGGGGAAAGCAGATCTATTAGTATAGCAGCAACACATATCAGAGATCAGCTGGAAGTGCAACACGCAAGCACATGCAAGAGGAAACGCAGCAGACCGGAAACCCCCCCCACCCGCCCAGCCCAAATCGGTGCTCCCCCCCGCCCCGTTTCTTTAGCAGCCAGTGCTACAACAGATGCTATGCTCTAACAGTATAGATGCTTGTGTTTTTTGTTTCCACTTTGCTTCCACACATCTGGAACGCCCTCATTTCTCAAGCTCTGTCACCAAGCGCGCAAATCCTCCACAGACCACCGCCAGGCTGAGCATATTTACACTTTACACTCTTCTCAATCGCCAGCCACCTTCTCAGAATAGGCCCTCTTTCCTATTTTCGTCCACACGGATACAGTTAAACCAGAAAGGCTGAGCGAAGACAGGTTGGGAGAGAAAGACTCCCATCAGCCGGGCCTTACACAGGCATGGAACGCTTCTCCAGTCACGGTCCCATGCAATAAGCAGGAAGATCCTTGGGCCTCGCCTTGTTGGTGTTTTCCAACATCTCTTCTGCTGCAGCTCCGGCCGGCCATGAACTCAGCGGCGGGGGGGGGGTAGAGGGGGGGAAGCGCTCCGTTGAAGCTGAAAGCCAGCAAGCCCAAAGAGAAGTTACTACTTCTCCCTTTTGCTCTTGGTTGCCATCAGGGAGCTCCAGTGTTAGAGAAGAAAGAAGGGCTGGCCCAACTGGGGGGAAAGTAGCCTGTCTGAGAAGACATCCAGATGGGTCACATCAAGAAGCAACCATGAGGAAGAGGAGAGCAGAGGTGGAGTAGTAATCCCATGTCTTCTCCTGGGCAGAAGCTGTCTTAGGTCCGGACTTGGAACTTCCCAGCCTTGGTCATGTACTTGATCCCTTTGAAAGGCTTGTACTTCTCTCCATACATGTCTAAGCGGTTCACCTTCAGACCTGGAGCGAGCAGAAAAGACGAGGGTGTGAAGGTGACGCAGTGGGAAAGACGGAGGAGGCGGGGGCGGTTGCAAAAACTGGGCACAAATTTCACCCGAAACGTTTTCCAAAACATTCAGCCAATTCTGGCGGAGAAATTGGGTGGATAACTTCTCTGAACTTCTTCGAAGGAGGAAAACCCTTTCGCAATAACATCTCACAATTCCTCTTAACACCAACAATACGGGACTGAAGTTTCTTTCAAGGCCTTCTCAAGAGCAGGGGTCTCCGACCTTGGCAACGTGAAGACTTGTGGACTTCAACTCCCAGAATGCCCCAGCCAGGCATGCTGGCTGGGGCATTCTGGGAGTTGAAGTCCACAAGTCTTCACGTTGCCAAGGTCGGAGACCCCTGCTCTAGAGTTTAATGCAAGTATGGGAACGAAGAGAGGCTGCAGATCCTTGCAAACCGGCATGAAGCTTATTCCAACTGCCCTCTAAAAAAATACAAGAACATAACGCTCTATTTATTTTTTTATTTTATTTATTTATTTTACGATTTTTATACCGCCCCCCTCCCGAAGGACTCGGGGCGGTGTACAGCCCAATTAAAAACGTCAACATACAAAAAGTAAAATTATTAAAAATAAATTAAATAATTTGGCCCAATCATTTAAAAACCCAATACATAATCTAAAAACTCAATCCCCTAAAAACAATTATGGCCTTGTTGGGACCGGAGCTACTATCCCAGGCCGGCTTGTCGGAATAAATATGTTTTTAATTCTCGACGGAAGGAGCGCAATTCCGTCAACGTACGGAGTTCGGGGGGGAGCTCGTTCCAAAGCGTTGGAGCTCCCACAGAGAAGGCCCTCCCCCTGGGGGTCGCCAGCCAACATTGGCCGACGGCACCCTGAGGAGACCCTCTCTGTGGGAGCGTACTGGACGGCGGGAGGTATTTGCTGGCAGAAGGTGGTCCTGTAAATATCCGGGTCCGATGCCATGGAGCGTTTTAAAGATGGTCACTAACACCTTGAAACGCACCCGGAAGGCCACCGGCAACCAGTGCAGCTCGCGCAGGAACGGTGTTACATGGGACCGCCATGACGCTCCGGTCACTACCCGCGCGGCCGCATTCTGGGCCAGCTGAAGCCTCCGGGTGCACCTCAAGGGGAGCCCCATGTAGAGAGCATTACAGTAGTCCAGCCTGGAAGTGACGAAGGCATGAGTAACTGTGCATAGCGAGTCCCGGTCTAGGAAGGGGCGCAACTGGCGTACCAGGCGAACCTGATAGAACATCCTCCCGGCCACGGCCGTCAAATGGTCCTCTAAAGACAGCCGTGAATCCAGGAGGACTCCCAAATTGCGAACCCTTTCCGCGGGGGCCACTGTTTCACCCCCAACGGACAACGAAGGAGTCAATTGACTAAACCGGGACGACGGTAGCCACAGCCACTCGGTCTTGGAAGGGTTGAGCTTGAGTCCGTTCTTCCCCATCCAGACCCGCACGGCCTCCAGGCATTGGGTCAGCACGGCAAGAGCATCGCTGGGGTGGTTCGGCGTGGAAATGTACAGCTGAGTATCATCAGCGTACAGATGGTACTCCACATCAAAACCACGGATGATCTCACCCAGCGGTTTTACATAAATGTTGAACAGTAGGGGTGAGAGGACCGATCCCTGAGGTACCCCACATACGAGGGGTCTCGGGGTCGACCTCTGGCCCCCTGCCAACACAGACTGCATCCGGCCGGAGAGGAAGGAGGCGAACCACCGCAAAACAGTGCCCCCTATACCTAACCCCTCCAACCGTTGCAGCATGATACCATGATCGATGGTATCAAAAGCCGCCGAGAGGTCCAATAGCACCAGAGCAGAGGAACAACCTCTGTCCCGGGCCCGCCAGAGGTCATCCACCAACGCAACCAATGCTGTTTCCGTGCTGTAACCAGGCCTGAAGCCCGACTGGTGTGGATCCAGGTATAACGATTCCTCCAGGTGTCGCGGGAACTGTCGGGCAACCACGCTCTCGACAACCTTTGCAAGAAAGCGAAGGTTGGAGACAGGACGATAATTTGATAAAACAGCTGGATCCAGGGTAGGCTTCTTAAGGAGGGGCCTCACTACCGCCTCTTTCAAGGTGGCAGGGAAGACACCCTCGCTTAAAGAAGCATTAATAATTGCCTGGAACCAGCCTCGTACCACCTCCCAGGATGCCAGCACCAGCCAGGAGGGGCACGGGTCCAATGAACAAGTGGTCGCCCTAAGTCCCCCAAACAACCTGTCCACGTCCTCGGAAGTCACGGGGTCAAACTCAGCCCAGATAACAGTCTCAAGACCGGACTCCGTCTCTCCCACCAGACACACCCAGTTGAAATCAAAGCCTTCCCGTATCCCGCTCTAAAAATATTTTCCCCCAATATTCTATTCTGAAGGAAATTCTGACATACTCTTTTCTCAAGCTGGCTAAGAACAGATTAAAAATACAAGAGATGGGCTTTCTGCATGCAATGGATAAAAGGAGCTTGCAATTTATGGTTTTGATATACAGTAGAAGGAAGAGAGTCACAATGTAACTTTAGGGGGAAGAGGTACATTTGACTGCAAGTGACCGTAAATTGATAATTGTACAGTCATCACCTCGGTACTCGACTGCTTTGAAACTCATCAAATTTGGTACTCAACGCATTTGGACCCAAAAAATGTTGTCCTGGTACTCGTTGTTTGTTTGTTGCCTGATAACTCACTACCCTTCCCAGCCGAAACAGAGGGTGACACGTTAGTTACATAATCTGGCACCTGTCATTTTTAATACTCACTGTGCCTTCCGGAACCAATTAAGGATGAGTACCGAGGTACCACTGTTTTAATGCTGCTGTAAAGAAGATTGGAAGTCACTGTTTTCAATCTTTTTTTTTTTCTTCCTTTTCTGTTTTTCTTTTCCTTGCACTTGGAGCTTCCTCTTTTTAAATTCCTTTCTTTAATTGCAATTGGGCCTTAAAGGGATGCTTTAAAACAGAGGCTCCCCCTCCGCAACCTTTTGGGCACCAGGGATCAGTTACAAGGAGAGACTTTTTTCCCTGCACCGGAGGGGGTGTGCCGCAGCCCGGTACTATACTAGTCCACGGACCGGGGCTTGGGGACCCCTGCTTTAAAAAAGGGGGGAGGTAAAAAAAGACAGTCAGAGAATTGAAAGATCACAAACCAGAGATCGCCAACTGCTGGATTTTGAACTGGAGGTTAATGGTGGGATTCTCGTCAGGCTTGGAGGCCCCTGCCTGAAGACTCATCGTCCCCTTCAAACTGGGCAGCTTCTGAGGGTTGATCTTCCCCACGTCCCATGTCAGGAGCTTCCAAGGGAAGGATGGAGAAAGAGGCGGCAGGATAGTTTACAGTGAATTCATAGCAACAGCAATTAGATTTATACAATCGCTTCACAGGGCTTTACAGCCTTCTCTAAGCCTTTTGCAGAGTCAGCATATTCTCCCCCAACAATCTGGGTCCTCATTTTACCGACCTCGGAAGGATATAAGGCTGAGTCAACCTTGAGCCAGTCAGGATCGAACTCCCGACAGTGAGCAGAGTCAGCCTGCAATACTGCTTTCTAACCACTGTGCCACCACGGCTCTTAATCTTAATCCTACAGAAGAGAAGGACCTACTCCCTCACCTTTGTGACAGGATCAAACGTGTGTGTGCCCTGTGAAGGTGTGAGGGTCATGTTAAGCACTCCTTTGGGCATCTGGCTGGTTACCAGGACCCCCTCCACCGTCTTCCCCATGGTCTGCTTGGGCCCCACAGTGATCTCAAAGCAGCCAAGGGAGCTGCTGTCTCGGAAGGTGATGTTGTGCTTCACGTAGACGGGGATGGCCACTAAGCTGCAGAAAAAGAAGAGCGTTATGGCAAAAGGAGGTGCACCCCGCTAATCCCTGGTTGTCACCACAGCAAGAGCAAGCGGAAAGAACAAGCATGGCCTGAAGATTGGTGAGCTGTTGGCATCTCATAAAACTGTGGCGTCCTTGGTGCTCTCTGAACTTGGCTGTTTTCTTGCGGACATTTCATTACCAAACTAGGTAACAGTGTCACGCTAAAAGGGTGTGGGATGGCTGTTTGTTTATATGCTAGTGATTTGCCCTGTCCTTGTTCGTGGGAATGTTCTTAGGGATTCCTTGATTAGGTTGTTGATTAGGCTTGATGGTTCAAGGAAGCACCAAGAACACTCCCACCAGCACTGATAGGGCGAGCCACTAATATACAAAGAAAGAGCAAAGCCCACACCCTTCTAGCACTGATGAGGTTATCTAGTTTGGTAATGAAATGTCTGCAAGAAAACCACCAAGCTCAGAGAGCACCAAGGACCCCACAGTTCAACCCTGAGCTACCAATATTCTTTTCTCATAAAACTACTGGGTACCCAAATGGACTGTACCAAGAAATAGGGGTGATGTCAGCCCTGATACTTGTATGAAGCCAAAGGTAGAATTCTCTGGTGGAAGATTCTATGGAGCCATCTTTTGTCCCCTCAGATAAAGGGGGAATGTCCAAAATGCTTGGAAGAATCCATCTTACTTTTGAGCGCTGACGTGATAAGAGAGCAAGCGGAAGTTCCCATCAGGGGGGATGAAGGACAGGATGCGTTCGGATTCCCACCGTTTGAAACGCACACAGGGGTGGAAGCTGACATCATCCAGCAATCTGGGGTTCTGAAAGAAGAAGGATAGAAGAGCTGGAAGTTCCTTGGCGGGTGGTGCTGTTCTCCGGTGTTTCTCAACCTTGGCAACTTTCAAAACCTGTGGACTTCAACTCCCAGAATTCTTCAGCTAGCTTTGCTGGCTGGGGAATTCTGGGGATTTAAGTCCACGGGTCTTAAAGTTAACAAGGTTGAGAAACTCGTTGCTACTTCCTTGTTATGAAGTGCCCAGTTCAGCTATAGCCACATTATGTCGTGCTTTGGTCTTCTTCTCTCTTTGACACAGTTCCCAATCCCCATTTTCAAAGATGTAAACCAGGGGTCTTCAAACTTGGCCACTTTAAGACTTGTGGACTTCAACTCCCAGAATTCCTCAGCCAGCTGAAGTCCACAAGTCTTAAAGTGGCCAAGTTTGAAGACCCCTGAGGTAAACTCTTCTCATCACCCTTCCCTTCCACAAGACCCTTCGTCCACAAGTCTTCAAGTGGCCAAGTTTGAAGACCCCTGAGGTAAACTCTTCCCATCACCCTTCCCTTCCACAAGACCCTTCGTCCACAAGTCTTCAAGTGGCCAAGTTTGAAGACCCCTGAGGTAAACTCTTCTCATATCACCCTTCCCTTCCACAAGACCCTTCCCCTTTTTTACAACAAAGCTGCTGCACCTCTCTCTTCCAGAGTTGTTCCTAATTTTTTATCTACCTCTGCAGGCCGGGAAATAAACTGTGGCAGAATCTGAATATCCACCAAGAGATGAAGAACCCAAGTCACCTACACCGACTTTATGGATTTATGGTGGTCAAGCAGAACACCGGTGCTCTGCTTTTACTCTTTCAGACCACTTGTGGGAAGATGTTTCTGCTTTCCTCTTTTGGATATTGGCTCCAGGATGCTTGGCTGTGAAAGGGCAGCCAGGGAATTTATTACAACTGATGGGCAAGAGGGGTCTTTCCCCTCTCGTTTTTACCATGAAGGAGAGGGTGAGGTCAGGCATCCCAGTCAGTTTCACGCAGGCATCAATCACCCCTTGGATTTCAGCTGTAATTGTGGAACCTGCAACACATATGAACAAACAAAAAGTAATTCACATAGATCAGGAAGGACACTGGGGCTAATCTAAACCCTCTAACCCTCATATAACCATTAGTGACCATTTGGACTTATAACAGAACTGAAAAAATGACTTATGACTGTTTTTCACACGTACGATGGTTGCAACGTCCCCCTAATCATGGGATCAAAATTTGGACCCTTGGCAACTGGCTCACTGTGACATTTCCATTGTCTCCCAGGGTCATGTGACCATCTTTTGTGACTTTCCAACAGACAAACTCAAGGGGGAAGCCAGATTCGATCTGCAACCGTGTTGGTAACTTAACAACTGGAACGATTCACTTAACATCAAGAAAGGTTGTTAAATGGGGCAAAACGCAGCTACTAACAACTGTCTCACTTAGCAATGGAATTTTGGGGCTCAGTTGTGGTTGTAAGTTGAAGACTACCTGTATTCCTTTTTCAAAAGGTAAGTTTAGAAGAAGAGCAAGCAGAGTCTGGGGGTGGAGTCAAGCAAGTCATCAGCCTACAGTCGTTACGTTCCCACAAACAATCCAAGCCCTGCTCCTCTTGAATTCTGTTGACTCTTACCTAGGGCCAACTTACTATTGATCATTAGTTGGCTAGATTTTTTTTGAATAGGCATGACCAATAAATCTTCCTAACTGGAACTTGATTGTGGTCTAGATCAGGGGCCGCCAACCCCCGGTCTGTGGACCGGTACTGGGCTGTGGCATGCCAGCAATCAGGCCACACAAACAAGCAAAGCCCCATCCGCGGGATGCAGGCAACACACAAAACCACACACCCTCCGGTCCGCGGAAAAATCTCTCTCCACGTAACCGGTCCCTGGTGCCCAAAAGGTTGGGGACCTCTGGTCTAGATTCTTCATGCCTCACAGTAAGTTTATATTTACCAAGCAACCACTCATTAACTAATTAGGGAAAGTAAACTAGAAAATAAAGCCAATCTGATGTAGAGGTGAAGATGCTGGAAGAGATCACTAAGTTCTAGTCTGCCTGAGGCACAGGAACATGGAGCAGTCTCTCTGTCAGCTCCAGGGGACAAAAGGCAGGGGTAAAAATTTGCTTCCAAAAATTTGGCTGAGCAAAGGACAAAGGCTAGGTGGTTTTCCATAAATGCCGAGAATTCTGCTGTCTTTGAGCAAGGACGGGACTGGAATACCTGATTTGTCGATGATAGCATCTATTTCCTCAATCACATCAAAGTAGGCTTCGTTGTTGGTGTACTTCACGCTGGTCCGTCGCCAGGGCACCACGGACAGCTGCCCTGTGGGGAGCTGCTCTCCCACATTGGTGCTTCCTGGAAAGACGAAGAAGGGAAGAAGAAGCCAGAACATGGGCCAGACAAGTCAGTTTAACTGCAGCAATAACATAGGACAAAATGGTGGCCACAACCCAACAATCGAAGGCCTGCTCCTTTTTTACCTGTGTCACGTCACATAAAAGTAGGTAGGCTTTCACCATGTAATCATGGCTACAACCTTACTCTTTCTCTCTTTCTCTCTCTCTCTCTCTCTCTCTCACACACACACACACACACACAAACACAGAGGGAGAGAGCAATGCTTCGGGGTTGGAAGGTCTATGCAACCAGCCTGCTGTCTTAGAAACATTAGACACCAAACAGAAGCGATTTTATTTATGGGGTTTACTTGCAGACGTTTCTTTACCAAACTACATAACATCATCAGTGCTAGCAGTTGGGTAATGAAACGTCTGCAAGGAAACCAGCAAGCTCAGAGAGCACCAAGGACCCCATAGTTCAGCCATGAGCCACAAACATTCTCTTCTACAATTTTATTTGCATGGACCTTTTCCTAATATAAATGTGCAGTTTGATCTTCTGAATCTTTCTATGGGTTCCTTGCTTTTTTTTCTCCTGTTTTCCATATCTCTTTAAAACGGCAATCCTCCCCCCAAAATAGAACAGTGTCGGCTATGCTGTTGTACATCTGACACTACCTTGACAGTAAACAACAGTAAAATAAATATTCAAATATTTTACAGAGGACAGTGCTGATTTTTACTCTTTGGGTAATCGGTTCTCCTCGGCACAATCCTACACCACATCATCAGCCAGTCTAACTCAGCGCTAAATCCTAATGGAATTTATTCCCAAGTATTATTATTATTATTATTATTATTATTATTATTATTATTATTATTATTATTTAATTTCTATGCCGCCCTATTCCGGAGAAGTATGCCTATTACATTAACCTGTGATTTGATTAACCATGTTTGTTAACATTACAATTGCCATGTTAACCCAAAATCAAACAAAGCCCTGGTTTTTGGTAGGATAACTGAACACAGCCTATCTGTCCATCTTCCACAATCAGACAAAAAGCCCAAGTAGGCTGTGTGAGTGCAACACTCCACGCCATGCAAAAGTGGACCCAGGAGTTTAGTTTGTACTAAACCCTTCACTATACGCTAACTATGTACTGTAGGCTGTTCAGCCAACCCCATAAACCACCAATCAACCAACCAACCCCATTTTAGCCTAATGGACTATGTGAGGCCAGTCACAACCACCTACCTGTGATTGTATTGACCACTGTCCGGAGGATTGTTGGTGGTCTGATCAGCTCCTTCAGAATATTGGACTCTGTAGCCAAGGGGAAGCCATTGTCCAGCATCTCCTCAAGCACTTCATAGACCACCACCACGTTGTCCTTGATGACTGCCTCAGAGCAGACTCCAAAATAATCCTGAGGAGGACGGGGGGAAGCAAAACTAAGCAGCTCTCCGTTCTCGGGGTGAGCTGCCTCAGGAAAAGAGAGATTCACTAAATGCCCGGGAATTAGGTGAGAAGCAAAATTATAAATGGCTTCCAAAATAAGGGAACATGGCTCAGAAAGGATTATCTCCTGCCCAGCCTCAGCAGAAAAGAAGGCGGGAGGGGAGGGGGATTGTACTGGGGGACCACTAAAACCATCTGGAAATGGCCCATCCCATCATCAGACCAGATGGAGGTACAATTTAAAGAGTCTGCTTCCGTTCATCGGAAGAGGATTTGGAATGGAGAAAGCCTCCCTTTGTGGGTTTCCTTCTTCAAAGGCCACAAAAGCAGCATTTCTCATCTTACAACCATCAGGAAGCTCCAGCAGAAACTGAAAACCAGGAACAGGGATAATAAAGGAGTCCAAGTTACAACTAAGAGCTCAACCTAATTTCATAGAGGCCTGTAAGGAACTATCTATATGGGGATAGCAGGGAAACTGAGAAGACCCCAAGGGGGGGGGGAAAAGCAGACATGTATATTTAAAATAACTAAAATACAGATGTCAATAGTTGAATATATTTAAAATATGTCTCCAAGAAAATTCATAATAGAATAACAAGAGTTGGGAGGGACCTTGGGGGTCTCCTAGGGACTAGTCCAACCTCTTGCCCAAGCAGAAGACCTTATAGCCTTCCAGACAAGTGACTGTCCAGTCTCTTCTTAAAAGTCCAGTGGTGGAGCACCCACAACTTCTGGAGGCAAGCAGTTCCACTGGTTAATTGTTCACACTGTCAGGAATTTTCTCCTTAGTTCTACGTTGGAGCCTTCCTCGTTGAGGACATCATCTTTCCTTCTTTTCTTTTTAACATGCCCCTCTTTCTTGGATGCCCCTGTTTTGAAAGTCAGAACTTCTACCCTGACATTCTTTGAGCCACTTCTTAGCTGCAGCTCAGGTTCCTCCTGTCTCCAGTTACCTCTCTGGTTACAAGTCCTTAAGGCAAAATCTTACCTGAGAAAAACCGCCAGCCCTTCTGTAATGGCCGGCCCCCTTTTTCAAAAGTGAGACGGTTGTTAAGTGCGTTTTGCCCCATGTTACGACCTCTCTTCCCACAGTCGCTAAGTGAACCACTGCCGTTATAGTTTGTAACAAGGTCATTAAGAGAATCTGGCTTCGCCGTTGACTTTGCTTGTCAGACGGTCGCAAAAGGGGAGCCTGTGACCCCGGGACACTGCGAGTGTCATACAGATGAGTCAGTTGCCCAGGCTCAGAATTTCAATCACGTGACATGGGGGGGGGGAAATGGCCCGTAAGTCCCTTTGTTCAGTGCCCTTGTAACTTTGAACGGTCACTCAGCGAACGGTTGCAAATAGAGGACGACCTGCACTTTCAATCAGGCTGAATTCTGGGGCCAATCCTGCTTGGAAGAGTTGCTTGGTTTGGCAAGGCCAGTCTTGCCTTGGTGCTAATCATCCCTGGGCTCGCAGTACTTACACGAAAGTTTGCACGTGCCCAGGGGACCTTGGGTTTTGCCAAACAGGCCGATCAAGCAGGGCAAGCTTGAGCTGTTCCATTTTCCCTTACCTGCCTGCAGGTGGTCTCCTCAACCTGCCACCAGTGCAGTAGAGTAGAAAAGGGGCCTTGTAGAGAGGCGTTTGCAGGGAGGGATCAAAAGGTAGAGGGTGGATACCTGTATCGTTGCTCCTGTTTGCAAAAAATGTGGACCAGGGTTTCTCAGCCTTGGCAACTGGAAGATGTGGGGATTTCAATTCCCAGAATTCCCCAGCAAAGCAAAGCTGGCTGGGGAATTCTGGGAATTGAAGTCCCCACATCTTCCAGTTGCCAAGGTTGAGAAACACTGGATTACAGTTTTAAAAGTTTGGCTACTTGGTCTCAAGAGCAGACAGACAGAGAAAACCCATTGGTGGATTCTCCATCTCCCGTACTGGAGAAACACTGGTTTACACTTTAAAAATGGGACATTTTTTACTTTCTTGACATGGATATCCCTAGCACCACACTCGGACTGGTTTATATACTGACTCACATTCGGATGATGGTCTACTAAATGCCAAACCTAGTCCAAAGAATCAACTAGCTATATACAGCAACTAATTGCAACTAATGGTAATTGAAATGAACAAGATAACGAATCTGCCAACAATTGAACAAAACGATTTATTACAAATGCTAATAGCATTACTGTAATTTTTGAACGGAACCTTGAAAGGCCTTTATAAGGAGCCCCAAATCTGGAAAAAAAAATATTGACAATCGTTCCCTAACGATACATTTCTTTTTCACAGCGATGATATTTTTACAACAATGCCTTCTTATCCCTAATGACGTCAGAAGAAAGCATTTGTCAGTCACACTGCATCATCCTACATCACAAGACATCGTGTGATTTCCCTGTGTTCTCCTCCTCCTAGCCATGTGAATTTTATTATCCATGCTTCTGCATGCTACATTTTAAACATCCACTTCACAATCCCCCCCCCCGAAAACCCCCCAGTTGTGCCTTATTTCTAAATCCCCGGAATATTTCACCTACCTGAAATGTATCCACCACCCGGTGAAGAAACTCAATGACGAAAAGCGGTGGCACTTCTGTTTGGATCACGGCCACGAAGAAGATCTTGTGTCGATACACGCTCAGAAGATAATGGTGAGGGGTGGAGATCACCGGGGGCACATTTTCGGCCTCCGAAGCTCGTTCCTGAGCCTCGAAGAAGTAATCGCAAACCGAACGGCTGATCACGCTCTTCCAGTGTTTCTCCAGGAAGATGTCTCCAGAGGAGTTGATGAGGAAGAGGCTGTGAATCATTGCTGGTCCAGAAAGAGGCCCACCGCTGAGGAGCCGTTGCCAACCCAGAGATCAACCGCTCTGTGGCTCCTCAAGTCTAAAAACCAACACACAAATACACACACGAGCATGTAGGATCTCTTAAGTCTGTTCTTTTGCCTCAAGGTTTCTCCACCACAATCAGAATTTGCTGCCTTTCCTGATCTGAGTATGCAATAAGCTAAGAGAATGAAATGCAAGCCAATTTATAGCTGCCCACACAATCATCAGCAAGAATGTGGGACGAGCACATGAAGACGGTGTGGGAAGACATTGCAGAATTTAGACGGCTGTTGCAACGTCCAAGGAGAAATTTGAAAAAGGGGGCCGGCCATTGCAGAAGGGCTGGCAGTTTTTCTCAGGTAAGATTTTGCCTTAAGGACTTGTAACCAGAGAGGTAACTGGAGACAAGAGGAACCTGAGCTGCAGCTAAGAACTGGCTTAAAGAATGTCAGGTTAGAAGTTTTGATTTTCAAAACAGGGGCATCCAAGAAAGAATGGCATGTTAAAAAGAAAAGAAGAAGGAAAGATGGTGGCCATGCCCAAAGGTGGGTGGGTTTGATCATGTGATCATAAGCCAGTTCATTTGTGGCTTATTACCAGGGTGTGAAAACCAGTTCATTTGTGGCTTATTAAGCAGGCTATGTAAAGCCAGTTTATTTGTGGCTTATTAGGCTATGCAAAGTCAGATCATTTGTGGCTTATTAGACTGTGCAAAGCCAGTTTATTTGTGGCTTATTAAGCAGGCTGTGCAAAGCGAGTTCATTTGTGGCTTATTAGGCTGTGCAAAGCCAGATCATTTGTGGCTTATTAAGCAGGCTATGCAAAGCCAGTTCATTGTGGCTTATTTGGCTGTGCAAAGCCAGTTTATTTGTGGCTTATTAAGCAGGCTGTGCAAAGCCAATTCATTTGTAGCTTATTAAGCAGGATGTGCAAAGCCAGCACATTTGTGGCTTATTCAAAGAACCATAGTTCAATTTGGCTCAATCTATCAACCAGGACCCGGTGTTCTGAGTTCAGATCAAATCGACACGTTCTTTGCAAGGGATTCCCACGGATCTCGACCCAGAAGGTCCAAGCCAGGCTGGAGACCCTAAGCTTACCTTCTTCCGGAGCCCCTGACCCCAATTCACAGCCTCCGCATCGCAGCCGCCGCTTCCTCAAATAAACCGTGATTGGGGGGGGGGAATAGATCCCTCGGAAGCCGCCCACCCTCGCCGTTGATTGGCCAGCGGAGCCCCCCCCCCTTCCTCCTATTCCGGGTCGCCGCCGTCGCCGGTTCCTGACAGCTCCGATTGACAGACCTGGTGTCGTTGGGGCAGGGCGGGGCCTCCTAATGCAGTCCATCGATTGGTCGGTAAGGCCCGGCATCGTCCCCGAGTGGCAGCCCGGAAGGCCGGTAAACGCCGAGCCGAGGGAAAAGAGGAGCAAGAGATTGGCTGGTCTTGAAAAGCTCGCGGGAACCAGGGAGGCGGGTCGCTGCAGCTCTATAGCAACGGGGCAGTTGCTACGCGGTTAAGTGAAGTTCCCCTTCTCTTCGGCGTGAGGCAGGTGACGGGCGGGCCGCGCATGCGCATTTAGGTAAGCGGGGGGTGCCTTGGCGACGTTTTCGCGCTGCTTTGCGCCCCTCCTGCTTCGCCTTCTTGACGAACTTCCAGTCCTCAGTTTACGACCAAGTGGCTACAGAAGGAAAAGGGGATAGGCGTTGCTGCTTAGCGGTGTCAGTGTTCCCACCCTCAGTTTGGGTGTGTCAGAGCCCAAGCAGCCCTCAAACTAACAACGTCAGTACAGGAGCAGGGGGTTGGACTAGATGACCTCCAAGGTCCCTTCAATCCATTGTTATTGTTGTTATTGTTATTGTTATTGTTATTATTGTTATTATTATTATTATTATTATTTTATGGATCATCGCACAGTCAGCCAGATGTTCAGACTGGATTTGGCATTTTTGTCTACCTATCGAGTCCTTCCCAAGGACCCGGGATAGGCAGATGTGGATGTTTGATGGTATGACAGATCTCGTCGCAGGATGGAGGCGGTTCCTAGTAAGGCCGCCTTTTGCAATTGACTAATGGCGAATTTGTCAATGCCGATGATGGTGTTCAAGTGGTGCTCCGGTTGTTTTGGGGTTGCACCCAAGGCACCTATTACTATTGGTACCACCCTTGCTTGCCTTTGCCACAGTCTTTCTATTTCTATTTGTAGGTCTTTGTATTTTGTGATCTTTTCCAGTTCTTTCTCGTCTCTTCTGCCGTCTCCAGGCACTGCCACGTCCACTATCCAGACTTTTTTGTCTTTCTTATCAACAATTGTTAAGTCCGGGGTGTTATGTTGCAGGTGTTTGTGTGTTTGAATTCTGAAGTCCCAGAGCAGTTTAACTTTATAATTTTCTATGACTTTCTCTATTTTATGGTCTCATCAGTTCTTGCTTACTAGGAAATGATATTTCTTGCAGATCTTCCAATGCACCATTGTTGCTACTTTGTCACGCCGCTGCTTATAGTCAGTCTATGCCATCTTCTTGCAGCAGCTTACCAGGTGGTCCACTGTTTCTTCAGATTATTATTAATTATTATTATTATTTGTTAAGTGAGTTTTTCTCCCATTTTACAGCCTTTCTCGTCACAATTGTTAAGTGAATCTGGCATCCCCAATGACTCTGCTTGTCAGAAGGTCACAAAAGGTGATCACATGACCCTGGGGCACTGCAACCGTCATAAATGTGAGTCAGTTGTCAAGCATCTGAACTTTTTTCACGCGATCATGGGGATGCTGCAAGGGTCGTAAGCAGTGGTGGGATTCAAATAGGGCAGGGGTTCTCAACCTTGGCAACTTTAAGACTTGTGGACTGGCTGAGGAATTCTGGGAGTTGAAGTCCACAAGTCTTAAAGTTGCCAAGGTTGAGAACCCCTGAAATAGGGGAAGCACCGGTTCTCTGTGTGGATGCCGCTTCCGGAAGTCCATTCTGGGCCTGGGCAACAAAAAAATTAACTACCGGTTCTGCTAAAGTGGAGAGAATGGCTGAATCCCATCAGTGGTCGTAAGTGTGAAAAATGGTAATAAATCAATAAGTCCAATTTTTTCCGTGCTGTTGTAACTTCAAACAGTCACTAAACGAACTGTTGTAAGGGGACTACCTGTACTGATTTACAAAAATACAAACTAGATCTTTTGAAAACAAAAGAATAATTTTAGTCACAGGGCAAGAATTCAGTGACGGAAAGGATCTGATGAAAAGTGGTGGCATATTCTTACTGCCTTGATGGTTGCAACTGACTGCATTGCCAGGCAAACGTCAAGCGTCATCAGCTCCCACCTTTTTTTCCCTTTTTTTAAGGACAAGATGTTCTTGTGTGGGGGTGGAAATCCCTCAGGCATTAGTACGGAGCCTTCAGCTGCTGGCAGGAGCAGAAGATCATCAGGTCTGAAGCTGGTTAAGCTTAAAAAGGGAGGGTTGAGTTTAGCTGTACGTGGTAGCCGATGCAGCAAGCAGCGGCAGTCTGGTGTAGTGGTGAAATTGCTAGATTAGAAACCAGGAGTCCATGAACGGAATTGGAATTGGAATTGGAATTGGAATAGAATAGAATAGAATAGAATAGAATAGAATAGAATAGAATAGAATAGAATAGAATAGAATAGAGAATAGAGTAGAATAGAATAGAATAGAATTAGAATAGAATAGAATAAGAATAGAATAAGAATAGAAGAGAAGAGAAGAGAATATAGAGAAGAGAAGAGAAAATAGAATAGAGAATAGAATAGAATAGAATAGAGAATAGAGAATAGAGAATAGAGAATAGAGAATAGAGAATAGAGAATAGAGAATAGAGAATAGAATAGAATAGAATAGAATAGAATAGAATAGAATAGAATAGAATAGAATAGAATAGAATAGAATAGAAGCTGGAAGGGACCTTGGAGGTCTTCTAGTCCAATTCCCTGTTCAAGCAGGAGAACCTATACCATCTCAGACAAGTGACTGTCTAGCCTCTTCTTAAAAACCTCCAATGATGGAGCGCCCACGATTTCTGGAGGCAAGCTGTTCCACTGGTTAATTGTCTTCACTGTTAGGTAGTTTCTCCTTAATTCCAGGTTGCTTCTCTCTTTAGTCAGTTTCCATCCATTGCTTCTTGTCCTGCCTTCAGGTGCTTTGGAGAATAGCTTGACTCCCTCTTCTTTGGGGCAGCCCCTGAGATATGGGAACACTACTACCATGTCCCCCCTCGTCCTTCTCTTCATTAGACACTAGACATACCCAATTCCTGCAACTGTTCTTCCTACATTTAGCCTCCAGCCCCCTAATCATCTTTGTTGCTCTTCTCTGCACTCTTTCTAGAGTCTTAACATTTGATTGCACCATTATGGCTAATGTTTTGAGTTTTTTGACTGGGAGCTTCTAGAAAAAGAAAAGAATAGGAACAAAGTGGGACAGGGCTAGCTGGCTTTTAAAGCTCCCCCACTGCCTAGCCGGAGGGAAGACTGGCCAGACTGACAGAGGGGAGTGATCCTTCTTGGAACGCCCACCCAAGTGCCCTACACAATCTAGTTGGGGGGGGTTGTTATGGGTCCCTTGGGGCATCCGGACAGATGGTAGATGGCCTTCTCATAGCATCCCCTTCCCGGTGGGTAACAGCCACTCCCGCAGGTCCAGTTAGCCCCATCTTTTGGCAGGCGGATGAAAACAGCACTCTTTTGTGAGCTTTGGAAGCCGAGCCTTAATTAGCAGCGGAGATGTCAAGATAATGTTTTTCGTGCTAGAAAATATTTTCCTATGTTAGCATTGCAAGCTGCCTGCAGCCAACAAATAGGCTGCATCTGAAGAAATCAGTAATTAGGGGAAACCTGCTCCTAATATTTCGTCAGAGGAGAGAGTCTGGGAAAAAAGTTTTCAGGCTAGCTGGGACCCTCCACTGTCCCACCAGCCAGCCAGCCCCAAAGCGACCTCTGACATCTGGGGCCTGCTGGAGGAGTCAAGTCTTCCTAGTTCTGCTATGGCCTTTTGCCGTTGCTAGTCCATAGGGGCTGAATGTCACTTTAGCCTTTTGATTGTGCATCCGTGTCCTTCAGGCCCGACCTTCAGCGTGTCTCAGGGCTCTTACTTCGGCAGGTGCCCATTCACGGCAGAGCCCTTTTGGATAAGGGGAAAAGGAGTCCCCTCTCTCGTAGCTGAGCTCCCGAAGGGTAAAAAGGCGTAGAGGAGAGGGGAAGAAAGAGAAGAAGAGAGGACAAGGAGAGAAAGAGTAAGAAGAGGAAGGGGAGGAAAGGAAAGGGAAGAGAAGGGGAGAGGAGAGGAAGAGGGCAAAGGGGATGGAAAAGGAAGAGGAAGGAAGGAAAGGAGGAAGGGGAGGAAAGAGAAAGAAGAGAATGGGAAAGGAAGGGGGAGGAGAAGACTGACAATCGTCCATTAAGACTGGAAACAATTGATTTAATCTTCGGCAGCAGCTTCTAGCCTCAAATCATTAGCAAATTCTTTGTGCAAGTGCTGGTGCTTACAAGAGAGGCCCCCTGCCCGCCCCCACCCCCATGCTAATGATGCAAGGCTTGGCCTCCACTAACACCAAGTTTATGAGACGGCTAAGAGATCCCGAGGGCCTTGTGAATCCCAGGCAAAAGCAGCTGGTGCCCTGAAGTAGCAGCCTCCCATTTATGTTAACCCTTGCCGTGCTGCAGCGACCAACGGCCAGCCGGCCGGGCCTCAAAGCTCCCTCTCAACCTGGGAATCTAGGAAATCCCTTGGAGGCCCAGAGCAGCCTGGCCAGGATCTTTAAATGACTGAGTAGACAAAGTCAAGGTTTCCGCAGGTGAGAATTACCCCTGATGAAAGGGCCTCTGGCCCTCAACGATTATAGGTAGAAACATTTGGAAGGACACCGATAGTCCATGGGGAGGCTGCAATGGTCATAAGTGTGAAAAATGGCCACAAGCAGTGATGGGATTCCGCCGATTCGCACCACTCCGGCAAAACCGGTAGCTAATTTTGTGTTGCCCAGGCCCAGAACGGACTTCCGGAAGCGGCATCCACGCACAGAACCAGTTGTTCTCGTATTTGAATCCCGCCACTTTTTCTAGTGCTGTTGTAACTTCAAATGGTCACTAAACGGATGACTATAAGCCGAGGACCCCCTGTACGAAGGACAGCCCTTCAACGCCTGCTGTAAGGAATCAAGCTGACGTGTGTCTAAGAAGTAAAATAATTTTTACTTATTGTATGACACCTACTCCAGAATCAAAGTTCAGCTCAGACTTCCACAAAGAAGCTGGCATCCTCTCAAAAGCTGGCTTAAGGGTAACCTGAATTGCCGCATTCCGGAGGTCTACTCAAACGGCACGCTCCAGCCATTTTCCTACCATCTGTCAGTTGCCGGTGCTTGCAGCCCAGATCTGCTACCTGAGAAATTAAGAAGACTGAAGTGATTTGCTTGTTCCATAAACTAATGCGATGAAGCAATGGATTGCCGTTAAAAATGGCACGTGGGAATGATCTCAGGGATAGGATAAAGACTAAACAATGGTCGGGTAAGAGGCAACTGAGCCCACCGAAGGAATGGGGGCACGGCAGATGTCTCGGAAGGGACCCTCTCCAGCTTCTTGGACTGTAAAGACCAGGAGGGAACTTTCTATTAGTCTAAAAGTACAGGTCGTCCTCAACTTACAAAAGTTCATTTAGTGACTGTTCAGAGTTACAACGGCACTGAAAAACGTGACTTAGGGCCATTTTTCACACTTGCAACATTTTTTCACCTTTGCAGCATCCCCATGGTCACATGATCAAAATTGGGATGGTTGGCAAGTGGGTTCATCTTTATGACGGTCACACTGTCCCGGGATCACGTGATCTGCTTTTGTGACCTTCTGCCAAGCGAAATCAGTGGGGAAGCCAGAACAACCATGATGCTGACTTAAGAACTGCAGTGTTTCTGTTAACAACTATGGCAGATGGGGCAACACTCACTTAGCAAACGTTTCACTCAGCAACATACATGTTGGGCTCAATTGTGCTCGTCAGTCGAGAATTACCTATCGTCATGGGTGATGCTTCTTGTCTGGAGTAGCTCACAAAGCTGACATCGTTGTGCTACTTTCAGAGTGGAAGCAGGTCTTTTGAACATCGCAACTGATGTGGAAATGTGCGTGGATCGACTTCACACAGCACTAAAATCATAATATGACGTAGCTTGAACCTTTGCCATCTGTAATTGAAAACCCTCTTTGTGGCTTAGCATATTTTACAAACTGAGCCTTTTGTGATCCAGACATTGAATCAGGGTTAACAAAAACCATAACTTAAATGAGATGGAGGAACCAGGTCACTGAACCTCAACTCTCCAAAGAGACTTTGTAAAACTCCAAGAATACCTGTCATTTGCATCTGGAATAGTTTTATTTCATTGTTAAAAATCCAGCTTCAAAATCAGGTCCGTTCATAAAAGCTGCTTTCTTTGATTATTAATTTCAGGCAAATCCTAACTTGGTTGAGCTAATGAAGCAGTGACACTCTTTATAATCTTTTTAGTATGTTAATATTTGCATTTACATGCTTTCAATTTACATAAATTACATTACATGAATACACTGCATTACAATAGATTACATTCATTGACTTAGTATACTATAATAAATAGGTTTATCAACTCTCCTACCTGGGAAACACCTCTGTAAGCATACTGGCTTACAGAGAATCAGAAACCTATCTCCATTTTAACTGAAAATGTGAAAACCCAGCTTGCAAAGTTACTTGGTAGTTCAGTGTGCTCTGTACAGCCAGAAAAACTGGATTCCTTGTGCAAAGCATTAATAGGTGAACACAAGTAAATATACAGAATTGAAGAAGAGGAGGTAAATATGGGTAACTGAACTATATTACTTGTGAAAAATAAGGACAGATTTGTACTTAATAAAACAGCCATGAAGTCCTTGCAAAAGATTAAAATGCTATCATGTGTTTGTACCCCGAAGATCAGAATAGTGCAAGTGATACACTGCATTTCCGTGACACTCTATGGAAGGAAAAGTTGAAGAAGCAAGATAGAAAGAGTATTGATGCTTTTGAAGTTTGGCGCTGGAGAAAACTCCTGAGAATACCATGGACATCCAATAAAACAATGGATCATTGAACAAATCAACCCAGAGTTCTCACTTGAAGGACAGATGACTGGCCTCAAATTATCTTATTGTAGTTCAGACACATCCTGTGAAGATTTAGCTCTTTGGATTAAAGTCTCATGTTGGGAAAGGCGGAAGGAAACAGAAGACCTACCTTGCTGTTTGAAGATGCAGCAAAAATGCTGCCTTATCGATATAGGCTTGGTTTATGTTGGCTCCAGAACCTAGTACTATCACATTAATTTCATGGATCATGTGATCGTGACCTTGTCTATGGAGATCCAGGTCATGGCTGTCCCAAAGGTGCTTTTTCATGAGGCAACTGGACTTTCTTTTATTATTATTATTATTAATAATAATAATAATAATAATAAAGTTGGAAGGGACCTTGGAGGTCATCAAGTCCAACCGCCTCTCAGGCAGGTAACCCTATACCATTTTGGATGGTATAGGGTTACCTTCCAGTGTTGGAGCATTTACTGATTCTGGAGGCAGGTTGTTCCACTGGTTAATTGTCCTCACTGTCAGGAAGTTTCTCCTTAGTTCTAGGTTGCTTCTCTCCATGATTAGTTTCCATCCATTGCTGCTTGTCCTGCCTTTGGAGGCGCTTTGGAGAATAGCTTGACTCCCTCTTCTTTGGGGTAGCCCCTGAAATATTGGAAGACTGCTATCATGTCCCCCCTTGTCCTTCTCTTTATTAAACTAGACATTCCCAATTCCAGCAACCGTTCCTGATATGTTTTAGCCTCCAGTCCCCTAATCATCTTTGTTGCTCTTCTCTGCACTCTTTCTAGAGTCTCAACATCTTTTCTTTTTCTCTTTTGTGTCCTACTGACCAGCAAAGTCCATGGGGAAGCCAGATTCACTTAACAGTTATGTTCCTAACTTAACACCTGCAGTGATTCACTTAACAACTGTGGCAAGAAAGGTCATAAAATGAGGCAACACTGACATAACAAATGTCTCAGAAATTTTGAGCTCAATTGTGGTCATAGGTCAAGGACTACCTGTATATTATTTTATATGTACCCGCTTTTTATATTATAACTCATAATGTAGCACATTCTGCCGCAATAAAGATTTGTTGTTGTTGATGTTGTAGCTGTTCTTTTTCTGACCAAGAACAGCCTGGGATTGTGTAGAAATCTGCTTGTCTCCCGCGTTTGGAGAGCACTCAAGTCAGTCCCTGGGAACGGAGGAAGGGCTGGACGTGGGTTGGCAAGGGAAAGAATAAATTTCAGGCTGGTCTAGTTTTCTGCCAGTCCAAGGATGGGTGGGGAGGAACTCAGCCTGAGAACAAACGTCTGTAAAGCCTTGTTCCCCAAGAATATTGTACTTGAAAGAGCCAGCCTGCCCGTTCACGTTTAAGATGACAAATGAAACAATTCTCTACAAACAGAGAAATAGATCTGTTTCTATTTTGTATTTCTATTAGAAATACAAATAGATCTGTTTCTATTTTGTTCCAGGCGTCTAAGAATTGTCTGGTTCTGAAATTTCTGGGCTACCGTTATTTGATTTTGTATGTGCTGAGCTGTGACATTTTACCAGGTAAAACAGGTGAATTTTAGAGTTTAAGCTTTAATTCTTTAATGCTCCCCTCCCTCTGGACGGATACACAAGGGCAAACAAATGTTTAAACATATATTTTATTCTACAGCAGGGGTCCTGAACCTTGGCAATTGTTAAGACTTGTGGACTTCAACTCCCAGAATTCCTCAGCCAGCTTTGCTAGCTGAGGAATTCTGGGAATTGAAGTCCACAAGTCTTACAGTTGCCAAGGTTCAGGACCCGTTCTACAGTATAGTGAGATGAATAAAAAAATAAATAGTACTAATATGAATAACGGAATAACAGAATAGGGACCTTGGAGGTCTTCTAGTCCAACCCCCTGCTTAAGCTATATACTAGTGATCCGCAACCTCGGCACCGTTGCTGGCTGAGGAATTCTGGGAGTTGAAGTCCACAAGTCTTCAAGTGGCCAAGGTCGAGGACCCCTGCCCTATTGGCAAATGCAGAGACCCACTGGAGGTAGGAAACGTTGCTTACTCGCGCGTAAGGCCCGGGGGAAAGCCGGGCGCCATTTACTCTCGAGTAGAGGCAAAGGAGCGGCTCCCCAGGAAGGGATGGGGGGCGTTTGCAAGGCTGGAGATGCCCTCTGCCTCGGGGCCCAGCACGCCTCCCGCTTCCTGCCCAAAGAGCCCGGAAAGGGGCCGCGCAACTCCGGCCCGGCTGCTGATGCGCGTCGGCTGGGCTTACACTGCCGACCGACGGGCTCCCCTGGATGGCAGAGCGGCCGCCTTACGCGTGAGCTTCCCTGCCCTTACTCCCGAGGAAGCGCGCAAGGAGGGATCCGGAGGCTCCCTTGCTCGCAGGTAGCAAAGCTGCGCGCTGCGCGGATTTCCAACCTGGGCTCCGCGCCTGCGCAGAGCCGCGCACGCGCCCCCTCCCTCCCTCCCTCCTTCCCCGCCAGCCTCCCTCTGCCCAAATCGCGCGCGCACACACATACACAGACCGTGGCTGCTCCCTCAACCCGCCGCCCCTCCCTCCCTGCCTGCCTGCCTGCCTGCCTGCCTCCTCCCCCGTTTCCGCGCTGCTCTTTCCTGGCTCGCAGAGGCTGTTCCCACACCCCTCCCCCGCCGCCGACTCCTCCCCGCGCGGGCTGTTCCGCTGCCAAGGGCCTCTCCGCCCTCCGCAGCGCTAGGGACCCAAGATGGCCGCCGTGTCAGTTTGGGTCTTCGCTGCCGTCTGGCCTCGGCCGCCCGGGCTCCGCCTCTCGTAGGCCCCGGTGAGTCTCGGGCGCCGCCGCGGGGCTTCGGCCGGGCCGGGCGGAGGGGCGGCGGCGGCGGGGGCCGCCAGCCGCGCCGCCGAGTCGCCTGCGAGCCGGCGGCGGGGGGAGAAAGGGCCCTGCGCGGGCTGCTCGCGTCAGGCCCCGCGGCCTGCTCCGGCCCGGCCGACGCTCGCGCTGCGCCAGGCCCGCGGGGGCCGCGGCAGGTGCAGGCCGCCTTCGCCCAGGGCCGAGCCGCAGGCCCCGCTCCTCCCGCCCGCCCGCCCAGCCGGCCAGCCGGGCGTCTCGCAGGCCGGAGAAGCGGCGGCGGCGGCGGCGCTCGGGCGGCCGGGGCGTCGCGGGCGACCCGCGGGTTAGGCCTCTCTCCTCTGCCGGGGGCGGGGGCCGCTCGGGCCGCGCTTTCCCGGCGGGGACCCCGCTGGAGGACCGGGGGCGGAGCGGGGTGGCTCCTCCGGGCCGGGGCGCCGAGGCAGCCGCCGCCCGCCCGCCCGCCGATCCGGCTCCTGCGTGGCCGCTTCTGCCCGTGGCATACGGCGGCTGCCTTTCCCCGGGAGGGCATCCCCGGCCGACGGGCTCTGGGTCCCCCGCCGCCCTCGGAGAGAGAGAGGCGCCCGCTGCTTGGCTCTCCGGCGGCCGGGCCGCCCCCTCCCCTCCCCTCCCCTCCCCGCCCGGCCCGGGAGCCGCTCCTGGCGGCCGGCCGCCGAGAGGAGGGAAAGTTTCCCAGGGAAAGTTAGTTTCGCCAGAGCCTCCCGGCTCCTCTCGCCCGCCGCGTCGGGAATCGGAGTTGTTGGGGCGATCCCGGTCGAGCTCCGGATTTTTTTGCGGTTCCTTTTTTTTCCCCTCCTTTTTTCTTTTTCATCCGGGGAGGAGAGTGGAGAAAGTGGCCCGGCTGCCTTGCCCCGACTGATCTTCTTTCCCTCCCTCCTCCCGGAAATATTGACAGTGTCACTTTGTCCGCCTTTGGCTTGTTTTTGCATGTGGGTAGAAAGGAGTTGGTGTTTCCTTGTCACCGTTTCTCCACTTCTTTTCGAGGAGTTTGCCTGAGTGGTGTAAATCTGGAGTGCCTCGTCTAGATAAAGGGCAACCTTCAGCCAAAAGTTCAGAGTTGCTGGGGGTGGGGGGTGGAAAGGAAAGACGAACTGATAATTGCTGTTTAAAATACCAGTTCTGAACTGCTTTCAGTTTCAGTTGCAGACCAAGTAAAGTATTCTTAGAGGTAATTGGGGAGGGATGTTTATAAACAGTGCTGTTAAGAGATAATACATCCAACAATATTTTCATGAATTCTGATAAATGGCTTAAACTACTTTGTCTCTCTCTCTCTCTCGTTTTCTCGCAGGTGCACGGTCTGCCTGTCAAATTGGGAATATAAAGCAGTGGAATGAAATGTATTGACATCTTTTTACTTGGGTGATACATTTTTTTCGTCTGGTTTCTTGGGGGGAGGGGGTGTCTATTGGAAAACATGAATCAGAAGTAGGAAATACTCTTGTTTGAAAGAAACAAGAGCAATTTGGGGCCAAAAAACGTATATGCTATGATTAACTGGCCCTCTTTCTCCGATCATCTGTTTTCCCATGGTGTGAAACTGCTTCAGCATAGGGATAAGGGATAACGACTCTATGGATATAAATAATTTTTCACCATGGTAAAACTCGCTAACCCGCTGTACACTGAGTGGATTTTGGAGGCAATTAAAAAGGTCAAGAAGCAAAAACAGCGGCCATCAGAAGAGAGGATATGCAATGCTGTGTCTTCATCCCATGGTTTGGATCGCAAAACTGTCCTGGAACAGTTGGAACTGAGTGTTAAAGATGGGACTATTTTAAAAGTTTCTAACAAAGGACTTAATTCCTACAAGGATCCAGATAACCCTGGGCGAATAGCACTTCCTAAACCACGGAACCATGGCAAGTTGGATGGTAAACCAAATGTGGACTGGAATAAACTGATTAAGCGGGCAATTGAGGGCTTGGCAGAATCTTCTGGTTCATCTTTGAAGAACATTGAACGTTACCTGAAAGGGCAGAAGGACGTGTCAGCTTTGTTTGCCAGCAGTGCCCCTTCTACCTTTCACCAGCAGTTGCGGTTGGCCGTTAAGCGGGCTGTTGGCCATGGCCGGCTTCTTAAAGATGGACCTTTGTATCAGCTCAACACGAAAGCAGCCACAAATGCAGATGGGAAAGAGAGTTGTGAATCTCTTTCTTGTCTTCCTCCAGTTTCACTCCTTCCACACGAAAAAGATAAGGTAAGAATGGCATGCTTGCTGAACCTTGCTAGTGGTCACAAATGGTATCCAGGTCTACCTTGAATGGTAGAGTTGCAGAACTGTAGAAATGTAACTACCTAGTAGGCTGTGTGCTGGAATTTTCCAGTTCAGTTCAGTTCTTGGCTCCGAAGCTGACTTTATGTCAAGACCTCTCTTTGTCAGGCTGTGCCATCTGCAGTGTCATGATTACAGTGCTACCTTGCAAGGCTATTGAGAGGATTTTTGAGCATGTATATGTCAATTCTCTAGGGTGATACATAATCGATAAGCAGCCTGGAAAATTTTGTAAAAAACCCCTGAGAGAATCATTTTTGAAGGATGGCATATGTACTGAATTTATCTAGTGCATAATTGTCACAGTGGGAATATTTTTTCATTATCTTATTAAGTATGTATGTTGTTCAGATTCCCAGATCCTCTCAAAAATAGGGATGGATTTAATATGGCAAGATTAAAAAATAGTTTTTAATATGATGCCAATTGATAATCCTAAATTTGGGGGCCTTGGGTGGCAACCTCTGGCGGGTTTTAAATGAACTTTGTAATTAAATAGTGCTCATCCTGGTAGTACTTGGATTAGAGACCACCAGGAACTCCAGGACTGTACACTAGATTGGGAAATCAAGATGGTAATTGGAAATCATGTTGCTGTTCTTGCCAAGAACATCTGATGTTTGTGTTTGTATCAAAAGTCAAGCTTGACTCAAAGGTGTCCTTACAATCGCATTTGTATGTATTTAAAAGAATATAACAATTGTATCTGTTATTTGATATTATTGAGTGGTTGTTACATTATTGTTCAAGATTGGTTCTAACTTTTCAGTTTTCTCTTCTCTGAGCTGCTAACTTGCATAATGTTATAAAATACATTCAGTGTTTGCTATTGCAATCTTTCCTGAAACAGAACTCTTACCTGAACTCTTACCTTGTCTGGGAATGGTATAGGGCAGGGGTAGGCAAATGCTGGCTCAGGAATTCTGGGAGTTGAAGTCCACGAGTCACAAAAGAGCCAAGGTTGCTTACCCCTGGTATAGGGTCTCCTGCTTGAACAGGGGATTGGAGTAGGAGACCTCCAAGGTCCCTTCCAATTCTGAAATTGCATTTATACTTTTAGGTTAGTCCCTGGTTACCAGCAGAGTGTTTTTAAGTGGTGTGATAAACATCCTTTGCCCTGTTGTTCTTCCCTTAGTCCAGGGGTTCTCAACCTTGGCAGCTTTAAGACTTGTGGACTTCAATTCCCAGAATTCCTCAGCCAGCACTGGCTGAGGAATTCTGGGAATTGAAGTCCACAAGTCTTAAAAGTTGCCAAGGTTGAGAACCCCTGCCTTAGTCTTTATTGATCCCTTGTTAGTGTTATTCAGTGGTTATCGTTAGGGCAGCGGTTCTCAACCTGTGGGTCGTGACCCCATTTGGGGTCGAACGACCATTTCACGGGGGTCGCCAAACAACGCAGTCCGCCATTTTTTCCCCTTTTCCCCTTGGCCGGCGCAGGGGGCAGCACCGCGCATGCGTGGGGTAGCACCGTGCATGCGCGATGCGGGCCGTCGCACCACGCATGCGCGATGCGGGCCGTTGTGCGCGGCACAGGTCGGGGTCGCGGCCTGAAAAAGGTTGAGAACCGCTGCATTAGGGTAATAAGTAAAGGGCTATGCATTGCTTCAGAGTCAAATCCTAACAGGTGTTTTGGAGCGTCAGTAAAGCACTTGCCTGTAACTCATAATCAGTTATGACTTTTCCTGAGATCACACAACAACTGCAGAGGGTGATCCTAGGAAAGGATGCGGCTGATTTAAAGAGTGCAGAGATGGTACTACATTAACAGGGGCATCCAGCTAGAGTATTTCAGATCCAAAGCACTGCATAGTCCTACCGGTAGTATGCACTTGAATTCCTTTCACTAGTCCTAAAGTACAGTTGCTTTCAGAAATAGGAAGAGGATAAAATTGGAATCTGATACATTCGCAAGAGAAGAAAGTTTGAGAGTCATATTTGCTTGAGGATCCTTAAATATAACTCCAATGGAAGTGGTGTAATAGTCTGTAACAGTTAAGTTGACAGCGAAGTGTCCTCAGAAGGACGCTGGAAAGCTACTCAATTTTCTTCTAAGCCCAAGCTTGTTGGATGACAGATAGTTGGCTCCTAAACTCAGCTCACCTTTACATTGAGTAAGAATAGTATTAGGCAACCTGTTGGACAGCAATGTGACCATTAAGAGTTTTGCTAGTCAAGGATGTAGCTTATGGCAGAGAATTTAGCAAGCTGGGGCTTGAGTCTGCTATATAGCTTACGTGCACGATGTTGTCATTCTAAGGTCTCCTTGATTTTTAAAGTACCATTGATCTCTGAATGATTTTTCTGTATACAGTATGTCAATTATGTTGACAGTTTTAAAGTTAACACATTTTTTTGAGTCTTGATAGATTTGAAATCTAAGAATGAAGTAAATGAATTGCCAATGTAAAGTCTAATAGATTTATAGGTATACAAATATTACGGTGTAACCCTGTTTACATTTTTGGGGAGGATGTTTATTTGTTAGATTTATGTTCTGCCTTTCTCAAGCACTCTTTGCTAGAGTGACTCTTGTTACATTTACTGTCTTGTTTAAAGGGAAAAGTTCTATATTTCTGGAAACCTACAATCCTTCCCTTTTAAGGGGAACTATATTTTGTATATTATAGCTTATATGACTTGTTATGTAGTACTGTATTGCCTGGATCCTACCATTGGGATTTATTCAGCAATTATGTTTAAAACTATTTCTTTGGCAATATGTGATTCCAGTCTATAGACTTTAGGGATTGCTGACCAGTGCAGTAATTAGTTTATATTTCTTTGTTGATCAGAGTATAGAGATGTTTCTTTTCATTATGGTTATCAGGGAAGCAACAAGTGAATGAGGGAAGAATCTTTTCTCCACCGGACTTGTCACTCACCATCATGGAATTCTTATTTGCTTGTGGGCTACCAGACAAGCTGCTAAAAACAAACCAAGTATAAACAGATGCTGTTCCAAATCCACATAATCCAAAATAATTGCCCCTTTATGGAACTGTTTCAAGAAGGTAGTGCCATACACCTTGGAGAACATTTGAATATTTTTGCATGCTTTTTGCTAGTGCGTAAGCAGCACCAGCACTTAATTTATTACCTGTCAGTTTAATTTCTCAATTGTAACTCCTTGGAACATCTTCACCTGGTGTTGTGAACGAGTATGGTTGTTTTTTAAAGTGTAATATAAAGGAACAGTCTGGAAATCCCTATATTTTGATTAACATTGTTTTAGAAGTCCACAAACAGCCTCTTGGTAATATTTTCTTAAAAGTTCAGGTCCTTAAACAGTGAGACATAGCGCTCCTGTTTGAGCTACGGAGCTGTCTGTCTAACGCATTTTGTCTCCTTTCATAGTTGTGCTGATGTGTTTTGTAAGGTTAATACAGAGTTGGTCTGGAGTCAGGCCCTGCCAAAAACAAACACAGATAGTCCTCGAATTATAATCACAATTGAGCCCAACATTTCTGCTGCTAAGTGAGAAATTTTGCCCCATTTTATGATCCCCACTGTTTTTGCATGTTAGAAGAGCGCAAAAGGTGACCCCCTGACCCTGGCGCACGACAGCCGTCCTAAATATGAGCCAGTGGCCAAGCGCCTGAATTTTAATCATGTGACCGTGGGATACTGCAATAGTTGTAAGTGTGAAAAATGGTGATAAGTCACTTTTTGGGTGCTGTTGTAACTTTGAACGGTCACTAAATGAATTGTTGTAAGTTGAGGACTACCTATAAATAGATAAATAGTCCAACAGAGTGAATTTCCCTAGCTTTTTCATTGCCAGCTGTTCAACACAACTTTAGAAAAAAAATGCGTGGGATCATTTTTACAAAGTTTACTTACTATAAGTTGCAGAAATACTACTGTCTTGTAAGCTGAACTATGGTGTGGTTTGTACAGAAATGCTTGTTTGCTAAATACTGTAAAATTTAAAATACAGTAAATATTCTACGTGCAGAACTATTTTGTGTGTGTTGGCTGGTTGAGTTCAAGTTCTTTTGTAAAATGATCTTGCCATTTTTCAGATACAGTTGAATTATCTAACGTATGACAGTCTTGAAACTTTCTAATGAATATTTTAAATTATAGCAGCATTCTGAAAGGTCTTGTAGAATAAAAGTTTCCTTATTTTAAAGAGCGATATATGATTCCTTAGGGAAAATTATTTGAGAAACTGAGTGCTTTCAGATATTTTGTGCCTGGAACTCCTGTTGTCTGTTTCTGTTGGAAAGTGTGGTCCATAACAGCTGGAGGGACCTATGTTAGGAAAGTCTAGCAGCTGTATATGCTTATATTTTGGAAAACCTCTAAAATAGTTGCTCCTAATTCTCAAAGTAAATGTTTTCTTTGGCCCCCAATGCTTCAAAAGAAACACCATCTAGTAAATTATGGAGAATGCGTGTTTATATTGGCTAATAGCTCAATTCATTGCATGGGAGCCAATGTATTGTGCCAAGACATAAAGACAACTCTTTGTGATTCAAAACTTAATTGACCTGAAACAGTGGTTAGATGATATTGCTTTGTTTGGATCATTGTATTTCAGTTTAATAACCTAAACTAAATATGAGAATGCCTTCACTCTTTTCATGAACTGGCAAACAAACCAGGAAGTGTTCCATTAGGTATAGTTCCTTGTCCAAGACGAACTAATAAATTATGATTGCCAGGGCATTAATATTTTCCCTAGCTTTTAACTATAATTTTCCAATTTAAGAAGTAGAAAATCTTCCACGTTTGCTTGTTTGGTAATTCATACTTACCTTATTTTTTAGCTGTTCATTGAACTGACTCAACTATTTCCAGCAATTTACCAGCAATTTACTTTTCTTTGCCTTTGGTGAGAGTCTGAATACCTTGGATTTGCAAACTAGCCCAGACACCATGTTCAATTGCAAGGCATTAGAAAAGTTCTGATCCAAAACAGCTGGAGATTGCCTGGTTGCTTAGCCCTATTGTATGTGCTACATATGTTTTCTGAGTCACTCTTAGTCAGTAATCCAGTGTAACATAAAATATTGCATGGAGTGTCAAAGCTATTAGTTTTTGAATGCTTCTGATTCTACAGAATTACTGGTGGGGTGATGGTAATGTTGAGTTCTGTTCTGTGCATGTCCTGTGAAACAGTTTTGAATTGTTAAAATTAAGATGACTCTTGGGATCATCTTAATTCTAGCATAACATGGGGCATCAAATTGGATAAGGTTGTTCTAAAATTTCAGTTGCGAATTTAAGTACATGTTCTAGAATAATAGCCATTAATAACGAGAGGCTAAAACTGCACGGCCTGCCCATAAAACCTTTCTTTGAGATTATGATGACGACCCAGAGGAGAATGATGTGTATCCACCTTCCATAGAATATAGTCTTTTAATATTTCCAGACTTTTTCAAATATACTCAGTTTAGTGAATTAAGCAAGCTTCTTTTAGATGTCAGCCACGTCCTTTGACTATCATAGTTTTGAAGTCAAAAGGTTGACAAAGTCTTGTGTGTGTCACTGGGCTTTCATTAGCACTTGATAGAATCACGATTGCCAAAAGAACAGGAGAAGTAAAACATTGGTATTGGTCATTTGTAAGCTATTCATTTCCGTTTCTATTTGAGCTGTTCATATGGCTATGAACAGCTCAAATAGAAACGGAAATGAATAGCTTACAAATGACCAATCCCTTGAGTCAGAATCAAAGCAGTTTCTCTCCAAGAATTTTGAAATTAGTGGAGCGGGAAACAGGATCACAAGCAAAAAGTATTTTACTGTTCTGCCTCTTTGCAGGATATCTCCTCTCTGCTTTTTCTCTAAACAATATCCAAAGGAAAGTGAAACTATAGGTTTACTATTGTGGACGACTATTTGGGGATTGAAGAACCAGGAAAACTGACGTGGGGAAAGATATAGTTTTGCCCATTTTATGACAAATTCAGCAATAGATTGACCACACTTCATTTAGTGAACATTCAAAGTTACAACGGCCCTGGAAAAAGTGTTTATGACCGTTTTTCACAGTTACGACCTTTACAGCATCCCCACAATCACATGATCACAATTCAGATGTTTGGCAACCGGTTCATATTTATATACGTCGCTGTGTCCCGGGGTCACACGATCACCTTTTGTGACCTGCCAAGCAAAGTCAGTGGGGAAACCAGTTTGACTTTGCTTGTCAGGTCACAAAACAGCCGTGTTACTGACATCTGCAGTGATTCACTTAACGGCAGCAAGAAAGGTCATAAAATGGGGCAAAGCTCACTTAACAAATGTCTCACTTAACAATGACATTTTGGGGCCCATTGTGGCTGTAGGCCGAGGACTGTCTATACATGCCAGATTTTGTGCAGAGCGATTTTGATAGCAAGTAACCGAAGAATGGTAGAATTCACACCTATGAATGGGTACATCCTTTTGCTTTTGGGGGTCTTCAGAAGTGCTGAGTAAATATGCTTCCTGAGTTTCGTGATACTACGTTATGCCATAAGTAATAAGTTTTAGCATCAAACCTTTTTTTGCTCTTCTGACTTGATAGTTTAACTTAATAGAGAGCCGTTTTGAGTTATTGAAAAAAGTTGTATCATTTGACAGTATTTGTACTAATGTGGCAAGGCGTCTGACATCTCACTAGTCTTGTGGAGAGAACAAAAGATATGACGTTGATCCATCTGGAGGAGGACTTGGTAATGTATGTTTCTGCTATTCGTGTCCATTTGGTTTCAAATCCTGCTGTGTGTAGCCTAGCTCTCAATGATGTATAGGACAGGGGTAGGCAACCTGGGCTCTTTTATGACTCGTGGACTTCAACTCGCAGAATTCCTGAGCCAGCCATGAGTCATAAAAGAGCCAAGGTTGCCTACCCCTGGTCTATACTATCTTAGAACACAAAAATTTGAAGCAGTAATAAAACACATTGATTTTGTAAAATGAATCAAGACAATTTATCATATAAATAAAATACAAGATAAAGTTTCATTTGAGTCAAGCTCAATTTGCAGTGGTTTCATTGAAACACCAGTGTAGTTTTCTGAGAAAATAAGGTAGTTTACTTCCAGCATATTTTTAAAAAGTCTTGATCTTTGCTGGTCTATGACTGTAATAAAGACTGATTTG
Source organism: Bothrops alternatus (assembly GCA_034064705.1). Lineage (NCBI taxonomy): Eukaryota > Metazoa > Chordata > Lepidosauria > Squamata > Viperidae > Bothrops > Bothrops alternatus. The sequence continues at coordinate 1,518,108 of JARGCV010000242.1, forward strand.
ATTTAATTTCCTAATCAGTAGCCTGGTAGTCTCCCATCTACAGTAAGTAAAATCCCGATCTGCTCTTGGTTCCATTTTAAGATCACCCAAGGTTAGCTAGGCCCTGTCACTTGATATATAGGTTGCAAATTTGCTGTTACAATTAAAATGTTTTTCATAACCGCATATTTTATATTTTAAATAAATACGATTCAGATTTCTTGTCATGCAGCCCATTTGCACTATGGAAGTACAGACTATTTCTTGAATGCATCTATGAATTAAGGATTTTTGTTTGGCTTTATTTGTGAATCCCAGCAAAATTGCTTACTTAGTCTTTCAGTATGCAAAATCTTCTAGAAGCTTAATTGGGTAAAGCAGTGTTTCACCAAAAAATTCTGTGTGTCTGTATTTTAACGTATTTGTGCTCAGATTTCATTTTAAACGGGATCATTATAAGTTTCTTTTATTGGCTGTCTCTTAAAAATCTGTTTTAATCACCGTTTTTTTATCCATTTTAAATGGTAAGATAGCACAGTGTTATTAAAATCTTCTGCTTTATTGGCATTTTTGGATGGGTTGCTTAGAGCTATTTTAAATGAACCATTCTGCCAGAGAAATCTTTAGTCATAAGAGAGCATAATTCAAATAATTTCTGTTCTTACTAATGAGAGTAGTTTGCAATACAGCTGCAGTTCCTTTTGCCAAAAGGAGAATAGCTAATACTGCTTCGCCCAGGGAGGAAATAAACAAGCTATTTATATCTGTACTCATAATGCTGGGGATTGCCTCTCTGATTTGACAGGAGAGGTCTTCTGAACCTTTGGACAAAGTCTCCTCAAGATGCAACCTGCAATACAATATCTATAGTCCTCTTAACAAGCTCCCCTTGATTTAGTTCTAATTACATTTGAGTAGCTATTTATAGACTCAGCTTAAACCCTTAGCTAAACTAAGACAAAATATATTTAGTTTGATTTTTTTTTTTAATTTAGAAAACTGATCAAGGTTGAAGGCTTGAGGCCAGTTTGGTCTACCGGTTAAGGCACCAGGTCAGAAACCAGGATATTGTGAGTTTAGTTCAATTTGGCGACTTTGGGTCAGTCCCTCTGTCTCAGCCTAGGATATTAAGCTTAGGGGACATGCCAGGTGTCAATTCCTGATGCAACCAATGATCAACACTTGATTGGTTTAAAAAAAAAAAAAAGGACTTTTCACTTGCAGAAAAAAACAGGAAGAAAAAAAAATCTAGAGGCTTACAGTAGCGAAGTGTCTCCTAAAACCTAGTTCTAATTTTAGTTTTTGTTGACGAAGCGTTATCAGTCCCTTAAAATTCCTTATGAAAGATCCTAAACTGAAAGGTACTTTTTGTGTTAAACAAGGGTGCAGCAGCCAACAACCATCGTGTAGAGGAAATGGAACATTGCATGCTCACAGTAGGGGTAGACTAAGAATAGAAGTAACTGAAACATTAGGTGGTTTTACAGCATTTTGAAGGCACTAGTGAGTTGCTTATTTCCCATAGGAAAGTAGAGTTAGTTGCTATAAAACCACTATTTTTTGTTTACCCTCCTTGCACGTTATTTAGACACTGGTTGATAAAAGTAATATTTTTATTTGTGTGGACTAGATGTGTGAAGTAACATTTTTATTTGTTTGGACTAGATGTCTTAAATCGCTTATTCCAGTTTTGTAATTCCTTTATTCTCCACTTTTGAGGCTGGAAGTTGGGATATTGAGTTATGGAGGTTCTTGCCCTTTTCAGAGTCTTAGGTTTCCTATCTGCGGTCATGCAAAACCTATTCTCAATAATGGTTGTTCTAAGGGTTCAGTATCCTCCTCACTATGATTTTATACATATGTAGAAACATCTGGAGGAAATAGTTTTTGGATATAAGCTCCTGTGAACTGATGATAATTCTTCCTTTCATTAAGTATAGATGAGATGTTCTGTTTTTATATTTATGCTTATGATTGCCATTGGGCCAGTAGATCATACTTTCCTTTAAGATGAGCTTCATATGTGAAATATATCCAGGTTATGCTGTGAATCCTATTTAAGATGGTTTGTGCTGTCTTATCAGTTAGCGCTGCTACTGGAAGACAAACTAAATTAAGTTGGACGAAGGAAGCTACCTTTAAAAATGATTCAGGCAGTTTTGTGAGTTTCAAAGACTATTTGCCCCTCTTACACAATCAGAGATTATGGTATTGCTTGGCAGGTTGATTCTCCATGCACTTCCCTTAGCATCAGTATATCAGTTTTGATCTTTAACTAAGCTAAACAGGACAGAGTGTGGGAAGGGATTAACAGTAAGAAAATGTATATAATATTTTATTATCATAATTTAATCCTTTTTTCCTATTGGTGTGATATTTTGTTTGGATTTTCCTGACAAAATACATTTTTAAAACATGCCTCAGTCCAAATTCAGGGCAGAAAATATCTCCTTTCTTAAGTATCCTCCATTTAATTAAGGTTTAGAAGTCTCAAACTTTATGGAATTGCTTTCTCAAAGGGACGTGTGTACTTCATATTAAAAGTTAGTTGCCTAACGATGATCATCTTCTTTCAAAAAGCTTTTTTGATCCTTGATTTCTTTTCTACATTTTAAGAAAAAGACACTTTCTACCTGGTTAATATATTTTAATCTGGAATGAAAAACCACACAAATAAGCACCGGGTTTGCAACGTTCTGTTGGGATTTTTAATATTTTAAACAAGTAGGTCACTCATCTCTAATGGCATGTCTAGCATAAACTCTGGAAAAAAAATCTTCAAAAGACAGGTGACTTTTTGACAGTATCAAAATAATCTCTCGGTCTTTACATTTCCATATCATTAATATTGCATTTCCTCTTAAGGAAACTTTGGAGGCCAATAGTTAACTAGTAGAAAACAGACATATTGCTTGTGGAATATTTGTTTTGGATGGAGCCAATGTCAAAAAATTATTTGTGGTTGCTGGAGGACCGAAGGGAGATGAGAGCAGACCTCACCCCTTTGAGGAGGGTCTGTTCCAAGCAGAGCGGGATCAGAGGAGTTGCTGTATTCCAGCTTGTTTATCTGATAGGGGAGAGTCATGATCTGAACAGATGGCCGCCATCTGTGCGTAACTCTGGAAACCTCAGTGCCAGAAAATTAGTCTGAATTTTCTTCACTGGGTTGGTAAACAGGTGAAACGATTCCTAATAAGAGACACAACGTATTGGGTTAAATGGTCTCCGCTTGTGCGTTTCCATAATAGTGACAAGAAACAAAGCAACAGGAGGAAGCTTAGCCTGGCTTGGAATTTTAAACAAAGAACATGACACACTATTGGCATTTAGTCAGAAAGGCCGTAACGGACCCCAAGTAGGTAAAGATGCAGGAGCTGAGGTCCAAAAAAAAAAAAAGGTGCCGTAGGAAAATGCAGCCTTTATTTGATTCAAGGAGTTGCTGTAGGAACCAAACTTAAAAAGGTTGCAAAGGTAGTCCAGTGTTAATGGATAAAGCGCAAGGCATCTTCAGCCAGCTATAGATAATACCTTAAACATTTTTTCAGTTAAAACAGTTATTACAATGTTAATGGACTCTAGTGCTGGCATAACCTCTCTCTAATAGACTTGAATGCACCCTTTTCCGTCTGTGCTTATTCAAGCTAACTAAGTAGGGAGGAGTTAATTGGAAGGTGATTCGTTCAATCTGCCAATATGGGGGAGATCATGGCTGCTATCCTTTGTCTGCTATTACCGGTAGCTTCCAGATTTATTTACTGGGTTATTTAAGAATGACCAAGGTATAAAAAAATTGTTAATTGCCCTGTCTTCACCTCCCAATGATGAGCCTGTTCCCTTTTATTAGTAATTATGAGGACTGTAGATAGTAACAATTAGCCATGGTTCAAAACAGTATTTTTTTGGTATCTCTTAAAAAGTGTTTTAAGAACAAATATGGTCAACTTTCAATTTAAAAAATGCTTGAAGATCTGTACAGTATAGCTGGAGACTAATTGCAGTGACAGTTGCAGCCCACTCTGGCTTTTTCCTACATAAGGTTAAATCACGTTATGTCTTTACTATGCAGGTAGTCCTCGACTTATGACCACAATTGAGCCCAAAATTTCAGTTGCTGAGTTAAGTGAGTTGCATCCCATTTTACGATCTTTTTGATGCAATTATTAAGCGAATCACCGCAGTTATTAAGTGAATCGTGCATTCATTAAGCAAATTGACTTCTCCCGTTTGCTTGTTGGAAGCCAACTGGAAAGGTTACAAATGGCGAGTCACATAACGCTAGATCAGTGCAACTGTCATAAATACATGCCAGTTGCCAAGTGTCTGGATTTTAATCACGGTGATCATGGGGAGGCTACAAGGGTTGCAAGTGTGAAAACTAGTCATAAATCACTTTTTCCAGTGCTGTTGAACGGTCACTAAACAAATGGTTGTAAGTTGAGGACTACCTGTACTGTATAAATATGTGAAGCAGAACTCCATTCTGCTATGATCATCTACCCAAATGTTTCCCTTCAAATTTTTTAGGATGTGCTAATAAAATTCAGCTTGATTATGCTGCAAGGGACATTCTTCTAAGCCTGTGCAATTTATACAATTTTTATTTAAACGTAAGCTTAAGGGATTATTTCTTCCTTTCAGCATTGTAGGATTTAACCATGGTAATTGTGTGCCAAAAAAGAGGTCAGTTCCATGATATATGCACGTTAGAAAATTAGGCACATTTACTGTTCATTACTTTTCCATGTGGTGTTCTGAGAGTTCTTTTGCAGGAGTTGGCAAAAACCTGGTTGAGTTATAGTCAATATAAGCAATTTCGTGGGATGAGATATCTAGTTACTTTAGCGGTTTGTGTTGTCTTCCACAGTTCAGGAATTCTGTATTTTCTATTTAAAATAGAAAGGAAGATTTTTTTATTCTCTCCCTGTGAGTTACAGCCAAATTACAAAATGGTATTTCAATCTGAGTATAATACTTTCCATCTGCAGTTTTATGGCTTGTGACTGCTGTGTTGATTAGCAGTAGACCCTTTGGAATTTCTCTGCACACGAGAGTAAGGCTGGAGGAAGATTATGGAAGGTTGTAGCATTGTCTGTTTTAACAGTGGGCTGTAGTAGGCCTCTGTTTTTATGCCGTTACATGGAAGAGAATATGGATGGAAAAGAAAGTATAACACCGTAACCTTAACCATGGTATTCACTTTCCTTTGCTGGAAGAGGATGTGATGTTTGCAGTCCTATCCTTATGTTTATGATTACCTTTTACCGGTAGTTGTGGATTCAGTATGTGGATGCAGCTCTGTTGCTGTGTGTGTTTGAGACAGCTCCAGGATCATGGATATTGCACCGTTGTCGGCCAGGGTATTGGAATGCAGAGATGTATGACATAGAATAAAGGGGAGTTTGGAAGAAACGGGAGAAGATGCATATAGCCATGTATTTACACAAAAGTAAATTGCAAACTTTGAAGGAATTCAGGCTTACAATGCAACTCCGTAACTCCACTGAGGAATATAGTCAGTATGGTCAGTAGCAAGGGTTGATGTTGAGCTTCCGTGCAAATCGGGGCTAATAAAAGGACAAAAAACACATGATGATGTTCAGTGTAAACTAGACAATAGAGTAAAATGTATTTTAAAAATACTAAGCTATCCATTCTCCTTTTCTCTCCTCCCCGCTTCGCTTTGTGGCATTGTCATTGCTTTGGATATCTTATATCTGTTTGTCCAGACTGAAGTCCCAGGTTTAGAAACTAATTTTTCTTTCCTTGTCATTGCCAAAGGGAAGCTCCGAACTGAGATACCGTCAGCTGTACAGTTGTTTTTGAAATGGTTGTTCTTTATGTGACAGAACATGCTCATTGAACCAATAGTAAATGCTTTTTACAGAAATAAGAAATGTTTTCCTCTTCTTGTTTGGCACAAGAAAAGCCATTCATGTTAATGACAGGAATCTTTGTTACAGCCAGAGTTAATTTTAAAAATCCACAGATCAACTTTGAAATCTTGGGGAATATTCCTGAAATATATATATGCAGACCTGTTGTGTGGAAGATTCAAATAATTGGTTTTCTGTTGCCTTATGGGAGAAAGGAGAGTAGGAATAATATCTGTAGTCCTTGATCTAGATCAGGGGTCTCCAAACTTGGCAACTGGGAAATTCTGGACACGTTCAATGACTGCTCAAAGTTACAGTGGTGGTGAACAAATGGTGGTTGTGACCATTCTTCTGAGTTCTGGCCATTCCAGCACCCCCCCAAGGTCACATGATCATGATCTGGGCACTTGGCCACCGTTGCCATCACTAAGTGATGTGATCGCACTTTACAACCATATTAGTTAGCGATGGAAATTTCTGTTCCAATTGCTGTCATAAGTCTAGGACAGGGGTAGGCAACGTTGGCTCTTTTATGACTTGTGGACTTCAACTCCCAGAATTCCTGAGTCAGCCATGCTGACTCAGGAATTCTGGGAGTTGAAGTCCACAAGTCATAAAAGAGCCAATGTTGCCTACCCCTAATCTAGGACAACCTATAGTAATAAGAGTAAATGAATAGTAATAATAATAAATTGAAGGAAATGGGGGTGTCCTTGAAGAGTATTCGGAAGCTTCAGCTAATTCAGAATGCAGTGGCCTAAATAGTGTTGCGCAAAACCCGACTTGCTCGTGTGTTACTTCTTCTGCGGGAGTTGAGCTGGGTGATGATCTGCTTCAGGTAAAATTCAAGGTTCTGGTGATCACCTCTCCCCTATTACAATGACCCGGCTCATCGGGGCAGGAAGGCAGGGTATGATACGGGTCCCATTGGTTAAGGATTGTCATCTGGTGGGACCTATGAACAAGAACCTTCTCAGTGGTGGTCCCTTATTTATGGAACTTCATTCTCCTCAAGGTAGGGTTGGCCTCCACCCTGCTGCTTTTCTGAAAGACCATCAAAACATGGTTTTGTCAGCAGGCCTGCGGACCATCAATGGGAATGGATCCGATCAAGTGGCTGATTTGATTGTACGGTTACTGCCATGGGGGGAGGGGGGAGGTAGAGAGGGAAGATGACGATGATGATGGATCTTTTAAATTCTTTAAATATTGAAAGTTTCCTGGAACCACCTATTTGTGAGTTGTGCAGTTATATAAATTAAGAAAGGGAGGGAGGGAGGGAGGGAGGGAGGAAGGAAGGATGAATTCCACAGTGAAGTGGTTGTATTCAGGGTATTGTGGATTAATAGATTAATCCATGGATTCTTAGTGGGAACATTTTTGATATTCAACATTGTTCATTTTATGGAAAAAAAATCCTTAGAGGGTTTCAAAAAAAGACTAATTCATTTTTTTTTGTCCAAGATGCTTTCCTGCAGTGGATCAGAGCTTGAAATTGTTTTATTCTGACAGAGTTTTTGCTTTATTCTGACTTCAGTTTTTTTTGTTCATGACTGAAAACAGCTAAGAGGTATGTCCTTATTGTGGCTTATGAACTCTCTCCTTATAGCCCTAGTGAATCCACTTATGAGAACCAGTAATAAAATATTAAGCATTTTTTTTTACAATTAGATACTGATATTATTTCCACCCCATGTTTCAGTAGCTGTGAGCTGTTTCTGCTGGGCTGGTACCTCCTGTTGTTAATTTGCTTTCTTATATAACATCTGTTTCATTGCATATTTTATTTCTTTACCCGGCTGTCATCCTGGTTGCTGTAAGAATGCAAAGTAGTTGGAAAATATATTCATAACAATTGTTTTCACCCTGGGACAGCAGTTGAAGTGATGATAAGAAACCCCATTACCTTGTTATGTTTTCGAGATAGAGGAAATTAAAAGTGCTGTGAGATTAGGGATTTGAGAAAGCAGTCTTCAGTGGTGAAGAATTCACAGTCTTTCAATGGCGTGTTTCGTGTTTTTAGAAGCAGTCTTAAAAGCAGGGGCATCCAACCTTAGCAACTTTAAGATCTGTGGCTGGATCAGGAATTCTGGGAGTTGAAGTCCACCAATTTTAAAGTTGCCAAAGTTGGACACTGCTGCATTAAAGATTGAAGAATAATTAGCCTAAGACAGGGGTCGGCAACCTTGGCTCTTTTATGACTCATGGACTTCAACTCCCAGAATGCCTGAGCCAGCATAGCTGGCTCAGGAATTCTGGGAGTTGAAGTCCATGAGTCATAAAAGAGCCAAGGCTGCCTACCCCTGGCCTAAGACAAGTCTAACCCTACTGAACATGGAGAGGTGTTCAACTACAGCTTTTGTCATGCAGATCCACACTCACCATGCTGTTGTGAATGATAGAGGTTGTAGTCAGGCACATCTGGAGATTCAGTAATCTAATGCTTAGGCTGACTACTAAGCATAACCTTAATGCCTGCCAGATAGAGTTGTAGTTTAACTCTATCTGGAGGGCCGTTGGTAAAAGACTAGTGTAATGGATCAAGCATTATCTTTTGTTTGATTGAAGAACTGAAGCAAAAAAGAAATGCTTGACTTGTGAGATTACAGTCATTTATGAACTTACCGAGTCAAGTATTGTTCTCTGCAATGTTTTTTAAAAGTACATGGATTCCCCAAAGAGTGTCTCATAGCCACTTCTGAGGCTCTGGACCCAGTGTCAGAATTGAGTGGCGTTTTCCCGTATCCTGTAGCCGTAGATAAAAAAAGGGTCTGATCTTCAAAATCTCTGCATGTTAAAAGGATTCTGCAGTCTCCAAGGGTACAGCTGGCCAAGGACAGAGTCATTCTCAGAGCATTTTGAGATTTATGATACTTTTAATCTGGAGATGTTAAAGGGGGATGTTCAGATGAAAACATTCACCAGCGGCACACAAGCTGTATAAAGGCCCTGGTAATTCTGAAAGGAGGGTCAGTCTCAGGAAGTTAGCTTGGGGCAATGGTGGCGAACCTATGGCATGCGTGCCAGGGGTGGCACTCAGAGCCCTCTCTGTTGGCATGCGCGCCACCACCGCCAGCAGCAGATCCATCAGGCCACCACTGCCACCCGGAGCAGGAGCCCCACTCAGCACAAAGGCGGCGAAGCGGCCGACTAGCAAGCTGGAGTAGAGGTGGTAGAGCAGAGGTCACCAACCATTGTCAATTGGTGGACTGGAAGAAAAGGGAGGGGGAAGCATTTTACCTGCGTGCATGCGCACACCGGGCAGCGAGCACGCATGCGCTGCAAATGGGGCGGGGCTAGTGCCTGCATGATACTCACTAGCCCTGCCCTGTTCTTGCGTGGTGCAGCGCCTTGTATCTGCATCCCGCGGGACAGCGGTGGCCATTTTTGCGCCTTGCAGCATGGTGACCCATTTTTGTGCCCCTGGTTTTTGCGTGCCAGAGGCAGCACTCAGAGGCACCTTTCTGCCCCCACCCCCCGAGGGCACCACAATGCTGATGCGGCCCTGGCACTTTGTGATAAATAAGTGGGTTTGGGGTTGCGATTTGGGCACTCGGTCTCTAAAAGGTTTGCCATCCATCACTGGCTTGGGGTATTTTCACTGGCCCTCTTCTCAACCTGTCTCCACCATAATATTCTGCACTCATAGTAACGCAAGGAATTAGGAATGTCTTTTTGATGATCGTTCTGAGTAAATGCTTTGAAGGACGATACATCCAAGGTTAAATTTGTACAGAGTGAGAGTGATACATAGAAGGGAGAACTATCATATCTGCCCTCACAGAGTGACTTTCTACTCCATACCTGTGTTCTGAGTACATAAAAGTAAATCTGCTTCCAGGTACTTACAGTGTGTGAACATGAGTGGCTGTCTTGTTTTTTTAAACTGGGTGCCCAGCCTGTCATTGCTCCTGTTGTTTGCCTAAAGCAGTTAAGAAAGCTGAAGGATGGAAATGGAACAAATGCAGCAGATTGCATAAGGTGGAATAGGACCTCTTTCTTGCAAGCAGGAGTTCGATATTCCTGTCTGCATCTGGACTTAGAAACTCCCAAAATAGCTGAAATGAGCTCTTCGCCCGGAGAAGAGAATTGTTGGCTGCTACCTCCATGTATACATCTGTGTGTTTTTGTATGAAACCTTCCTTTCCATAAATTGTTCTCTTTTCTAGGCTTCGCTATGGGAACAGTTTATAGTCTTTGCTTCTGTCGAGCAAGTGGGCTTCCCAGACAGCTTTTGTGTGATGTGCTGAGAAGCTGGCAACCCTTAAAACGGTCTCACTCTTTTTCAGTCTCAGACTCTTCCCCTTTCCTGGTTCCCTCCCCCCATTTTCCCTTCGGCTCTACTGACATTACATGGATAGATGTGCTTGAAAGGAAAACAGCAGAGAGAGTTGAATGTCTGCCAAAATCTCTGGCTGCCGCTGTCCCTTGTCTTTTTTCCCCAGATCTTTTTTTAAAAATATATTTTATTAGATTTATATGAATGAGGAAAAAAATAAAAACAATACAGGTAAGGGGAGGGAAGGGGATGGGGAATTGGGATGGAAAAAGGATAGGTACAATAATCTCATGCTTTAACAAACAAGCTACCGTTCGGATCACGATAGTAAATAAACATGATTTATATCATTCTCAACCATTTAAAAATAAGATTAACTATAACCATATTACTACTGATTAATAAACAAATAAAATTCATCTATGTGAATAAACATAACTACCGGTAATAAAGTCTCAACTAGTCATAATTGCCAACATTAACGGTTAAAAATCACTAAAAATAAAAATGTCATCAACCTAATAACTATAACTCAATTAAACATCCCTAACCCTAACCCAGATCTTCAGTTGTGTACATTTATTTCTTTCCTCACTGTCTCTAGATTTCTTTGCTGCCTATATATATCACCAGGGATATCTTATGCACCTTCCTATAATAGTTGATCCAAAATATTACTCTTCTCCATGGCTTCCTTGCCTACTCTTTGGAATTACATGTATCCTAACTGTATCCTGGTAGCCCTCAATACACTTTCTTTTCTAAACGTGCTGGTGTTGATTGCACTTGTAAAACTGTTAGACTGTTAGTTTATTATTCGGTAACTCCCTTAGGGATGACAGCTAGAGGAAAGCTTTACACTCTCAAAAAACGTTTGTCTTACCCTCTCTTGTTGTGAGTCTTTCCCTATTTGTCCTTCAGAGTTGCTTGTTTGCCATTAGCTAACCAGAACAAATGGAGAAAAGAGTCCAGGTGACGTGAAATAAAAAAGTGAGATGGGCAGCAGCAGTTTTGATTTGACCTTTTCCAAGAATTTTTCAATTCAGTTCAATTTTTGAAAAGAATTTTTCTTTTTTCTTTTGCAAAAGATAAATTTACGTATTGCTGTCTTTTCCCATTTGGTGGAACGGATCTGTTAGCGGTTACAGTCCTTCCTTCCTGGCTGTACTATGATGCATCAGCTTGCATCTTTTAAACATTTCATTCTGATCTTCCTGCATATTTAGTTGGGTGAAATGCCCCTTAGGCATCAGATTTAACATCAACAAGAAGGGGAGAAGCTTAGTTTGAATCAAGCCTGATTCGTCTCACTATTTATTAGTATCTTTGTTAGAAATCCATCTATATTAGTTGGATGGGGTGAGTTGAGATCTTGGATGTCTCATAACTGAGAATGAGGAAAGGGGGGAATCTTCACACAGACAACTCAAGAATTCTGTCCTGGTATTATATATTTGCAGAATCAAGATCTCCAGCAACAATTGGACATGGTAATTCCATCTCTACTTTGCAGCTAATATTGCTTTTTTAGGAGTCATCCTCCCTTTCAGATGACTTTGTGATCAACCCAATTACACTGAGGCAAGATATATTGCTGATAATGTCAAGAAACCGATTGATATGGCTGATGTAAAGAGTTGTCTGCTCTTCCATCTGCTGGTGGTACTCTGAATCATTTCGTTATTCGAAATCTTTGCTATCTCAGTCTCCACCCCAGCTCCAGATACCTTAGGCATGTTGAACAGTTTACTCCTGCTGGAATTATAGTTTATATTTCTTCTACAATAGATGGTATTTATAAAAATGTGAGCTTTAGTGGATGTGAAGAAAGCCAGCTTGGGAAAGTTGGAGCTACTTTTATGACCTGACTTTTTCAATCTTTAGGCAGTTTTATGGGAGCATCTCAAAATGTGAAGTAGTTGAACTATCAAATTTTAGGAAAACAATCTTTGCAGCTAAATGTTAAATCACTTCTTTTTAATAACGGTCATTATGCCATGCATTCCATTTGCAGCTTTGAAGGAGAAAAGGGTACAAATATATAGAGCTTTCATTTATTTTGAGCCGGATAAGACAAAGCTCTTGGTCACATCTGGCAACTGGATAGCACAGGAGTCTTGAAACCTGGCACTTTGGTGACTGGTGGACTTCAACTCCCAGAATTCCTCAGTCGGCCATTTTGATGAAACTGCGGGCTTGGATCCAGACCAGGGGTCTTCAAACTTGGCCCTTGGATGACTGGTGGACTTCAACTCCCAGAATTCCTCAGTTGGCCATTTTTTTTAAATTCTTTTATTGAAACAATCAACATCAAACATAAGATCGTATTAGAAAGCAATCATCATATAACCTGCAATACAACACTAAGGATTAGTCTTTGTGAACGTCTGGTTTAGTAAACATTCCTCTTATATATGTTCTAACTACTGTTTCTAGTCTATCACATATTGTTCATTCGAGTTTCAGAAGTAAATTCGTCTCAGTAGTAGTGCAATCTTTTGTGATCCCTAGCAAAAGATCCTGAGGTAGAAATTCAGTAACCTGAGGTAGAAATTCAGTACGCTTTTCCAATATTAAATCAATCAACATTAAACATAGGATCATATTAAGAAGCTGTCCCCATAAAACCTGAAAATACAGCATGAGGTATTAGTCTTTGTAAATGTCTGGTTTGGTAAACATTCTTCGCTCCTCACGTCAAGCCTCAACTACACACCTGATACATTTTATTTGATTGATGTTTCTCTTATATATGGTCTATCAACTGTATCTAGTCTATCACAGTTACTCAGTTGGCCATTTTGATGAAACTGCAGGCTTGGATCCAGACCAGGGGTCTTCAAACTTGGCCCTTGGATGACTGGCGGACTTCAACTACCAGAATTCCTCAGTCGACCATTTTGATGAAACTGCGGGCTTGGATCCAGACCAGGGGTCTTCAAACTTGGCCCTTGGATGATTTGTGGACTTTAACTCCCAGAATTCCTCAGTCAGCCATTTTGATGAAACTGCGGGCTTGGATCCAGACCAGGGGTCTTCAAACTTGGCCCTTGGATGACTGGCGGACTTCAACTCCCAGAATTCCTCAGCCTGGCTGAGGAATTCTGGGAGTTGAAGTCCACAAGTCATCCAAGGGCCAAGTTTGAAGACCCCTGGGATAGCATATACTGAATGTGGAAAGAGGGTGTGACCACTAATCACATTTGTCTCTCATTTTTTCTCCTTTGTTTTAGTGACAATCTAGTGCAGAAAGTAGGACTGAGAACATAATTTGCCCAAGGCCCCACCTAGAGATCGGCTGCCTTCCATTCTTAGTTGCCATCTGTGGGTACTGTAATGATTCTTGACAGAAATGTTGACTGACTTTGTCTTCTCAAACTACTGACTTGAATCCTGGCTAGATTAGGTGCATCCAATGTTGAGCCAGCTTCTCCTTTGGACTTTCTCTACATGTTTGCTCCTGCCAGTGTTGTTTGGACCTGGCTTCCTTTAACTCTTGTGTTCATTGTTAGGTACTTAGACTTTGAAAGTGAGAATCTAGTCCTAGACCCCAAGTTCTTTACATTTCTCACCCGATGGGAAAGTTGTGCTTCTTTACTGTGGTACCTTTATGCAATCTTTTGCAAACATGCCAATTAATGAAAGCTTGTGTTTTCTCTCTCCCCCTCCCCACCCCCACCCCCCCTTGCAGCCAGTTGCTGAACCAATCCCAATCTGCAGTTTCTGCCTTGGCACAAAAGAACAAAACCGAGAGAAGAAAGCCGAGGAGCTCATCTCTTGTGCCGATTGCGGCAATAGCGGTAGGTGACGTTCTGCGTATTGGAGGCACCAACTTGGGTTGGCACATCTGAGACGATCCATTTGTTCATCTGGTTGGACACCCCCCCCCCCGTGCTTGGCCTTTTGTACTTCCTTCGGCCTGAATGCAAGTAAATATTTCTGAAGATAATGGGATAATCACGTCTTCCTGGGAGTGTCATAATGCTCTCATCTGCATTGACGGCTAGGTGATTCTGTGTCAGTTGCAGAAAAGGACCTGATGTCAGCACTTGTTTAGCTGCATTAATTCCCAGCTCTTCAGGGATTTCCATTGGAGTTTCAGTGGAGATCGTGCACGAATCTATTAGTGTACGGTGTTTTAAACCAGGTGCTTGTCCATTGTCCGTGTTGTTCAGGGTCTACGAGTTCTAGTTGAGATAACATAGCTATTTTTGTTCTACTAGGGGTCCTTGACATACGGCCGTTTGTTCAGTGACGGCTTGAAGTTATCACGGCACTGAATGAATGATAGTTGTGACCGGTCCTCATAGTTCCTTCCATCTCAGCATTCTCACAGTCCTATGATAATGATTGGGGTGCTTGTGAATCAGCTCACACTTTAGGACTGGTTGCAATTCTGTGATCACATGAACACTATTTGCAAGTTTTCCCTGCCAGCTTCTCCAAAAAGTCAGCCGGGAAGCTGGCAGGGAAAGATTGCAAGTTGCTGGGATAAATCATCTCCACCCACACAACCTCTTCTGGCCCTCTGCTTGTGCTGGGCTGGCCACTGACACGCCCCAGGCATCCTCCATAACCCACCTCTCTGTGCACTCCTTCACATCCTGCCAACGTGTGCCTCTCACACCCTTGTTCTCTCCCCCCCCAACCCCCCCCCCAGCAGCAGCCACTTAGCTTCACTTTCCTGCCAGCTTTCACTCTGACTTTGGCTTCACACCTCACCCAGCAACTGGGAGATTCAATTAGCAGTGGCAACTGGGACTGCAGAGATTGCCATCACTAAATGATACGGTCAGGCCATATGATTGTGTTGCTTAGCAACAAATTCTGCTCCTAGTTGTTGATGTAAATCAAGGACTAGGAGAAAAAAAAAAGGTAAAGGTTTCACCTGTCCAGTCACGTCCAACTTTAGGGGTGGTGCTCGTCTCCATTTCCTAGCTGAGGAAGCCAATGTTGTCCGAATACGCTTCCGTGGCCATGGGACTGGTACGATTATATGCCAAGGCTGTTGGCACTGTTACCTTCCCACCAAAGTAGTAGTGCCTATTTATCTACTTGAATTTGCTTTTGGACTCCTGTTTATGACAGCTGCAGCGTCCTGAGGTCATGGGATCATCCTTTTTTTGACAAACAAGGTAATGGGGAAGCCCGGTTCACTTTACAGCCTTGTTACTAACTTAACAACTGTAATGATTTACTCAACAACTGTTGCAAGGAAGGTCAAAACCGATGACAAATCGTTCTATTACAGGGGTTCTCAACCTTGGCAACTTTAAGACTTGTGGACTTCAACTCCCAGAATTCCTCAGCCAGCTTTGCTGGCTGAGGAATTCTGGGAGTTGAAGTCCACAAGTCTTAAAGTTGCCAAGGTTGAGAACCCCTGTTCTATTAGGAGCAGTATTTCTAGTGCCAGATGGCGTTTCTTTGTCCCAAAATGCGACGCGGATGAAAATAGAGATAAATTTAACAAGTGTTGTATGAATGGCACTTTGAAATCATGTGTAAATCACAGACACGTTGAAGTCACTTGGGTTCAGCCATTCACAAAAATCTTTTAGAACTCAAATTTTCCTCACAAAATTGAAATAAAAGTTGTTGGGCAAGAAACCATTTCCTTGCGAAAGCAGAGCCGGTGTGAATTAACGCAAAGTGCTGAGAATGTGTTGAACTCTTTTGACCAACTAGAAGTCTTCTCCAGAAGTCAAGAGCGAACTGCGTTAGATCCCGTAGCCTTCCTTTTACTAAATATTGCTGTTTTTCTTTGGCATCGTGGAAATTACTCTCGCATCCTTGGTACCTACAGGTCATCCATCCTGCTTGAAGTTCTCCCCAGAATTAACTGTTCGGGTGAAGGCCTTACGATGGCAGTGCATTGAGTGCAAAACCTGCAGTTCCTGTCGAGACCAGGGTAAAAATGCTGTGAGTATCTTGAGCTGAAGATTTACCTGGAAATTATATCCGATGGTCTTGGCCTGGATAAAACCTGGACTAATCTCCTTTGCAGAATTCATCTGATTTGCACCTGCCCTCTGTGATTTGATTCAGCAACAATCACACGCACACCTTTGTAACATCCACGTTAGAGCACTTTAAAGATCCTCTGGGGCTATTTGGAAACTAGAGCTGACCCAAGGTGTGGTGGGAGTCCAGCTGGAGCTTACTGCAGGAAACAGTTGTCACAATTGTGTTACTCCCAGCATGTTTCTGGGCAGAATCCAGATCTCTGAGGTTACTTTTTAATGCTCCAAAGGGCCTTGTAGCCTGTGAACTACTATATCCCCTGCGGGCCTGGCCATTTTCTGAAATCATCAAATGCGAGTGCTGCTTTTGTGTTGTTCTGCGGCTAACGCTAGATAGGCTAGTTTGCACGAGAGCATTTTTGTGGCCCTCGTACTTTTTCCCAAGTGATCCTTTTTATCTTTCCTTTCTAATGTGTACAGAGGAGAAGCCTGGCTGATTTTGCTTATTGATGTTTATTTATGTAAACATTATTTAAGATTTTTTAATCTATATATATATATATAGAAAAGCAGAACATAAAGATGTGAAAACATAAGTTGACACTTCATAAATAGCATTAACAAACTATTCTGCACGCTTTTTAGTTTAATATGTTACTTGTCACAATCGTGACAAATTTATTTCAGAGTTAACGGAATACATATTGTTTCCAACATTGTGACAATTTAATCAGTAACAGAATGATAATAAATCAGTAAACCAATCAAACTGGAATGTGAACAAGAAGGACTTCTAATTTTCAGCTACTACAGACAGAGGTCAGCTCTGAATGAAAAAAATGGCAAAGCCAGTTCTATATGGGGGGGGGCTGTCTTGTTCAGTGTGGACTTTCATAAGGTTTCATACAGAAGGTGGCCTTTGCGATTATACGAGCAAGGCATATGAAATAAGTTATTTATTCGTGTGGGGGGAGAATAATTATGAAGAAGTCACTCTCTTAATTTATTAATTGAGCCAGTTTGGTCTAGTGGTTAAGGTACTACTAGCCTGGGAAGTGCAGACCATGAGTTCAAATCCCACTTTAGGAATGAAAGCCAACTGGGCCAGTTACTCTCGCTCAGCCCACCCCACCCCACAGAATTGTTGTTGTGGAGAAAATAGGAGGTGGAAAGTGTGTTGGGTATGTTTGCCTCCTTGAATTAGTTATTTGTAAAAATAATAAATGTATTGGGATGCAAATAAAATAAATAAATTGGTTACAGTGGGTAAATTTATATCCTGCCCTTCCTCTAAGAGTGTAAGGTACCACGATCCATCACCAGTTTTATCCCCCAAACAGCCCCGTGAATAGTTAGACCAGTGGTTCTCAACCTTTACTTCACGAACTCCCAAGACGTAACTCTAAGATTAAAATCACAACATTTCTTCACCCTTTGTGGACCTCTTGTGATGACATGGCAGGTCCCCAGGGGTCCACGGACCACAGGTTGAGAACCATTGTGTTAGACCAGAGGTAGGCCACCTTGGCTCTTTTATGACTCGTGGACTTCAACTCCCAGAATTCCTGAGCCAGCCATGCTGAGGGGAAAGGGAGAGGTTTCCAAGCTGAGCAATGCTGGCTGAGGAATTCTGGGAGTTGAAGTCCACGAGTCATAAAAGAGCCAAGATTGCCTACCCCTGGGGTTAGACTGAGAGAAGGTAACTGATCCAAAGTTATCCAGTGATTTTTTGTGTCTGGAAATGGATTTGAAGTTGCTCTAACCACTATATTCACAATGGCTCCCTTAGCTATTCTGAACCATGGCCAAAAGCTTTGGTGACACCCTGGTGGTAACTCTTTGAGTATGCACATACAAGACATTAACCAGAAACCTCTGTGCTTTACAGGATAATATGCTATTTTGTGACTCATGTGATCGGGGCTTTCATATGGAGTGTTGTGATCCCCCTTTGACCAGGATGCCAAAAGGTAAGGGGGGGGGCTGAAAAATGCTACAAAATGGGAGGTAAATTTTCTCAGATTACATGGAAAATCTTTAACACACAGGATATAATTGATCGGCAGAACAATTTACACATTTGAGCTTCAGGGCAATAAAAGAAACTGCTTTACGATAAAGTTGCTAAGAAAATGAACAGCGAGACTAGATTTTCTTCCCTGATTTTAATATATGTGTGAAGCTGCTGGGAGATGTTCATCGGTTCAAGCTGTGGTATCATCTCTATCCCTGTCTGGCTCCTGTGGATTGCCAGGATTTGGACGGGAGGATTTGGACGGTACAGGCTGTACCCAAACCAATAGTAAACCTGAGTTGTTGTGGATACACTGGAGTTTTCCATTACCATCTCAAGCATTCCCTGTCAAGGAGCAGTTTCATGATGTGGGAATCCTTCTGGATTCACAGCTCATGATGGAACAGCAAGTGGACGTCATAGCTAGAAGGTTTCCAACCTCAGCTGGTGCTTCAGTTGTAACCCTATTTCAGGCACAGGAACCTAGCCTCAGTAATGCTCATGGTTATCGCAATCTAGCTAGACTTCCATAATGTGCTCTATTTGTGGCTGACCTTAAAAGCTACCCCAACGTTACAATTGATCCAAAATGCACCAGCTTCCATATTTTTTGCCTTCTGTTGTTGGAAGTATATAACACTGGTTTGTCAACCCTGCATTGGATGCCAAATTGGTTCCCAGGTACAATTTAAGGTGCTGCTTTTAACCTTACCGACTCTAACGGGCATTGGCCTAATGGATCAGATCAAATAGGGAGAATCTATTACTAACTCTTCACTTTCAGAAGATCCAGGACGCTAAAGGGAGGAGACCCTGCTGTGTGGCAGCAGCACTGATGCTGTGGTACAGCCTCACAGTTGAGATCAGGCTGGCTTCCCCTCACCGAAAGCCTTTAAAAACGGAGTTTTCTAGGAAGCTCTTATCACTGATTTTAGTATGCCATCTTCATTTCCTACGTTTATTCTTGGTAGTTTTCTCTTTGGGTGGTGATGTTTTGACTGTTTTTATCATTGTTATCCTGTCATGTTTTGCTGCTCTTTTATATTCTGTGTGAGAACGTCTGGATAGAAGATAGAAATGTGGAACACAAAGAAGGAAGTGTGGTGCTCTGCCTTTGGCAGATACTGGCATGACAACGAGGTTTATATCTTACAGGCATGTGGATATGTCAGATATGTCGGCCACGTAAAAAAGGAAGAAAACTACTCCAAAAGAAGGCAGCACAGATTAAGCGGCGTTATGCCAACCCAATAGGTCGCCCCAAAAACAGATTAAAGAACCAAAATGCAACGTAAGTACTTTGCTGGCTGAGGAATTCTGGGAGTTGAAGTCCACGAGTCTTAAAGGTGCCAAGGTTGAGGACCCCTGATGTAAAAGATAAAAGACTCATTCAGGGATGCACAAAAGAGAGACATGTCACTGTTCCAAAATATACGCAGAATATTGCAGACCGATTCTTATTCTGGAAGATTTACTTCTGGAAAACAGAGCAGCTGGATTGGGACTTTCTAGGAAATAACTGGGATATTCTATCCTTGAATGTTTAGCTTTGTCCACAACTAAAACAAATGTTTCAGAAGCCTTTTTATAGATCCTAAGATTCTTGCTCAGAAAAACATTTTAACATTTTACTCTGTTAGTCATTGCTGACTATAGGGGGCAATGCTCTTCTCCATTTCTTGCTCATAAAGACACATTTTTAATATCTTGCAAAAAAAAAATGAGCTGTGCAACATTTGCAGCGGTTGTTGTATATTATGTTTATGCAAAAGAGCCAGGTGCCACGTTGCACTGTAATACGGAAGTAATTTCTGCGCGGAATTATCGAACCTAGTTGGATTTGACTCTGGTAAACTTGCAGGGATTATAAAGTATAATTCTCAGCCCAGACAGAAAATTTGAAAATATACACTGTGAGTCAAATGCCGTCTGCACGATGGTTTGACATTTTGCGGTCGTCTTTCCGATATTTAATACCCTCTCTTTTCGTCTCCCAATTATTTGTTCAGATCAAAAGCCCCCTTCAGCAAAGTTCAGACGGGACCCGGTCGAGGTCGCAAGCGTAAGACCCCCCTATCCAGCCAGTCCACTTGCTCGTCAGAAGGGGGCTACTTGGAGCAAGTCGATGGTCTGGAATTCTGCGGAGATGCGAGCATCACCTTGAAATTCAACAAGAAAACCAAAGGGCTTATTGATGGCCTTACCAAATTTTTCACCCCGTCCCCTGATGGGCGTAAAGCTCGAGGAGAAGTAGTGGATTACTCTCAGCAATATAGGATCAGGAGAAAGGACAATAGGAAATTAAGCACTTCGGATTGGCCCACAGGTAGCAACAGATATTGACTCTGTGTTTGATGGAACTCAGAGATGATCAGAGTGAACTGCTGTGAAGAAACCGTGATAACTAGGTTTAAAAACTGTCCATTAGAAATAATCCGTTGTATTATCGTAGGAAGACCAGAGCAAATAATTATCTTCATTTATTGCTGCAATTTATTGTTTTAGTCAATAATACTCTAAAGAGCATCTGGGTAACAGAATCACAGAGTTGAAAGGGGCCTTGGAGGTCTTCTAGTCCAACCCCCTGCTCAGGCAGGAAACCCTATACCATTTCAGACAAATAGTTGTCCAGTGTAAAAAATTCCGGTGTTGGAGCATCCACAACTTCTGGAGGCAAGGCGTTCCACTGATTAATTGTTGTAACTGTCAGGAAATTTCTTCTTAGTTCTAGGTTGAGGTCAGGCTGATAGGTCTGTAGTTTCCTGGATCTACTTTCCCTCCCTTTTTTGAAGATGGGAACAACACCAGCTCTTTTCCAGTCCTCTGGTAGTTCCCTGGTGCTCCAGGGCAGTGGTTCTGAGATTACGTATGACAGTTCCTTCAGAACCTTGGGGTGTAATCCCTCTGGTCCTGGTGATTTGAACTCACCCAGGGCGAACAGGTGCCTCTCTTGACATCTGAAACTGGTTGAAATGACCCTGTCTTGTTAAATAGAGGCTTTGTCATAAATCAAGAGAGATGGTACAGGAGCGTTTTGAGGAAGGAATTTGGGTGGGTTAGAAGAAAGAAAAGCACTCTCAGTAACTGAGAAGGTTTTTCTTCTCTGCCAAAATTAAGGTGGGATATGATTGTCTTGTTAGAAGGCAAGGAAAGGCACAGATGTCATATTTCTTAATGAGAAATTACTTTGCTTGCTGTTTAAAGTGTGGATAATTCATCAAGGCGTTCTAAATGTTCTCTTTTCAGACAATCAGGATGGCTGGGATGGAAAACAGGAAAATGAAGAGTGGCTTCTAGGAGGCCCAGATGTCATGGCAGAGAAAGATATGGAGTTGTTCAGAGACATTCAGGAGCAAGCACTGCAGGTAAAGTCAAATCAACTTCCGTCCGATGTGTTAAGAGTCAAAGAAGCTCACCAAGAAAGAGGGCTTCACTGCTGTCAAGGAAACGGAAGATCATTTACACAAGATTTTCTGAGTATCAGACCACCAACGCACAATTTATTAATTGTGATTTTGATGCAAGAAGGCAGTGTTCCGGGGAAAGCTTGGGAGACACTATGGCAGTGGTTCTCAACCTTTTCCGGGGCTCGACCCCGGCCCGCATCACGCAAAAAAAAAAATGGCGGGCCCACACCGTGCATGCGTGGCGCGACGTGGCACATTGCGCATGCGCGGCGCGACAGCCCGCATCGCGATAGGAAAAAAAAATGGCCAACCCCCCCCAAAATGGCTGATCAAAAAAAATGGCGGGCCTGCACCATGCATGCGCGGTGCGACGGCCCGCATCGCGATAGGAAAAAAAATGGCCAACCCCCCCCCAAATGGCCGATCAAAAAAAAATGGCGGGCCTGCACCGTGCATGCGCGGCACGACGGCCTGCATCGCGATAGGAAAAAAAATGGCCAACAAAAAAAATGGCCGATGAAAAAAAAATGGTGGGCTTGCACCGCGCAAGCGCGACGGGGTGCATCGCGCATGCACGGCACGACGGCCCGCATCGCGATAGGAAAAAAAAATAGCCGACCAAAAAAAAATGGCCGACCCCCCCAAAAAAACCGGCGGACTGCGGTGCTTGGCAACCCCTGTGAAATGGTCGTTCGACCCCAAATGGGGTCGCGACCCACAGGTTGAGAACCGCTGCACTATGGCATGGCTCAGAAGCATGAGCCTGAGGATGCAACCACGTGCTGCTTTAGGAAGATCTAGCTTGTGAACCTTCCCTGCAAATGCAAAATAATAGTTTTGATTGTTGCAGAATTAATATAGAATTACTATTGTGGGGTTGAGCACATTTTAAATGGGCATTTCCTTGTGGCTTCTCTTTTTGTCACGGACAGTTAGTTGTGTGGGAGCTCCCTTGAGCACCTCACACAGTTTGCTTGCTTAATTCAGTTAAATGTTTGGCCGTCTCTAAAATGTTTCATGGTTTGTAACACTTGTTCAACAGCCAGACATTATCCTGTTTTAGTGACAGCAGGATAGATCACATTGGAAAACAACGAGAGAGGGAAAAATTGGGGCTGCATTTACAAGTGAAGATGGGGGAAAAGGTCTAAAAGCTGTAGTGGCACAGTGATTAATATGCAGTATTGCAGGCTAACTCTGCTTACTGCCATGAGTTTGATCCTGACCAGATCAAGGTTGACTCAGCCTTCCATCCTTCTGCAGGCGGTAAAATGAGGACCCAGATTGTTGGGGGGCAAAATGCTGGCTCTGTAAACCTCTTAGAGAGTGTGGTAAAGCACTACGAAGCAGTATATAAGTCTTAAGTGCTATGGCATTATTTGGAACTAACACAAAGATGAAAAGGCATTTAAACTTTCAAAGTATGGAAACTCAAACGAACTGGTCAAACGTGGACTTCTCTCAACTTTACTAGCCAAAGAGATGCAAGATGTAACATGTATTTCTGTTAATGTGTGATGTCTTCAAGCCTTTGAAGCAAATTGTTTTAACACGTATAGCAAAATAGAAATGTGTGGAACACTCCTACTAAGAAAGCATTTGTGTTTTACAGTCTTTAGGAAACATTAGGTCTGTTGCTTCATGCTATGACTTTGCTAATTGGTTTGTTTTGGCAAGGATTGGGTTAAAGGTAGCTGAGGAGCTGACGCAGTCCGTCTCTAGGTAGACCCGAGGGCCGCACCTGAGCGAAAGGGAATTAAAAATGCAAGGATGGCTTGCTGAGTTATTGGGGAGTTTGTCGGATGAGAATGAACCAAAACAGCGCGTGTAGCCAGTTTGGATATTGGCAGCTTTTGATGGAACTTGGATCACGTGAAGGGGAATTTGGGCTGTTGTGATGTGCAAACAGTTGTATTGGAACTGGGACTTCACCTTCACTGCGGATGCTCAATTGGAGAAGAGTTTTGCGGCTGTTGGGAAGGCGCAAACTCACAAGCTGTTATCACAGGTACAGTGAGTGGCATTCCTACTTGCAGCATTATCTGTCTATGGTTAAAGAAATGAAAGAAATAGAACATTTGCAGTTTCCTTAGTGGATTATAGATCGATAGTCATTCTCATTAGGAAAGACATGGCGATTGATTCAGTAGGGCGTATTCTTGCAGGATGTCATTCCACCAATTGGTTTATTTGGTAGAGCATTTGCACTTGAGCAATTAATTTAATTTGTAGAATTAATACTTTTTTTCCCAACCCTAACCCTCCCCTCCCTAACAATAAAAAGACTTTCTTAAATTGCAATGAAAACACATTGTCTGGTTTGATTTTGCTCTAACTCCTTAGATAAAGCAGTCAATCCCTCAGGCGCGATACTCTTCTTTTTGTAAGAGAGTTCTGGCAAAGAGATAACATTTGGAGAAACTGAATTTCCTCTTGTGTGCAGTACGGTACAGTGGCAGAAAGCTTTTGTTGTGCAGTGTTGTGAATAGGTCTGACAGGTTGTATTCTAGTATATCGGGTAGGTGTTTTTGCAGAGGCAGTGTTAAACTTATTGCTACTTTGAAATGTGAAATGAAAGGGAGGGCAAATAAGGCACACCTATAAATTCTCATGGAAAAATGCCTTGGCCCTGAGATTGGTATGGGAATCTACAGATTGCTTTGTTGGTTAAGATCAAAGGTTTACCTACTGTAACATCCTTTTTAACACTTGTCAGCCAGAGGTCTCTAGCAGGTGTGTGAGCATGGTGTGATGGTAGCAGCTAGCCATTTCTTGTTTTATCCTCAGTATGTGGTGATCAGACACGCTGATCCTAAATACAGAAATTGTGTTTAGCTGTTAAAACCCACCCTTATCTTGCATAAAATATAATCCACACCTAAATTATAATGTCCATTAAGTCCAAAGTTTCATGTGCTGGGTTCTGAAAATATCTCAGTTTAATAAACCAACGTTTCCTAGGCTTCAACTGAATGTTGTGATCTCTTCACTCCTGCTTTATAATGGAGGATTTGTAGGACATTAACCAGAATCACGTCACATTCAACCCTGGAAATTTAATTTAATCTTGGGACTACAAATTTGGATAGGAAACTAGAGAGCAAGAGAAGAGTAAACAAGCTAACTTACTGTTCTCTGTTTATAGGTATTTTTAAAGATTATAGAACTATTTTTACACCATCAAAATGATTATTTGGAAGGAGATCAGCTCCAGTGCCGTAAAATTAGATCATTGTTATTCTAAACCCCAAAATACTTTTTTTTAAATAAAATTCTTTTATTGAAACACTCAACATCAAACATAAGATCGTATTGAGAAGCAATGATCATATAACCTGCAGTACAACACTAAGGGTTATTCTTTGTAAACGTCTGATTTGGTAAACATTCTTCCCTCCTCACTTCAATCCTCTATTATACACCTGTTACATTTTTTTATCCTCTGTGATCCCTAACAATAGGTCCTGGGGTAGTAGTTTAACATTAAACATAAGATCATATTAATAATCAATCATCATAGAACACAACATGTAACACTAGGTATTAATCTTTGTAAACGTCTGGTTTGGTAAATATTCTTTACTCCTCACTTCCAGCCTCAACTATATGTCTGTTATATTTTATCTTTTATGATCCCTAGCAAAAGATCCTGAGGTAGAGATTCAATAACCTGGGGTAAAAATTCAGTCTGCTTTTTCATTATTAAAGTAATCAACATTATTTTTTTTTAATGGTCTTCTAAAGAAATCCTGCAAACTCTAGCTTAAAAGATGGTTAAATCATTGGTTGAAGGGCAGTCTTAAATCTTTGGGGACGTAGTAATTGTGACTTAAGCTAAAGAGAAAATAATTCACCGGACTGAAGTAAGAAAAGTAGAGGGGAGTACATGAGCCCGCAAGATTTGCCTGCCTGATTAAAATGCTAAACAAGGATTTGGCGTGACACCCGTGATTCGGTTCAGCGCATGAGGATGGGAAAAATCATGTAGGCCCAACCCATCTTCTTTTATCTAAACGTTTCAACATGTTCCTGTAATTCCCTAGAAAAGGGAACATAAAGGAAAAACAAACAAGAAATGGCTTTACGGTGGAGTTTCAGTTCTGCCTAAGCCGAACTAATTAATGGCTACCGAGAAAGCATCTGCGTATCTTCAGCATCTTCCTCGGCTGAAAAAAAATTGAGCGGGCGCAGAGGGAAAAAAGGCAAGAGCTGGACCTTCTGAACTGTCATGTTTTAAGAAATGGACGTCTGAACTCATCTGTAGGCTAAGAATATATATATATTTTTTTTTGGCAAAAAGTGCCACCCTTGGAGCTCAGATATGAATACACAATGCTGATAGCAAGACACCTTAGTATCTAAGAAAAAGCAGCTGGAGTAATAGGAAGGGGAGGGGAAACCCTGTCACTAGGAAAAGCTGTAAAACATTTATAGTCTTTATTGTTTAAAGTTCTCAGTGCCTAGTGGAAACTAAACAGGAAAGGATTAAAAGAGCCTAATTGGCATTTCCCCTTCACCTTTCTGCCTCTGCATGTTAGGGCAATTTGCAAGGTATTACCGTACCATCTCTTAGAACAGCTCCTTGAGAGAAAAGGGGTCAGGTGGAGAGGAGAAAGAAAGGATTTCTCTGTTTTGCAGAGAAGTAAAACTATAAGTAACAATTAAGGCTGAAATTATGCTGATCACTTGAAAGGCAGAGACATGACCCCCCCTCCCCAGAGCACTTAAACTTTTATGACCTCGAGTCTTCCTGCAGAAACACACACACACACATATTTTTTTTTCAAATGAAGGTGCTTCCTTTGCACTTGCCCCTAAGATTCTTGGAGTTCCCAACTTTATTTTTACTGTCACAAAGAGTGTGTGTAGAGATTGTTTTCTTTTGTCCTTGTTTTAAAGTTGTATTGATAATGCTGATTTCTCTCCCCCCCCATATTTGCAAATAAAGAATTTATAACATTGCCCTTAGAGGCCTGAACTCAACTGATAGGTCTTAAATTGCATTCAGTATGCTCTGTCAATTCCCTGTTTCTCTGTCAATTCCTGCTGTTTATTATAGATGCTGTTGGTATATACTTTTCCTTCTTGACTTTATCCACCTCAAACTGCAAAGTGGGTGGCATACAAATTTAACACACACACACACACACACACACACACACACACACACAGTTCCAGGGCATTTATTTCCTTAGAATAATAAGGGGAATTTAGTTTCCCTTATGATCTGGGCCATTACAGTAAAAATATTTCTAGAAATATTAAGTATGACTGGGATAGCCTTTCTCCTATGTAATTTTTTATTTTCTCCGTTTTTGGGGGCATTGGTGGAAATTGATGTTCACGTACACCTGTTGCTTTTTTATTAGATTCCCAGACCCATGGAGTAAAGTTGAGTGTGTTTTTTTTTCTTTTACAGAAAGTAGGAGTGACAGGGGCACATGACCCCCAAGTCCGCTGTCCATCAGTCATTGAGTTTGGAAAATATGAAATCCACACCTGGTATTCTTCTCCATATCCACAAGAATATTCCAGGTATGAAGCACCTTTTATGATGTGCAGTGTGTTGCCCACTGGAACTTTTTGCCATTACTGGAAATGAAACAGCGAGTATAACAGATTTATCCTGATACACTCATATTTTAAGCTCTCGCCTTCCCATAAAAACAGAGTGGCATGTCAGATGGAGAAAGGAAATAGTAATCAGCAGTGTAATAAGCTTATAAGTAAAGATGCAGATAAAATGCTGGAGGGTAAAGTAAAGAATATGTTTGCTTATTTTACAACAATCGGTTTCCTAAATTCATTTACAAATGAGCTTTGAATAATTTTAATAGCAGCTTTTATACGAGAGGGTGAAGAAGTATATTTGAGTGTGGAGACTGGTGTACAGTTAAACTACTAGGGTTTGGCACTATCTAATATTGAGGCTCTGGTTACTCTCCTGTAATCCTTTTCTACTGCTCACTTTTGAGCTTGGAAAATATATTCCCTGCTTTATCTGGTTCTACTTCTTACTAATGGATATATTATACCAGAAGTCAACTTAAGCAGCCTTTTGCTTAGGCTTGTATAGGTCTCTCCCTCTGCTTTGTGTCTCTTTGTCCAAGGAATATTTACTTAAAAGAAAACACTTTCTTGGTCTTGTCATTTGTTGTAAGGATGAGCACTGCAAGGATTATATTAATTTGCTCTTTGAAAGTTGCCTTTTTCCTTTAGCCCTGAGTGGGTATTAACCAGTTTATATTTTTCAGGTTGCCCAAGTTGTATATTTGTGAATTCTGTCTCAAATACATGAAAAGCAGAACTATTCTCCAGCAGCACATGAAGAAATGTGGTTGGTTTCATCCCCCAGCCAATGAAATTTACAGAAAGAATAATGTTTCGGTTTTCGAGGTAAATTTTAACAGCTCTTAATTGCTGTTTGTCCCAATAAAAGGCGAAACAGTTGATGCAGTTCATTCTGCACCAAGGAATAGGAACTGGCTCCAGAATACAGAAATATAATTTGAACAGTCTCTAGGAATGTCAACAACTTTAGTGAAGATACAGTGGCTGAGGAATTGGTTAATGCTCACGTTACTACTTCTCTGCTGTAAATTTCTGCCTTTTAAACTGGCTTTTTCAATACCATTTCCAAAAAGAGTTCTGTTTCACAATTTAGGTGTAGTGCATCGCTGTTTTAGTGACTCTTTAAATAAGGTTATAAATTCTGGGCCATATAAACAAATCTAAGTGGTTGCTAAGCTTAAGGATATGGGCTGCCTTGGGGGCCAAAGGTCAGAGTCGTGATGTTTCCCAACTGCTCTCTTTCTCTGAATGCTTTCAAAAATGGATGCTTGCTCCAACACTATTTGGCCAGAGTATAGAATTTCATTGTGGTTTTCTGATGGATACAACGAATTAATCTACTTTTCTGTTAAGGTGGATGGCAACGTCAGTACTATTTACTGCCAGAACTTATGTCTATTGGCCAAACTCTTCCTGGACCATAAGACTCTCTATTACGATGTGGAGCCATTTCTTTTTTATGTGCTGACGCAAAATGATGTGAAGGGCTGTCACCTGGTTGGCTACTTCTCCAAGGTGAGGGTTCAGATGTAGAAACCTAGGTTTTGATTTGCAGGAATTGTTGCAGAAAGCCTGCATGGGTGGGTGTGTCCTTCTAAGTCACCAAGAAATGAACTCAGTTTGAAGATGACTTGAGTTTCATTTTGTAATGCTGGGCGTCGGTTCTTTTCTGATCACTCAGCAGAAGGAAATAGCTTCTGTACTGTAAAAACTGCTAATAAAATCCGTGGGAAGGAATGTGAAATTTGGAAGCCCACTGAAATTATGCTAGCGATGAAGATTAACAGGCATGATCTGTACATTTACGTTTTTATATGCCTTGTATTTTTGCTATTGATTAAGGATAATAAATGCCGCATTCAGCCTCAGATCCCGTGCTTTCCTCCCCTCCCCCAACACCACTTCTAAAACTCTGCAATCACGAGATATGATTTGCGCAAGAAGATAATTAATTTTTCTTTATATCTGCTTTTTTCTTTTGCCATTGTATTAAGCCTCCTGTGCTGAATCTGTATCTCTGGAAATTACCTTTGAAATTAGTCTAAACTGCATTCTAGTGGCTATAATTGGGCTGGCGTTTTCAGTTTAACAATATGAATTCAAAAGCCAGTTCAAAGCGATTCTGCAGTGTCGGCTGGATTTTAACTACATCAGGGACTTCTGAGGAACTGGGCGCCCTTCTCCATACCCCTTTTAAGACTCTGTCTAGACAAATCCAGGGAATTGAAGCAGTTAACGTGGCTGGCTTTCTCTTCATCCTGTCGAACAGAGTGTATCCTCCCAGGAGCGTGAATTCCAGCTTAGCGGTTCTAAAGGGAGGTTTTAAATTACTTTCCCATCCCTTGGGTAGCGAAGAGTACAGCAGCTAGTTGGTGAAGTAAACATTCATTGTTAGTGCGCCACTAAGCCCGATGCTCCTCAAATCAGATGCTGATCTCATTGCAAAGCTTTTGTTTGCACTCTGGAAAAGACTCGATGGAGGCCGAACATGGCTTTCGTGCTCCTCCTGCATCGACGGGGTCCAGGCTTTAGTTTAAGGCTCGCCTTTGCATTCTTTTCCCCACTCCTCCAGCCTCCATCCCCATGCAGAAGCTCTGGTGTGTGGGTGTGGGTGTGTAAGGTGTGTGTATGTGTGTGTGGAAGGGGGAGGAAGCAATCATGCCATCTAATTGAGGTAGTCTGCCTACTAGAATGGAATGTGCTTTGCTGGATTGTGGTTCTGCCGAAAGGCCCTAAATTCTCTATTTCCTTGCAGATTTTAAATTTCTGCTCTGAAAGACAGGGAAAAGCGTGTGTGTGAGGGAGATTTTCAGTGAATCCTTGAAGCTATTCAGTTAGTAACACCCGTTGTTCAGTGAATCTGGCCACCCTTTGATTTTGCCTGTCAGAAGGTCGCAAATTTATTTTTTTTTGTTCTGCCAGAGGAGTCTTCCATTTATTATTCTCTGACTCCAAGGAAACCTGACATACAAATTTGAATATGTTAAAGGATATGATTCTTTAAGTCAGATACTTTATGCTAGCATTATCAAGGATGCTGCCTCACTTTTGAATTCTGCTCATGCAACTGTGGGGATGCCGCAACGGCCATTTGAAAAACGGTCATATGGTCGAGGACTACCCTGCATTCATTTTCACAGCTTTTATTGAACATCTTCATCACATTCATTCTTCCCTACAGACACCTGGGTATTTTCCTCCAGTTGTTAACCTCTCCATGAAGGAGATATTTTCCTAGTTGTCAATTCTCTTGGGTATATCACAGAATCTGAACAATAAACATTTCCCAGATTTTCTTTCCCATCCTAAAAGGGGGCGGGGGAGCCTTTCTGTTGTAGAAAGTTCCAAAGGAAGCAAGACCCTTGGGGACAGACCTCACAGACCCAGAGTCACTTGGAATAAACATTGCTGGATTCCCAAATAATTAGAGGCTTGCTGTTGTTCTTCCATCAGAGACATGTTTTTCATCTGATTCTCTCTGACTCCCCGATGGAATTGCAGCTGTGTCTTTGGCTGGAATATTCCCTCTGTATTAATTATTATCCCAAAGTGCTCCTCTTTCATGTCACAAAACCGTGCTTTTAATAACTAGATTCTTTTTTCCCCTCTTCTCTCTTTTTCTAGGAGAAGCACTGCCAGCAGAAATACAATGTGTCCTGTATCATGATTCTTCCCCAGTACCAGCGCAAGGGCTACGGCAGATTCCTCATTGACTTTAGTAAGCCCCTTCTTATATTTTTCTGTTTTTTTTTTTTTAATGTTCCCCTCCTCTAACTTGGCTTTGCCGTTTACGGAGTGTACAATTCTCCTGCGATTGATTTGGTTGGATGTGACTTCAAAGGGACTCTTTATCTGAATTGGCTCTATTTTGGAATTCCAGGAAACCTTTTTTTCCTCAACTGTTTTCTATGAAAGTAAATGCTTTATTTATCGTGTGTGTCTTATATCACCATCTTCCTCCCCCCCCCCCGTGTTGCCTGTCCATTTTTTCCCCCTGTTGCGTGTCCATTCAGCAGTTTTAAGTTAACCGTCTTCCAACTTTAGATCTGAATCCTGTTTTTATGCAGACACCCATTTTGGTAAATTGTTGCTAATTTACATCATACTTATATAATAGTGGGGTGGCCCAGTGGCCCAGCGGTTAAGATGCAGGGCTTGTTGTCACATATGTTTGGATTAATCCATTTTGAAAAGGAAGAACCGGTGGAAATTGTGTGATTCTGCCTTAGAACCATCGCTTATAGAGCAAAGAGGTGAATTTAGAGTCATAAACTACTGCTGTACATAGGAAAAACAAACATGTACTTCTGTACCAATCTGAAAGTTCAAACCGTGCTGGAGAAGTGACCTCAGCTTTATTTGAGAAAGAAGAAGTATGTTGGGTTTTTTTGTTTTTGTTTTTAGTTGATCTCAGAGACCAGAAAATCTGATACATGCGGATTGTTTTAATTTTTGGAAAAAAGCCTCCTGATTTGCACACGGAAGCAAGTTAGTACCAAATCCAGTTGGATAGTAAAAGTACCTTGTCTTGCCGTGATGGCAGTGACGGGCGATATGAAGCCATGCGATGCTTTCTGGAGAGGAAGAAAGGCGAACTAAGTACCCGTTAACTCATTTTTTCCCCATCTTTAAATGGGAAGGTGCTCATTTGTGCAGACAGCTTCCTGTGTCGTGGAAAGTGAGCTGCACATGATGTGCCCTAAAGGGATGCTGACATTTCCGCGCTCATTATCTGAAACGAACTCTATGCGCTGATAACGATTTCTAGCTGGAGTTCCAAGTGTTGTTTTTTTTAAAAAAAACACCCTTCTTTAAGTAATTGCTTGTTTACCATCTTGTTGCTGTCTGGTGTATTTGAAAAGCTCAGTGATCACTCATGAATCACAGGACTTCAAATAAGTCTCTGAATTGACTTTATTATCAGCTTGGTCACAGTGAAGTGTGGCTTGAAGGCCTGGGAGGAAAACCCTCTCAATTATGAAGAGCTGCTTTGTGTTCAGTGTAGAATGTTGACCTCAGGATAGGAGGAAGCAGCTGGAATTTAATTTTTATAAAGCCTGGGCGTGTAATGAGTGATAGTTCCCTGACTTGAAGGTGAAGAATCATTCTAATTGGTTCATTGATTGGATCAATTCTTTTTTCTTTTTAGTTTTTTATTTACAGTACAATTAAAAAAGAAAACATTGGACATGACGTAACATTCCAGTACAAACATTTCTGTCAAATTATTTCTCTTCTTATGTTTAGTTCTTTATCTCTATAGATACACATGGGTTTTTTAGACAACACTTAATTAATTTCTCTATTTGCTAGCCTAAGATTATATCTATATTATTATCTACTTAATCTAAGTAATAATAATATATACATTTCCATATTAACGCTAATCTATAACTCCAATAATCCTCGACTCCCACCAATAATAAAATTTGTCCCAGATTTCAAAGTATTCAGAGATTGGATCAACTCTTGATCGTATGAGGCCTTGGCACTACCAATACGCAGGTAGTCCTCAACGTACGACCACCATTGAGCCCAAAAGTTCTGTTGCTAAGTGAGACATACGTTAAGTGAATTTAGCCTACAGGGAATACTGCTTTCTCTCAGTTGGTCAGTGCGTACAAAAGAGAGGCATTGAGAAAAAAGAAGAGAAAGTAGCCTTTACTAATATGTATTAGATTTTTATTCCATCTTCTGTACAGGAGCTGAAGGCCAGCTACCTGAGATAGATGTTCATGAGAACCAGAGTAACAGGTTCTTAGTCATAACAGTGGGATTGTTTTGTGATTTTTTTCTCTCCCCACACAGAGGTGCCGCTAGTGGTCTTTCAGGGGCTCTTCGATACTCCCAACTCTGGGTAAACTTAGAAGAGTGTGGTTGTGTGTACCAAATCCGATCCTGAGTGCTTTCTCTTTTCTCTTAGGTTATCTCCTATCAAAACGTGAAGGCCAGGCGGGATCCCCGGAAAAGCCACTGTCTGATTTGGGTCGTCTTTCCTACATGGCATACTGGAAAAGCGTCATCTTGGAGTGCCTTTATCACCAAAACGACAAGCAGATCAGCATCAAGAAGTTAAGCAAACTGACCGGCATCTGTCCTCAAGACATCACGTCGACACTGCACCACCTGCGCATGCTGGATTTCCGTAACGATCAGTGAGCATCACTTCCTTCTCTCACAGAATCGAGTGGCCTCAGAAAATGGCAGGATTATGCTCAGGGCTGATTCTGTAGATGCAAAAATCCTGAAAAATGCATTAACAAAAATAATCCATGTTTCCAGCCCTTGGGCTATCAAGATTACTCCCGAGAGGGTTTTGGGGGGGGGAATCTCAGAGGTCAGGGTGAATTTAAAGAGCGAGAGAAGTGACTGAGGGGTTGACCTAGGAGTGGAAAGTCCTACATGTTATGGGTTAAAACATTTTATGAGCCCAATCACTATGGATTAATTCCACATCAAGAGTCTCTGTGACATTTCGAAGGCCGTGAGCCTAGCGGTGATGAGCCACAGCTGCACTGCATCAGTAGCAAAGTCCCTCAATTGGGTCTCCCAGACACCTTTTTCTTCCTTCCTGCCTTTCCACATTTATAACGTGAAGGTGATGTCGTAGGATCAAAGCCACCTATTCTTTTTTCCTCCCTCAGATTTGTAATTGTTCGGCGGGAAAAACTTATCCAAGACCACATGGCAAAGCTGAAACTGAACATCCGGCCTGTAGTTGTAGACCCAGAATGTCTGCGCTGGACCCCGGTCATCGTCTCCAACTCGGTGGTTTCAGAGGATGAAGATGATGATCCCGAAGAAGCAGAAATCGATGTCCCACAGCAGTCGCGGGAGAGAGACATTGAGGTCAGCATGCGAGGCGTTTATGCATGTATGAAATTGTGAAGTGTTATAGAACTATAAAGTAACAAAGTTGGAAGGGACTTTAGAGGTTTTTTAGTTCAAACAGGAGACCCTATACCAGGTTAGGCAACCTTGGCTCTTTTATGACTCGTGGACTTCAACTCCCAGAATTCCTGAGCCAGCGTGGCTCAGCTTGGAAACCTCTCCCTTTCCCCTCAGCGTGGCTGGCTCAGGAATTCTGGGAGTTGAAGTCCACGAGTCATGAAGGGGCCCAGGTTGCCTACCCCTGCCCTATACGATTCCAGACAAAGGATTGTCCAGTCTCTTCTTAAAAACCTCCAGTGATGGAGCACTCACACCTTCTGGAGGCAAGCTGTTCCACTGATTAATTGTTCTCACTGTCAGGAAGTTCCTTCTTAGTTCTGTGTTGGATCTGTCCTTGTTAAGTTTCCATCCATTGCTTCTTTGGAGTGCTTTGGAAAATAGGTTGACCCCCCTCTTCTTTGTGACAGCCCCTTAAACATGGTAAAACTATTATCATGCCACCCCCTTGTCCTTCTCTTCATTGGACTAGACATGCCCAATTCCCACAGCTGTCCTTCACGTGCTTTAGCCTCCATCCCTGATTGTCCTGGTTGCTCTTCCCGGCATTCTTTCTAGAGTCTCAACCTAACATGACATCTACAGGTTTGTTTAGCGTGAACCTCAGCATGTTTTTAAGACATGCCGACTTCAGTTCCCAACCAGCATGCTGACTGAAGAATGCTGAGGATGAAAAAGAGCTAATTTCTTTTTGTGCACCCCTCCCTCCCTCCCTTCCTCCCCCCCCCACCAGGTGATAAAGTGTGTCTCCTGGGAGAGGAAAGAGCGAGAATCCTGCTTTCCGCTGGAGAGTGAAAAAAAGTCAGAGGTCCTCCCGGTCAACGCCCTGCGAGCCGGCAAGCAAAGTCTTCCCCTGAGCGGTCTTCCTGCCAACAGCCACACGCCGCGCAGGGGCCGGTGGAGCCGCAAGAACAAAAAGCTGCGGGAATCCTGCACCGAGAAGGACCCGAAACTGATCTTGGAGGAGAAGTCGGCAATGGCCAGGGGCGGTCGCTGTGGGGAGTGCCAGGAAAAGGCGGTGGCGGCAGCGGCGGCGGCAGCGGCGGCTTCTCGAGGGCGATTTGGGGAGAGCGAAGAGAAGACGGCCTCCTCCCAGGGGCAGTGTGGCAAATGTGAGGAGAAGAGCCCGACTCGACGAGGGCATTTTGGCAAAGAGGAAGAAAAGCCAGCCTCTTCCCAAGGGCCATTTGGCAAGGGCGAGAAGCCCTCCGCCGCCCAGAGGCGATGCAGCGAAGGCATGGAGATCTGGAAAGGGCAGCTGAAAGCCCTGGAGCCCCTGAAAAGCCGGCTCTCCGAGCAGTGCGACAGGATAGCCCGGCGACACAGCGAGGGCGACCGCACGGTGCTGAGGCATTTCAGCGAGAGCAGCGAAGACGAAGACGAGGAGCCCGCCAGCCCCTGCTCCAGTTCCCCACCGGTTCTCACGAAGCCAGCCCTGAAGCGGAAGGTGGGTTTCTGCCTCCCCACCCTTTGAGGGGGGGGTGTCAGGAGGTGGGGCCTTAAAAGAGAGCAACGGTCGGAGTTTGGCGTGGGCTGCAAATGGGTTCTTGGGCCCGTCGTCCTTGCTGGTTTTCATCAAAGTTTGGTTAATTGGCACAGTGGAGCAGAAGCTTCAGGAAGCGACCGTAGTGTTTCTGCTGGCAGTCCTTGGAAATCTTATTGATCAATAGAGATTAGCAATTTGATATGTTAAAAAAATTAGCATTATTTCTCAGGAAGCTGAACTCAGTAGCCCAAGGGTCTTCAGACTTGGCCCTTTGATGACGGGTGGTGTGCCGGGCTGAGGAATTCTGGGAGTTGGAGTCCACCCGTCATCAAAGGGCCAAGTTTGAAGACCCCTGCTGTAGCCCCTACCACATAAGAGCTTCTGGAAGTTCCAAGAAAGGGTGCAACAAGGGCGGCTTAGCAGTCTGTGTCTCGGGGGCTTTAAAGACGGAGACAGCCTCAGTAGGGCACCACGAACAAAAATGATTACAGCCCAATCAAAATGAAAGCATTTTGATTTAATAGTACTCAATATTTGTCTTCCACCAGCTGAAACAGAATCCCCAGTTAAATATATTTGAACAAAATTGGAACAACATAATGTACAATCTGCTTTAAAATAAAAAAATCCCCATGCCTGTTTTGTGACTCTGGTGTCTTAAATGCCTGAACTAACAATGAAGCATTCATTAGTAGCCAGCTTTCCTTATTTATCTG
Organism: Bothrops alternatus; assembly: GCA_034064705.1. Classification (NCBI taxonomy): domain Eukaryota; kingdom Metazoa; phylum Chordata; class Lepidosauria; order Squamata; family Viperidae; genus Bothrops; species Bothrops alternatus. The sequence continues at coordinate 1,554,341 of JARGCV010000242.1, forward strand.
CCATATGTTGGGCAAGTGGCTTGTATGACAGACAAACCTAAAAATGGAGTCGTTCACCATTACGTTCTATTGAAATCAGGGCAATTTAGGACAAATTTAGGCTGAGCTCATGCAACCCATTAAGCCCTAAATCACTGTATCTTTTATTACTGTCTTTAAATGTGAGGAAATCCCTTCCATTGGGTGGATAAAAAATATAAACAGATGTTGATGAGGTGTCAGATTGCCTCTTTGCAGCGTTTTTTCACTGGTTCCTTGTTTGTTGGTTTCTTTTTTCTTTCTTTTTTTACTGTCTTGTGCAGAAGCCGATTCCCCGGAAGAGACGGGTCCGCAAGCGAAAATACCACAACAGCAGCGTAGTTACCGAAACGATCTCAGAAACAACGGAGGTCTTGGACGAGCCATTTGAGGACTCTGACTCCGAGAGGCCCATGCCTCAACTGGAGCCCACCTTTGAAATGGAAGAGGAGGAGGAGGAGGAGGAGGAGGAGCAGGAGGAGGAGGAAGAAGAAGAAGAAGAAGAGGAGGAGGAGGAGGAGGAGGAAGAGGAGGAGGAAGAGGAGGAGGAGGAGGAAGAAAGCGAATTGTTCTCCCGAGGATATCTTCGCCGTCTCTCTCCACAGGATTCCCTTAGGCATAGGCCCTCCTTAAAGAGAAGAAATCAAGAAGGAGAGGAATCGGATGACACGGCTGGTATGTTTCCTGATACTCTGATTCCGCGTTTCTCTGAATCCAGGAGGGTTGATGTGTACTCTCCCTTAATATTTATTATTTATTTATTTATTTATTCGGATTTGTATGCCGCTCCTCTCCGAAGACTCGGAGCGGCTCACAACATATATATATAAACAATTGAACAAATCCGAACAACATTAAAAATACAAACCCCATACATACTCATCAATCACACCACAATCAACAATCATCCCCAGGCCTGCCGGCAGAGGTAGGTTTTTAAATTCTTTCGGAAGGCCAGGAGGGTCGGAGAAACGCGGACTTCAGGAGGTAGTTGGTTCCAGAGGGTGGGCGCCGCAACAGAGAAGGCCCTCCCCCTAGGGCCCGCCAAACGACATTGTTTCGTTGACGGGACCTGGAGGAGGCCGACCCTGTGCGCTCTCACCGGTCGTAGAGAAGTATGTGGCAGAAGGCGGTCCCGTAAGTATCCTGGTCCCAAGCCATGAAGGGCTTTATAGGTAATAACCAACACCTTGAATTGGGCTCGGAGACCAATAGGCAACCAATGCAGCGTGCGGAGAGTTGATGAAATGTGGGCACAACGAGGAAGACCCACAACTGCTCGCGCAGCTGCATTTTGCACTAATTGTAGTCTCCGAACACTCTTCAAGGGTAGCCCCATGTAGAGAGCATTGCAGTAGTCGATCCTCGAGGTGACAAGGGCATGTGTGACTGTGAGGAGTTACTCCCGATCCAAGTGACTCCCGATCCTCAAAACTGTCCAAACTTGGCATTCCATACATGTCCATTCGGTTGTTACTGGGCTTCTATGGGCCATATACAAGATCATGGTGCCTGGGAATGACCTTGGGAGACAGGGCAAGGAGATGCAACCATGTGACGGTCAGATAAAAAAGGCAGCTGAGTCTGCAGCAGAAATGCTGGTAAGAGGAGAAGCTCAGAAGAGACCTTCCCAGGGGTCTTGGGCAGTAAAGGAGATGGCTGGTGGTTCGTCCTTTCAGACTTGCAAGGTTGTGTTAATGTAGCTCTCTGATATAAGAAAATTAGCTTATCTCGGGTAGACAACCTTGGCTCGTGGACTTCAACTCCCAGAATTCCTGAGCCAGCAGGGCTCAGCTTGGAAACCTCTCCCTTTCCCCTCAGCACAGCTGGCTCAGGAATTCTGGGAGTTCAAATCCACGAGTCATAAAAGAGCCAAGGTTCCCCACCCCGGCCTAGTCACTGTTAGAAATGAGTAAAGTAATAACCAGGTCTCTGTAGCTGTTGTTTCCTTCCTCTCTCTTTAAATAAATAAGTTCTCCCTTTCCCCTCAGCATGGCTGGCTCAGGAATTCTGGGAGTTGAAGTCCACGAGTCATAAAAGAGCCAAGGTTGCCAACCCCTGGCTTATCTGGTCTTGTTTCCTGCCTGGTCTACCTCATAAGGATGACACGCCTCTAGCTGCCAGCTCTGTTCTGACAGAGCCAGTTCCTCTGTTTTTGAACCAAAAAAAGCTTTGCCACACAGAGGGAGGAAGCTAGAAAGGGGCAAAAGGGTGACAAATGGATGGGTTGCCTTTCTCTTTCCTAGAATGCTGCCACATCCAGTATCCAAACTTTTTTGTCTTTTTATGGACAGTTGTTCATAAGTTAATTGTGTTGAGTATAGGAGTTGAGAAGTTTCAGACCTTGAAAAAAGTTGGACAATCACACTGGCTCAGAATGTAGTAGGCTAAAATTTTGTGTGATTCCTGGAGGGTATATAGGGTTGAAAAGTTTATGTAATATGGTCGCACTTTACTCAGCCAATAGTGTGGGGCAATCTTCTGCAACAGTGAGAGGAAGGGGTGTAGCTCTCCCCAAATTTCAACTACTTCAAATATGTCTTTGAGAAAATGAAAAAGACAATAATGAATATTATTGTTCTTGTTAGCAGTGAATGATAACATTTCACAGATTTCAAGATTTTGAGAAAATTACTTTATTGAATAATTACAAATCATCAATGCAAGGAAACATTATTGATCGACTCTAGATTTTGGCCGTGCTAACAATGAATAATTGTGGATTGCTGTTCCAAAGTTGACCCCCTTCTGTTTTGCATTCTCTTCAGATTCTCCCACTTTGAAACCCGTTTCTTTGCTGAGAAAATGTGAGTCGCTCGATTCTCCGCTCCAGCCTGGCACTTCTACCCCCATGAAAAAGAAGAAAGGCTGGCCCAAGGGCAAGAGCCGCAAGCCCATCCACTGGAAGAAAAGGCCCGGGCGCAAGCCAGGCTTTCAACTGAGGAGGGGAAAAGTTCGAAGCCCTACTTCAGAGGAGACCACGGATCTCATGGAAGCCAGTTGCAAATCAGGGCGTAAAACAAAAATGCAGGACGAGGAAGAGCTGGTTGAGGAGAAGGAAGAGCTACTGCCTAGTGCTGAAGAAAGGAAAGATGAAGATGGGCCTCCGGAAGCAGGTGATTTAGGAGAAGAGGAAGACATACCTGCTAGAGAAGTGAGGGCGACCTCTCCCGTAGACAGCAGTAACAGTCCAGAGATGGAATCTAAAGAACCTGAACTGGAGGAAGAAGGGGAGAAGCCTCAAGTCCTAGAAGAGCAGAGGCCGCCGTCTGAAGAAGAGCAGCAGGAAGTTGAAGAACCTGAGCATGACCAGGAAGAGGAAGAAGAGGAAGTTGCGGCGGTTGTTAACCAGAACGAAGATCACGATGCAGATGACGAAGAAGACGATGGCCACATGGAGTCCATCCAAAAGAATGAGCTGGAAGAGCAGGCCGAGAAGGAGGCCCTGAAGGAAGAGCCCGAAGAAGTCCAGGAGCCTTTTTTAGAAACAAGCACACAGGACGATAGAGACGATGACGCCAAGAACAAGAGTGAAGGAGAGGCAGATTCTGAGGAGGATCAAGGGTCCCACGAGACATCAGTTGGGTCAGAGCTGGTTCCTGGATCCGAAGATGACCAAGAGGAGGAGCAGCATCCTAAGGAAGGGCTGATTGAGCTGAAGGAAGAGGAGCCGGTCCCTCACAGCGAACTCGATCTCGAAACTGTCCAAGCCGTGCAGTCCTTGACCCAAGAGGAAGAAAACCACGAGCACGACGTGGCTTACCAGGATTGCGAGGAGACCCTGGCGGCTTGCCAGAACCTGCAGAGCTACACCCAGGCCGAAGAGGACCCGCAGATGCCGATGGTGGAAGACTGCCAGGCCTCGGAACACAACAGCCCCATCTCCTCTGTCCAGTCTCACCCCAGTCAGTCCGTGCGCTCCGTCAGCAGCCCCAGCGTGCCCGGCACGCTGGAGAGCAGCTACACCCAGATCAGCCCCGAGCAAGGCTCTCTTTCCGCACCTTCTATGCAGAACATGGAGACCAGCCCCATGATGGATGTGCCTTCGGTGTCGGACCACTCCCAGCAGGTGGTGGACAGTGGCTTCAGCGATCTCGGCAGCATCGAGAGCACCACCGAGAACTACGAGAATCCCAGCAGCTACGACTCCACTATGGGGGGCAGCATCTGCGGCAACAACTCCGCGCAGAGCAGCTGCTCCTACGGAGGCCTCTCCTCCTCCAGCAGCCTCACCCAGAACAGCTGTGTCGTCACCCAGCAAATGGCCAGCATGGGCAGCAGTTGCAGCCTCATGCCGCAAGGCAGCGTCCAGCCAACCGCCAACTGCAATATCAAGTCCCCCCAGAGTTGCGTGGTTGAGAGACCCCCGAGTAACCAGCAACCCACGGCGCAGCCTCCACAGCCCCAGGCCCAGCAGCCCCAGCCACCGCCTCCGGCCCAGCAACAGCAGCAGCCTCCGCCGCCCCAGCAGCAGCCATCGTTGTCGCAGTGTAGCATGAACAACAGTTTCACTCCGGCGCCGATGATCATGGAAATCCCAGAATCTGGCAGCACCGGCAACATCAGCATCTACGAGAGGCTCCCTGGCGATTTCGGGGCCGGCGGTTACTCCCAGCCCTCGGCCACCTTCAGCTTAGCCAAGTTGCAGCAGTTGACCAACACGATTATGGACCCCCACGCCATGCCTTACAGCCATTCTTCTGCTGTGACTTCCTATGCAACCAGTGTGTCTTTGTCGAACACGGGCCTGGCGCAGCTGGCCCCGTCACACCCTCTGGCCGGGGCAGCCCAAGCACAAGCCACCATGACTCCCCCGCCCAATCTGGCCTCCACCACCATGAACCTTACTTCTCCCCTGCTCCAGTGTAACATGTCCACCACCAACATCGGCATCCCCCACACCCAGCGGCTACAAGGCCAGATGCCGGTCAAGGGGCACATTTCCATCCGGTCGAAATCGGCCCCCTTGCCCTCGGCGGCTGCCCACCAGCAGCAGCTCTACGGCCGCAGCCCTCCCGCCGTGGCCATGCAGGCCAGCCCCCGGGCGTTGGCCGTTCAGCGTGGCATGAATATGGGGGTGAATCTGATGCCCACGGCCCCTTACAACGTCAACTCTATGAATATGAACACGCTGAATGCCATGAACAGCTACCGGATGCCCCAGCCCATGATGAACAGCAGTTACCATAGCAACCCCGCCTACATGAACCAGACGGCCCAGTATCCTATGCAGATGCAGATGGGGATGATGGGGAGCCAGGCCTACCCCCAGCAGCCTATGCAGCCCAACCCCCACGGGAACATGATGTACACGGGCCCTTCGCATCACAGCTACATGAACGCTGCTGGGGTCCCCAAGCAATCGCTCAACGGGCCCTACATGAGGAGATGAGCAAGACGGTGTGTGTCCCCCCCCCACCGCCCTCCCCCCCCCAAACGTCTCTCGCTCAATCAAGGAAACTTTTATACTGACAAAGCAGAGACAATGGACCTTTTTTCCAGTTAAATATTGCTGTAGATCTTAGATAGGGTTTTGTTCCCTTTTGGTTTATTTTAATTTTATTTTTTTAGGGGGCCTGGTCTTTTTTTCCTTCTTCTGTTCTTCGCTGGGAGGGAGGGGTTGGTTCTCTGGTTAGGGGATTTTTTGTTTGTTTGTTTGTTTTCTTTCCCCTTCCACAATCTGGAAACGCTTCACCGTTCAAATCCATTTTGGGAACTGGGCTTTGGGATTCTTTTCTTCTTCTTTTTTTGTTTTTTTGGTCATTTGGGGAGAAAGGGGATCGAAAATGTGCACACGATATTCCCGTCGTTGAACCAAGAGCCTTACTTTGCCAGAACCACCTGGGCAGAGTCCGTGGCCTCTTGCTTTGAGGCGCCGGAGTCTTTTCCTCCCCTGGACCCTTGTGCACAGCTCTTCAAATGGCCCAATCCTGAAAGGTCAGATCCTTCCCGTCTTCTGTGCCCTCTGGCTGTGTGGCAGGCCCTGGGCGTGGTGCACGGAGCCCAGAGCAAACATTCGGAGCCTCCTTTGCCATTTCCCCCAAATATAGGAACTCTGAATAGTTGATGTTTTCTCTCCCCTTCTCCTCCTATCTCTTCTCTTCTCTTCTCTTCTCTTCTCTTCTCTTCTCTTCTCTTCTCTTCTCTTCTCTTCTCTTCTCTTCTCTTCTCTTCTCTTCTCTTCTCTTCTCTTCTCTTCTCCTCTCCTCTCCTCTCCTCTCCTCTCCTCTCCTCTCCTCTCCTCTCCTCTCCTCTCCTCTCCTCTCCTCTGCTCCTCTCCTCTCTTCTCTCCTCTCCTCTCCCCTCCTCTCCTCATATCTCCTCTCCCCTTCTCCTCCTATCTCTTCTCCTCTTCTCTCCTCTCCTCTCCTCTCTCCTCTCTCCTCTCCCCTGCTCCTCTCCCCCTCTCCTCTCCCCTCCTCTCCTCCTGTCTCCTCTCCTCTCTCCTCCTCTCTCTTCTTCTCTCCTCCCCTCCCCTCTCCTCTCCTCTCTTCTCTCCTCTCCCCTCCCCTCCTCTCCTCTCCTCCTATCTCCTCTCCTCTCCTATCTTCTCTTCTGCTCTCCCTCTCTCCCTCCCTCCTTGGGTGAACTGAAAAACGGTTTAAATGTAACTAAAGTGCACCCATTGCATATATCCAAGTAGGAACTATGTAGTCTAGTCCAGCCGAGTCCAGCCAAAAATAGGGGTGGGTGGGAGAAACGAGAGTTCTGGAGGTGAGCCCCCAAACCCAATGGCTGGACTTCGCATTGTGAATCTGCTGGAGGATCCAGTTCCTAGAGGCACTTGTGCAAGGCTGTCCCGCCCCCAGAAGTTGGGATGTACATTTAAGCGGCTGTCGCAGTCGCTTCACATATGTATTTTTAAAAAATTTTTGCTGGCCTGGCGCTAGCATGTGTGGGGAGCGAGTATTCACATAGGACTTCCTCCTCCTGGTAACTGCCCCCCCCCTTTTATCCCCTTTGCCTCCCTTCATCTTTGGAGGTTCACTAGGCGGAGTTTTTCCACACTGCCTTTTGTGTGAGAGCCTTTGGGGGGGGGGACAGGAGGACCCCCGCATTGCAGTCCACCCTATCGAACTGCGAAGGACGCAAGGCCCGTGGGCACGCCATCCGCCGATTACGAGGAGGAGAAAATGTAGCTTATCCTTCTGATGTAAAGTTTTCTCTGTATATTCCTGTAGAGCTACAGACGCACTTAGATTGACTTAGATGTGTAAAGACTTTTTTGTTTTGTTTCTCAAAGCAACCTGAAAGGCAGTTTGGAGGGGGCCAGAGCTTCAGCTGCACTCCCTCTCTCTGCGTGAGGATAGAAAGGCAGAATCCCTTGGGCTTCCAGCCCTCGTTTTCTCTGAGTTCTTGAGCATGTGTACAAGGCTGTGTAGGACCCAGGACCCTGTAAATATCCACCGATCCAGGCTCACTTCATCTGTGTTGAAAGGTGACCCAGCCTGTCCCCTTCTGCCCAGGTCATCTGCGCCGCCTCGCTTCCCGGCTGCAGATGGCCGTAGGAGCCGGTTGGTTGGGGTGTCGAAAGCAAAGCTGTTGGCACGAGGGCCGTAAAATATATATATACATATATATATATATTCCGTCTGCTGTTACCTTTTTCCCTCCCGGTTTTGGATTTTTCTATTTTTTTTTTTGTTTTTAAATCAATTGGGCAGCTCCCTTTTTTCCACAAATCTTTGTGACTGTAGAGCTATTGTAGATGAACCGGTGTTCTTTTCTATATTATTATTAAGAAAAAGAAAAAGTATCCAACACAGTAATATTGGTACCTGTCATTTTTTTTTCCACTTCTGTTTAAGAAAAAAAAAAGAAAGAAAATAATAATGTATTTTTAGCAAAATAAACTTGGGTAATCTTCTAAAAGAAATTTTAAAAAAAAGAAAAACTCACTGTTAGTGACTTTGATGCCTTTTAAAAAAAAGAGCTTTTTTCATTTCATTCCATCTTTAAAATTTTTTATCTTTGTTGTAGAATATTAAAGACTATTTTAAGAAAGATGAAAATTCTCTTTAAAGAGATCTCTAGAATGTGTGACTAGAGTTCCAGATGCCTCTAAAGCCGCATGTACAAAATGAAGCCGCGTCTATTCCTGTCTGTTTATATTTGCTTTTCCTGTTTTGTAACTTCTTTGTACTTTGTTCTTGGTGACTTGTAAGCTTCAGAAGGGGAAGGGGTGCCTGGATGATAACCCTTTGTAATTCTCCATGTCATGAGCTCCTGGGCCGGCCGGCCTCTCTTCCTCTCCTTCTATGTAATATCACTTTTTCCCTCCCCTCTTTCTAGCAAGTACTTTCAAAAGAACTCTGTACATTTTAACATAAAAAAAAATAAATTATGTTGAGCCATTTTGGAGGTCTGGTTTTGCACATGGAATCTTCCTTCCTTTGATGAATTGCCTCTTACACATAAAATAGGTCTCTCATTTTTCTATTAAGGTTTGCCATTTGTTCACCAGCAAAAATTAATCTCGATTTTTCTGGTCCCCCCCTTTTGTCCTCCGGGTCTTAGTTTGCCCAATCTGCAGGAAAGTAACCTGACTTTTAGTTTGAAATCTGCTCAAGCTTAAAAGCACCTTTCTAAATACACAGATGAATGACTGCTGCCATCTTGAGTCAAGAGCATTGTCACTGGGTGAAGATGGTATGCCTTTAGCAGAGGGGTCTTCATTTTTGGAAAAGGTGTATTTTTTTCGGTTCAAAGTGCCTGTCATTTCCTTGTTTCCTGAGCCTCAGTTAGAGAAAAACACAAGCTTCAAACATGGAGATCCAATGGCAGCTTGAAACCAGTGGAAAGGGTTGAACCATGAAATGCTGCTGGTTATTTGCAACTTCTGTCCTGCAGCTTGCTCTCTTGTAAGCTATCACAACTAATGACACAAAACATTTGGGATAAACATTTAGATGTACACATCTAGTACGTTTGTAAGTAAAACTGTAAAAGTTTTAGACTTCCTTTGGTACAAACTAGACAACACATGACTCAATTTCAGAGATATTTCCTTACCTAAACACCAGCCTTTTTCACTACAGGTCCCCTGCTACAGGTGGCCAAATAGCAGCGGAAATGGCGACTTCCTGACTTCCTGCCGTCTTCCCCACTGACTTTGCTTGTGGGCAGTTGGCGGGGATCATGGGAAATCACAGTCACATGATACTGCAGCAGCCACAACTTTGCAAACGCAAACGGTGTGCATAATGACATAAAAGTAATAGATTCCATATTTTTCACACATTCTTGTAGGGGATTTGAGGTTCCTTGATTCAACATTTTCTTTGCATTACAATGTACCATTTGGGCTAATTGAAGGTTACCAACAAAGTTTTAGTAGTATATAGATAAAGTTGAGACGTTAAATAGTAAAACTTGTGGGTTGAAAAAATACTTTGCGATCAAAAGACCAGGTAGAGGGGTCATCCTATTGTCCAAAATACCTGAAGGCAGGACAAGAAACAATGGATGGAAACTAATCAAGGAGAGAAGCAATCTGGAATTAAGGAGAAACTTCCTAACAGTCAGGACAATCAGTGGGACGACTTGCCCTCAGAAGTTGTGGAGGCTCCAACACTGGAAGTTTTTAAGAAGAGATTGGGCAACCATTTGTCTGAAATGGTATAGGTTAGAGTTTACGTCACCATGAACTCGGAGAGCAAAATGGACATCGCCAACAAACTCGGAGTGCTTAGGTACGGTTAGGAGGGCACTGACTTTTCTAGCCTGCCCTATCTATGTTTCCTGGTAAAATACATGGGAAAATCCCATTGGAAGAAAATTCCCCTTAGGGTTAGATTCATATTTATGAGGGTCGCAGTGTCATGTGGTCCCCTTTGGCGACCTGACAAAGTCAATGGGGAAGCTAGCTTCACTTAACAACCGGGTTACTGATTTATCAAATGCAACGATTCATTTAAGAACTGTGGCAAAAACTCGTCACAAAATGGGACAAACTCACTTAACAGATGTATGGGGGCGAGAAGATGCATGGAGGAAAGTTATCTGCCAGGTCTCAATTTTTCCTTTCATAGATCATTCATTCCCCCTCCACGCACAACCTTCATTCAAAACCGATTTCAGAACTTATTTTTAGAGCCGCTTCCCAACGGATGGGCAGAAATAAATTGAATAAAGAACGAGACCCCCTCGTCTTCAAGAAATAAAGAAACCCCTCGTCTTATTTTTTTGTAAGCTGCACCATGAAAATTACGCCTTCTCCGTCACACCTCTTGGGAGTTCCAATCCAGCAGGACGAGTTGGGGCTTCTCATCCCGAGTTACGAAACAAGGGGCGCGTGCAAGCACGTCTGAATCGTCAGCCACCGGTGAAAACCTGGAAGCACCAGATGAACGGGGGGGGGGAAACGCCACTTCAGCGTCCCAGGTGGGGATGGATTCCGGTGCCCATGTTCCCCAGCCCAGCATGGCGCTTAAAAGTCCAAAAGGATGCCTCCTGCGTGTTCCCTGCAGGAATTTTAGCCACGGACGCCCCGTTTCCGTTTTCCTACAGAATTTCCTTCTGCACGACAATCTTGACTCTGGAGCTGCCCAGGCAATCCTTGCACAGCTGCAGAGGAAGCGCGAGGGGGAAGCAACGCCTCGCACACAGCATTTCTGCACGGCTCTGCTACCTTTTACCTCGTCATTCCCTGCTCCCGGGAGGTCTGGGAATCATAGCCCGGCATCTCTGCAGCCCCCCGGGTGGAGAAGGCTAGTCTGCAGATGGCAGCTATGTAAACATTTGGATAATTCAGTCTGGCAGCTGCATTTTCTGTAAGCTTGCTTAATGCCATCCCCCCCCCCGCCTCTTCCATTTTCTTGCTTCCTCCTCTGTAATTCTTGGATGGAAAGTGACAGAAAAATACATCTTTATTCCCTGTTGTTTGACTCTGTGTACATTTGTATATTTGCACCAGCCTGTTCCTAACTTTCATCCTATTCTCAGTTTGCACACTTCATCCAGGTATTAAAATTTAAGGAAGGGCCATATTTTGATCCGTGTATGGGTGCCTGCAGGGAAGAGATTACAAAAGAAAGAAAGAAAGAAAAGAAAAGAAAGAAAGAGAAAGAAAGAAAGAAAGAAAGAAAGAAAGAAAGAAAGAAAGAAAGAAAAGGAAGGAAGGAAGGAAGGAAAGAGAAAGAAAGAAAGAAAGGATGGAAGGGAAGGAAAGAAAGAAAGAAAGAAAAGAAAGAAAAAGAAGGAAGAAAGGAAAGGAAGAAGGAAAGAAAAAAGAAAAAAGAAAGAAAGAAAAAGAAAGAAAAAGGAAGGAAGGAAAGAGAAAGAAGGAAAGAAAGAAAGGATGGAAAGAAAGAAAGAAAGAAAGAAAGAAAGAAAAGAAAGAAAAAGAAAGAAAGAAGGAAGGAAAGGAAGGAAGGAAAGAAAAAGAAAGAAAGAGAAAGAAGGAAAGAAAGAGAAAGAAAGAAAGAAAAAGGAAGGAAGGAAGGAAGGAAGGAAAGAGAAGGAAAGAAAGAAAAAAAGGATGGAAGGAAAGAAAGAAAGAAAAGAGAAAGAAGGAAGGAAGGAAGGAAAGAAAGAAGGAAAGAAAGAAAGAAAAAGGAAGGAAGGAAGGAAGGAAGGAAAGAGAAAGAAGGAAAGAAAGAAAGGATGGAATGAAAGAAAGAAAGAAAAGAAAAGAAAGAAAAAAGAGAAAGAAGGAAGGAAAGGAAGGAAGGAAAGAAAGAAAGAAAGGATGGAAGGAAAGAAAGAAAGAAAAAAGAGAAAGAAAGAAAGAAAGAAAGAAAGAAAGAAAGAAAGAAAGAAAGAAAGAAAGAAAGAAAGAAAGAAAGAAAGAAAGAAAGAAAAGATGGGGAATCTGACCATGCCATCAACTCTCTGCTCCTTTTTACCTGAGCTGCAACACATACATAAAGGGAACTTTGGTCACGTGGGGATGGCTGCCATCTTCACTTTTTCGCCTCCTTTCTACAATTATACCCCTGAATCCTTAATAGGGAATTAAAAGTTAGACTTACGACTCTGCCTCAGTTGTTTCTGTGGCAACAATTCTCTTCCCCACCCCCACCCCCCAAAGTCCAACTTGCGCGTTATAAAAGAAGGATGAGGGACATCATTCATTGCTCTATCTCCTGCTTTTCTTTCAGGGACACATTTTTCGTTATTAACTTAATGCACTCACCAGTGTCAGGAGGACAGTGTGCTTAAGCAACATTCAAATAGCCCTAGGTGTGTATGTGGCTTTTCTATCTTCCCGCAGGGAATCTTCCTGCTTGAAGCCCTTTCCCAACTATTCAATACTCCCAATTTACAGATTAAATGTGGTTGCGAGGGAAACCCTTTGCTGTGTAGAAGCCTACGATCTTGGTTCAAGCCTTGCCTTTTCCATTCTTTTAAAAAAATAAAATTCAAGTAGCAAGTGATTGGAAAAACCAGAGCTCCCCTTAGCTTTGTCACATCCAAGTCTGGCTTCATACCATACATTAAACCCCAAACCACCTTAACAAACCACAAGTGTTGTCTTCCCATAAAACGTTACCGGTACGATGGCTTAATAGGCCAATGTGATTTCATGCAACTTTCTAAGGCAATGGTTGACGTTTCATGTTATACTGAACGACAAACTACCCATGGAACATAGAATAATAGTTGGTTCTTCTCTGCTGAGCTGGATTACTCCCATCTAAAAGGAAAAAACAACACTTTCTCCAAAACAGAACCAATTCTTAAAGTGAGCAAACAGGAGCCAGACTGGTTTACTTCCTTGGGTGGGGCAAGATTTGGGCGTTATCGGCTATCGCTCCAGGGGCTGGTGCAGAAGGAACAAGTCTCAATGTGCAGATGTTGACTTGAAAGCTGGCATGGAAGTCAGGCTAAAGATCAACCTGAGTGAGTCTTCTTTTCAAATATAATTGCCATAAGGCAAGTCTATTTTGACTCGCCTAGTCTTTTCTCTGACGGCCACAGCCATTGTGGCTTCCCGGATTCTCAATTATTCCCAGGACCCTTTGCAAAAGGGTACGATGATTCCCATGGTAAGGACCGCTCCGCTATCTGTACAATTTTCAGAGAAATTATTATTTTTCTCTCTGATGAAATTCCCAGCCATATTTCTCTGCCTCCAACATTGGGAGTCAGGCAGCACATAAATCATTTTTATATAGACAACAATGTGAAATCTCAGCTGCTCTTTCTTTAGTTGGTGTTGGCTTTCCTAAACATGGATTCTTCACAAGTATCTGGGGTGCTGCAATGATGTCAGCAGAGTATATTGATGGATCCAAGCAGTGGTGCCTTTTGTAAATGGCAGGTGGAAATTTGGTCAATATGCAAATTTTCTAAGTGCAGGCAAGGCTTTTTGGTATGGCACCTAGAAGGCTGATAATCACAGAGAAGGTCAGTTTATGTTGGAAACTGATCGAAGAGGGAAGCAACCTGGAATTAAAGAGAAACTTCCTGACAGTGAGGACCATCAACCAGTGGAACAGCTTGCCACCAGAAACCGTGGGTGCTCCATCACTTTTTGAGACTGGTCTGAGATGGTAAGTTCTCCTGCTTGAGCAGGGGGCTGGACTAGAAGACCTCCGTGGTCCCTTCCAGTTCTATTCTATTCTATGTGATCATCTTTGTGAAAATTTTGATTTTCAGATCTTGATACTTTGTGAGCTTCCAATGTCAAGTGGAGGTCAAATGTGCTTCCAATATTACTTCAATTCTTTTAAAAAAACAACAACCCCAGAATCCCTTAGATCAGCAACTTAGTGGACTTCTGCATTCTTATGAAAAAGATGTTAAAGAAGAATAGGGTTTCAGTTTGGGGTTTATTCTTTAAGAAACATATTGTACATTATTTTTTTTGCTACTACCGGTAAGTAGTTTCTCACTAGCGAAATCAATTTTTGGCAGCCCAAAACAACCTCCAGTGATGCATACGGTATCTATTGATTCAACACGCCGAAAATGTTTACAACATTTGTCACTAGCCTGATTTTGACTGATACAATTGCTGAGCTGGCTCCCAAGCAAGGATTTGAACCAGAGCTCTGAATTTCCTCTGCTCTGATGCCCCCACCCCCCTGGGAAGACTTCCCTTCCCTTCCTGCATGTGATGGGGCATTAATAATAATAGTAGAAGAGGAAAAAAAACTGGAGAAGCTAACAAAATACAAAGACCTGGAAAGACTGCAAATAGAAATAGAATGACTGTAGCAAAAGAAAGCAAAGGCAGTACCAAGAGTAGTTGGTGTCTTGGGTGCAATCCCTAAACCAGGGCTTTTCAACCAGTGGTACGGGTACCACCTGTGGTACATTGGCAGGTGGTACGCGACCATCCTAGAAAAGTGGTAGCGGGGGAGGGGAATGAGCTGAACCGGTGGCAGCACTGCACAAGCCTGAGCGAGAGACGGCTGGAGCTGCAGGGCTGTCAGGGCTCAGCGGAAGCACCAGGTTCAGTGCCAGGCTCCAGCTGGAAAGCAGCGCTGATCCTGGCGCTTCTGCTGAGCCCTGAAGAAGCGCAGATCAGCTGGAATGTTGCAGCATCTCGAGGGTCTTGTGATTTACATTCAGATGCTTGGCAACTGATTCATATTTATGACAGTCACAGTGTCCCAGGGTCATGTGAAGTGACCAAAACCTGCTGCAACCACCCAGCAAACGGCGGGGGGGGGATAAAAACCAAACACCTCCCACCCCACCCCCACTGCCAATCCTCAACAGAAATGCTCACAACAGTGAAAACCTCGGACAGGAGGAAGAGCGCGGATGGGCGGGCAGGCAGGTGTCTTGCTCGGCTGTGGCTTGGGGGGCACTTTTTTCAGTGTCACTGTAACTTTGAACAGTCACTAAGCAAATGGTTGTAAGTCGAGGACTACCTGTACTTTATCACTTTTTTCCTTTTTTGTGTGTGGGGGGGTCATCAAGTTTTTGACGCCTTGCTAGGCAACTGATGGTACTCAGATATTGCCATATCCTAAAAGTGGTACAATGGGTGAAAAGGTTGAAAAGCCCTGCCCTAAACACTTGAATGCCATCGGCATTGACAAAATCAGTCAATTGCAAAGGCAGCTTTACTTAGTATAGCTTCCATCCTGCAATGAAACGTTTAACACCATTCAAGCATCAACATCTGCCTATCCCAGGTCCCTTGGAAGGCCTCACTAGGTGGATAAAAATGCCAAATCCAGTCTAAACATCTGGCTGACCGTGCAACAAATCAGTTGTCTTTTTTGTTTTAACTTTATTGTATGCCGCCTAGAGTTTATTTATTATTTATTTTATTAATCAAATTTCTATACCGCCCCTCTCCCGAAGGACTCGGGGCGGTGTACAGCCTAAAATTTAAAAAACATATAAATATACAAAATTTAAAATAATTAAAAATAAATTTGCTTGCTTTGCGAGCTGGGCAGCTGTAGAAGTCTGAAAACTCCACAAAAATAAATCCATTTTTTTTTTTTGACTCACACTGTTAGCATCACCGAGTCGGATCATGAAACATCTGCAAGCCGAAACCAAGCTCTTGAGTATCTCAAGGAACTCTTCGGTTCAACCTTGAACTAAATGTTACATATTGCATATTACTCCTCGTCCATTGAAATTGGGTGATGGCGCCAATTTCTGCTTCACTTTGCAGATACACTGATGTGCTCCTGTAGAAAAGCACCACACAATTGTATTTTTGAATGCCGCCCAATGCACCAAACCTGCCTCTTTGCAAGGCTTCCTCAACACCAGGGCTGATAGTGGGGAAAAGAGCATCTCTGGCATGGGAATTTAAAGAATTTCTCCTCAGTTCTTTGGAGCTGTCCAGGGGCTGACTGGCAACTCTGCCTGGTTTGCAGTAAAACCTAACATGGTTTGGCTTTCTGTTCTATTCCTCCCTGTCCACTTTGAGTCGGGGGTTGCGTCCTCAGTGACTCCAACTTAACTGTAGTGTCAACAAACCATGGGTAAAACTGAGGGTGGACAACCTTTGGGAGATTATCCTTAACATGGGAAGGTGGAACCAAGTTTGGGTGGGGCTCCTGTTGAGTTATACCAGGGGTAGGCCACCTTGGCCCCCTCATGACTCGTGGACTTCAACTCCCAGAATTCCTGAGCCAGCAGGGCTCAGCTTGGAAACCTCTCCCTTTCCCCTCAGCATGGCTGGCTCGGGAATTCTGGGAGTTGAAGTCCACCAGTCATCAAAGAGCCAAGGTGGCCTATCCCTGGCCTAGTTCCTTGCTGTTTCCTTCTTACATCCTTGTTGAACTTGAGCAGATTCTTTAAAAAGAACCAACTCCAAGTCTGTCTAAATGGGGCTCATTTCCGTCTAAATGAACAAATTCAGCAACACCTGCTTTCGCACACGTTAAAACTGATTTACAAACGGGGAGTAGGGAGCGAAGGCTGGCAAAAATAAGAATTGTTGAGCGGCAACAATGGCGGAAGATCTGAGACCTGCCTTCCCCCTTCACTCTAAAGGCCCTGGAGCAGCACCGCCGGCCAGATTTTGTGATCAACAGAATGAAGCATTACATGTCAATCATGTGGAACCAGCATGTTTTGCTGGAGAATTCAAGGAAGGATCCCCTTCCTTTCCACATCACGAATAGAAGTGAAGGGCCCTTGGTTATTTTCTGGCAGACGTTTCATTACCAAACTAGATAACATCATCAGTGCTGGTAGGGCTACAAAAATTCTCCTCTATTGGTATATCTGCAAGAAAACAAACAAGCTCAGAGAGCCCCAAGGACTCCAACACCCCCCTGCAAACCCCACTCCCTTCTAGCACTGATGATGTTGCCTAGTTTGGTAATGAAACATCAGCAAGAAAACAAGCTCAGAGAGTACCAAGGACCCCACAGACCTCCTCCTCCTCTCCTGAAACCCCACTCCCTTCTAGCAGTGATGATGTTACCTACGTTTGCCCTCCATTTTAAGCCTTTGTCCCCCGACATGTAGTGGATTTATCTGAATTGGCTTGTGCGATTCCCAGCCTACGGCTATTTAAATCTAAAGAAGACACCTAGGCACGCACCCAGGCTGGAGGCACACAAAATCAGGATTCTGTTGCAGCTTAACCACTAGGGGTTTGTAAACTATCCTTGTTGGAGGCTTAGCGTGTTGCGTGAGGCTGACTGTTGTGCCTATTCTGCTCAAACAAAACAACACTTAGTGCAATCTGCAAACCTATCATGAGGCTCTCCTGCCCTTGCATTGATTCAGACACCTTTGAATGGTCTCCAGCAGTGGGAAGTTTCCACTTCTGAAAACTGGAGCACGCTTGCCTTACAATGTCCCAGGTTCCTCAGGATTACTTACACGGGACATTCTCCCACCTTCTCCCCACCACCTGGCCCCTATTTCGACCCTACACCAGTCTAGCCACTCTGTGCCTCTGATGGCCTAAACTGCAGACCACGAAAGCTTCTGCCTTTGAGTCAGATTCGTTAGATGCCATCCAATTCGATTTTTGTGTTTTTTTTAATTCTTTGCTGGACATTCAATGGCTTTGTGCCTTCAATGTACAAAACAGAAACCCACATGCAATTCCTTTTGGGGGGGGGATTACAGATGTGGTGGGGACTGCAATTCCAACCGTTACTTCTGAGAAACTGTTCTGGGCACAGGAAGATTGGGAGTCTTCCTAACACGCAAAACTTGCCTGCTCTCGGATTCCGTGCATCTCGCCCTGGGACTGGAAGTTTTCTTTTTTTATCCCAGAAGAAGTTGCAGCATTGGAGAAGGGGTCTGTGCCTCAGCAAAACCCAGAAAATAAAGGCCCTCCTTTATGAAAAGGGTGGGGGGAGATGAAAGCACCAAACTCCCTCTCGAATCGAGCTGCGCAAAATCCTCTCCGCCTTTGAACTGGTGGAATTTTTCAGGAATACGAGCTGCACCCAGTACGGGTTCTCAATCAGTGCCTCACCATTCTTCTTCAGAAAGTTCAGAGCAGTGTGCTTCAAACTTGGAAACTGTCAGGCGCGTAGACTTCAGAACCCAGCATTATTATTATTGTTCTTATTTTATTCATATCCCTTTATTATTTTTATGAATAACTCAAGGTGGTGAACATACATAGTCCTTCCTCCTCCTATTTTCCCCAGAATAATAACCCTGGGAGGTGGGCTAGGCCGAGAGTCATCCAGTCTTGTCTAAGGCAGGACTGGAACTCACCTTCTCCTAATTTTATTTATTTATTTATTTATTTATTTCTTAAATTTCTATACCGCCCCTCTCCCGTAGGACTCGGGGCGGTTTACAGCCCAATTAAAACAGATAATAATAATAATAAATATTTAAAAATAAATTAAATTAATACATGGCTGTTACTAAAACCTGTTAAAATCCCAAGGAGGTCTAGGCCAGGCCGGCTTGATTGAAGAGATGAGTCTTCAATTCTCTTCTGAAGGTGCGGAGATCATGACACATCTGGAGTTCTGGGGGGAGCTCGTTCCTAATGATCGGCCCAAAGTCATTCAGTCAGCTTACGCGCTAAGGCAGGACTAGAATTCACCGTCTCCTGGTTTTTAGCCTGGTGCCTTCACCATGAGACTATGATGCTGCCTCTCAGAATGCTGGCTTGGGAATTCTGGGAGTTGAAGTCCACACATCCCAAAGCTGCCAAGTTTGATGAACATTGGTTCTTTAGAGCCTTTGTTAACCTTATCTTGGCAAGGACAACATCCCATATGAAGTCAAACGAAAATAAAGTTTCTTAGAAGTGAAGCTGGACTCCTCATAGCTTGTATTTCCAGTATTGTTTATCCCCCGCTGAAGGTGGATGCCAACAGTAATTTTCTGATCATCTAAGCGGCTGGTTTCACACAACACCCTACTTTGCTTCACTGAATTAATCTGAAGATCCAAAGTCACCCCAACACATAGAACCCACAACCTTGGCTGTATCGGGATGGTGTGTGAATTCAGCTGGGGCGGTGGATCGAGGCTGCAGCCTGATGTACAAACACATCAAAGGGGCTTAATGACAACAGTTGTGAACCATGGATCCAGACTGAACTCTCCAATAGCAGCTGGCCAGGTTTACACTCTCTTCTGAAGTAAGCCGGGATAATAATAATAATAATAATAATAATAATAATAATAATAATAATAATAATAATAATAATAATAATAAAGTTGGGACCTTGGAGGTCATCTAGTCCAACCCCCTGCTCAGGCAGGAAGCCCTATACCATTTCGGACAAATGGTTGTCCAGTCTCTTCTTAAAAGCTTCCAGTGTTGGAGCATTCACCGCTTCTGGAGGCAGGTTGTTCCACTGGTGAATTGTTCTCACTGTCAGGAAGTTTCTCCTTAGTTCTAGGTTGCTTCTCTCCTTGATTAGTTTCCACCCATTGCTTCTTGTCCTGCCTTCAGGCGCTTTGGAGAATAGCTTGACTCCCTCTTCTTTGGGGCAGCCCCTGAGATACTGGAAGACTGCTATCATGTCCCCCCTCGTCCTTCTCTTCGTTAAACTAGACGTACCCAATCCCAGCAACCGTTCCTTGTATGTTTTAGCCTCCAGTCCCCTGATCCTCTTTGTTGCTCTTCTCTGTGCTCTTTCTAGAGTCTCAACATCTTTTTTTGCGTCGGGTTGACTCCGCTGCTTTTGAACCGGCATCCCAGCCTTTAGTAACCCTGGTTGCTGTATTGCACCAGCGCAGCTTCTCGCCCAGCCTTCCAGAATTTGCGCTTTGAGACGGCATAAGAGTCCCGTCCAGCAGACCGAGCGAATTGTGGGCAAAGCGTTTTGGATTCTGCCGGGAGGGGGGGCGCCACTTTCCAGATCCCGGACGAGAGTCAATGCAGCCCCCCCCGAAACAATTCTTACTGCAGCTGAAAACCCCTCTCGGGCCACCCGCCAGACCCAAACCACCCGCGGGGGGGGGGAGGGAAGGGCTAGAATTGCAACCGATATTTTAAGTTGCAAAGGTGGCCAGGCAAATGGGAAGAGAAAAAAAAAAGACATTTCTTTTACAGTTGGACACCCAAGAAAACGAAGGGGGCGCTTGGCAAGCGGGGGCTCCCAACCTCGCTTTTGCTTTTTTTTTTTTTTTTTTACCCGGGCGCAGCTCTCCTTCCCCGACCCTCCAAACCCGGCGCAGCTCTCCTTCCCCGACCCTCCAAACCCGGGCAGGGCAAAGCGCCT
Organism: Bothrops alternatus; assembly: GCA_034064705.1. NCBI lineage: Eukaryota > Metazoa > Chordata > Lepidosauria > Squamata > Viperidae > Bothrops > Bothrops alternatus. Next base: position 1,574,443 of record JARGCV010000242.1, read on the forward strand.
TCTCTGCACACGCCCAGAGGCTTGCTTTCTCCCCTGCCTCGATTTTCCCCCGCCTCGCCTCCACCTCCCCCCCGCGGAAGCGACCCGAGGCGCTGGATTCCCACCCAACGCCTTCAAGCCCCACTCGGCTCCCTCCTCCGGGGCTGACGGCGGAGGGAGGGGGGGGGCAGGCAGGCGCCGCCAGCGGCCGGGCTCAAAGGAGGCGGGGTGGGGGGGGCAGGGGAGGGGAGGGGGGAGGCCTCCGCTCGGCAGAGCCGCAGCTGCATCGGTTCGGATCCCCCCCCGCCCCCCCGCCCTGCACCGCTCCGGGCCGCCGCCGTTGCCCGGCTCGCGCCCGCGCGGCACCTCCCGAGCTGGGGAGACGCGCGGCAGCCGCAGCAGCCGCCGCCGCCGCCACTGCCGCAGAGGCGCCCTGCCCGCCCGGCTCCTCCGGGCTCCTCCGGGCTCCCTCCCTCCCTCGGCGGGCGCTGCGCAGCTTTCCCAGCGGCTCCCCAGCAGAGGCGGCGGCGGCGGCGGCGGGGAAGCGGGGAAGGCCGGGCCGGCGGGCCAGGCTGGGCGCCCTCCCGCGGCCGCGCCGCCACCAGCAGCCGCCCCAGCAGCCCCGCGCTCAGCCCCGCGCTCAGCCCCGCCCGCCGCGCTCCTAGCCGGGCCCGCCCGCTCCGCAGCTCCCGGTCCGCGGCGGCGTCTGGGGCGTCTGGGCGGCGCGGGGCGTCGGTCCTGCAGCGGCGCCTCCCGCGCGCGCCATGGCTCAGGCGGCCAAGCAGCTGAAGAAGATCAAGGACATCGAGGCGCAGGCCCTGCAGGAGCAGAAGGAGAAGGAGGAGAGCAGCCGCAAGCGCCGCAACCGCTCGCGGGACCGCAAGAAGAAGGTGAGCCCGCCCGGGGCCACGGGGCCCCCGCCCGCCCGCCCGCCCGGCTTGGGGTCGCGCCTGGCTGGCACCGGCGCCGCCGCGGCTGAGCCCTCCAACGCCTCCAACGCCTCCCGCCTGCGCGCGGCGAGCTCGGTCCTCCCGGTGCCGGTCCGGTCCGGGCTGCTCGGCTGCGGGCTCCCCCGGGGCTCGTGGCCGGGAGCGGTGGCCCGCCGGGGGGAGGCCGGCCTTGGGAAGGGGTGTCGGCTGGCTGGAAGGGAGCTGTCCAGGATGGAGCCCTCCTCCCCCGGGGTCTCCTCCGGCGCTTGGCTGGGCGACTTGGGGGCTCTTCCCGAGGCTGGGGGGCTCCTGCCTGCCCTGGAGGAAAGCGTGGCCCGGGGTTGGGGCTGATGGCCTTTGTAGTGCGACTCACGGTTGGGTTGGGTTGAATTGGGGGGGGGTTGTGTGGAAAATAGCCCCGGAGGTCTGTTTCATTCATGGTTCTCCTGGAGGCTCCTGGATGCCCCTGGGAAGGTGCGAGGCCATCAGGGATGACTTCCAGCCAGTAGCTGTGATTGGAGGTAGACTGTACCCTTAGCTGGAGGTTCCACTTAGGGAGAAATGGCTTAGCATCATAGCCCTTTGGGAGGTTTGGGGCTCCTAGCTTTCCTTGCAGTTTGGTTGGCTCTAGAAGGTCCCGCACCGGCTAGCCAAGGGGGAGGACGCAGAATCACCCCCCTCCGGTGAAGAAGTCAGCCATCTTTCTCTAGAATGCCTAAATCTCCTTCTGAGGTGCCAGGTTTGTAATGCAGTCTCCCGAGGTTAGGTGAGGTGAGCTATAGGTGGGGGAGGATGGGATTTTTTTGGGGGGGAGGGGAGGATGGAAGTTTTCTCCCAAGTGTAACTTGGTGGTCCGGATCAGGGGTAGGCAACCTTGGCTCTTTTATGAATTCTGGGAGTTGAAGTCCACGAGTCATAAAAGAGCCCAGGTTGCCTACCCCTGATCTAGATGCTCATTTAAATGAGGGATGTGGAGTTGAAGGTCCAAGGCCACAAGCATTCTCCAGGGAGTGGGTTAGAGCGCCTTCAAATTCTACAACTCTCCTTTTTTAATTGGACAGAAAGGGAAACGGTCAAATGCACAAGGAGAGAGAAGGTGGGAGATTCAGGTTAGCCTTTGGAAGCAAAAAACAAACAACTGGGAAAAAAAACCCAGAAGGGACCTGGTAGTAGCTTTTCCAGTGGGGAACAATGCTCATTCTTGACTTAATTAATTAAGTATTCAACCAAATACAGTTTGCTGCCCTGGTATGCCCATCATTGATTTACTTAGCGATGCACCCGGCATGGACCTAAACAAGCCCCCCCACCTCTGAACTGCACACCTCTGATGTAACCGGTCTGGGAACTGCTCCTGCTCATTTGCATGCAAGAGGAAAGAGGAAATTCTTTGAGATGCTAGGAAAAGCATTTGATCAAGCCTGCCCTTAGCTGCTTCTTGGACTGTGCCTGAGTTTTTGTGCTCCACTAAACAGCTCTTCAAGCTGGATGCTTACGGATTATTTGATAGGAGCAGAGAAGGGTGGAAATAGGCCTTTCTTTAGGACACAGACTTTAAAATGCTTCTCTATCTCCCCCCCCCCCCGTATATTTTCCCTGGTTGTAGCACCTGGCTAGATGCGTGTGTTAGCCTGGAAACCTATATTCCACGGTTTAAGCATTATTTGGTTCGGGTAAAGAAACTACTTTACATAACACTGGATTGGCTGTAGCTGTCCAGCATAGCCAGATCTCTGGAAGCTGTTGAAAGAAAAATGGACAGGATTTTACCGCAGTTCTCTTAAGAATGAAATGCTTGGGACCAACCCGGTGCGATCTGAGTCTGTTACGACGTCCTTTGTGTTTGAGCAGGTTTGCGTGTGCCCATTTCCTGTTCGCCTTTGTCAAAGTTGCATTGCTGGTCCTTTGCACTAACAGCAACCAATTTTCGTCGCACCTGAAAAGGGCGGTTTGCTAGTGTTTTAAGGGGGTGCTTTGCTGTTTCGGTTTTTAGCCGTGTTGAATGCAAATTTCATCCACAAATCCAATTTAGACTTATTTGTTTGTTTGTTTCGATTTCTACGCCGCCCTATTCCGAAAACTCACTTATTTATTTTTCGGCAGGAAAGTTAGTTACTTTTCGTTATTGTATCTTGGAATGTGACACAAACAAGGGGGGGGGCAAAAATACTAGCAATCCCTCCCCATTACAATAACAATATTATGTTTTGTACACATTTTGTGTGCTAATTACATAGGCACCATCCAAAAGTTTCTGCGCCATTGTCCTCCAGATAGGGCTGGACTACAAGCCCCATCAACGTCAGTTATCGATCATTTCATTGCTGAGCTGTCTCCTGACCCAGATCCCCTGTAGATTCCCTTCCTTTGATGCGCCTGTGGGTGGGCCTTATGAGCCTCCCCAATTGTCATTTCCCAAAACCTTTCTTTGCCTTGATGAATATCAAAACACTGGTAAGGAAGAAATTATACTGTATGCCTATCAAAAGCAATCAAGATCTTGTATCGTTTCGAAGCCTGACCATTTTATAGCACTATAAAGTTTTGCTTTTTGCAGCAGAAGCAATTCTGATAGTGCCTGAGAGGTTCTCTTTGAGTTTTGGGTATACAGGTAGTCCTCGACTTACAACAGTTCATTTAGTGATCGTTCGAAGTTACAAGGACATTGAGAAAAAATGGCTTACGACCATTTTTCACACTTACGACCCTTGGAGCATCCGCAGGGTCACGTGATCAAAATTCAGCTGCTTGGCGACCGACTCATATTTACGACGGTCGCAGTGTCCCGGGGTCACGTGATCCCCTTTTGGTGACCTTCCGACATGCGAAGTCAATGGGGAAGCCAGATTCACTTAACAACCTGGTTGCTAACTTTAACAATTGCAATGATTCACTTAACAACGGTGGTAAGAAAAGTTGCAAAATGGGGCAAAACGCACTGAACAAATTTCTCCCTTAGCGACATAATTTTGGGGCTCAATGGTGGGCATAAGTCAAGAACGTCCTGTATCAGGTTGTATACTTGTAACTCAGAATTTCTTTATTGCATTTTTTTTTAAACATCTGATATACTGGATGGTACTCCCCCAAATGTACGGTGTCTTAATACTGAAGCTATACTGAAATGTTTTGATTCTATTCAGTTACTGTTTTTCCATTTCACTGCGTGAATGTTGTGTAAGGGTACAGCAGGATATGTTGTTCTGTATCTGGTGCATGACCTGAAAAACAGTACTTAATGTAGTTGTCTCATATAACTTTATGCTGTGAAAGGAAAAATAATCGTAGCTGAAGAACAGCTGCAGGGAAGTTTTATCAAAAGACGAATGGCATGAATGAAACAGGACCAGATGTATCCCTCATTTCTTACCACCTCGATTAAGCTTTACAAGTGATGTTTCTGCTGTGTGAGCCATCAACCATTCGTTTCTTGTTCAATAACCCATTTCTGCCTTACTGCAAAGGTATGATGCAGTGATTTATGCAGACTTATATTATGGCTCTTTGTTTTATTTCGCCGTGATCCACGGCTACAAATTGCGGTGGCAGTGGATAATATTGACGATAAAAATAGGGGTGAAAACCAGGAAGATGAAGTAGATAAGAGACTTTTCCCCAGTTCCACTGCACTGTGGAGGAACTCAATTAAACTGACCCATCAGCAGATTCAGGAAGGACCTGCAGCCACAATCAACTGCATACAACTCCTAATTAACGCATACAATTCATTGGCGTAAGATGTGGTAATTGCCTGTGGTTGAATTCAATAGATCCAGGCTAGATTTTCTTCATACTATCTGAATGGATCGTCTATATTTAGAAGCAACGTATCATTTTTCCAGAATGAAACAGAGGGAAAACACTGCTGCCTTCAGGCTCAAATTTGGAAATGTTTGATTGTCGCTTTTGGGGGGGGGGAATGCTGTTGGAAGTGCTGTTTTTGCAGTCAGTAGCTTTTAAGTCTGCCCTTCGCTTTGATTTTCAGGTGATTCATTCAATCGGCTTTTAATTAGTTTGTTAGTGAGTTCGGTGCTTTGATAAATGCCTTGCAATGTAGGTTGACATGCTCCATTTTGTGGGCTTAACCCAGTTTTCTGCAGGATGTTGCACAACAGGACAAGAACTCAAGTATTTTGGGGACATGGGAAAAGTTAAACACAGACAGAATGAAAAATACAGCAGAGGAAATGCTTAGGTAATCAGAGGACAGTTGTTAATTTTGCATGTTTTCCCCATGAAAGCATTTTAAATACATTAGATTTTCGGTATGTTTGCTGTATAGGTTGGATTTGCATAAGGGATTGATCCAGGTCAATTAAACTGTTTATTTTTTTCAACCTGTGCTGTTTGCTTTGCTTATTTTTTTTTTTTTTTGTGGCTTAAAACTCGAGTTTATGTTTCTGCTGGAGAAATTCTCTGGAAATGGATACTGAGCAAATGAATAGGTTTTAAGGCATTTTGTGTTTGAACCGGACCACTATCCGTGCTAGCCTGCAGATGAAAGGGGGGGGCTTTCCATGTAAGTGTGTCACAAGAGGATTCTGCGTGCTTTGCCCACGACAAGCGATTGATTGATCCGAAACTAAAAACATTGATGTTTCTGGAACTGGCGAGTCAGCCCTGAGTGCTAAACACAACTCAAAGTAGAACAATTTTGAAGTGTTTTTAATGAAGTTAACAATTCGCCTCTTATATTGAACTGCAGAAGTCACCACTGAATCACCTGGAGCTAATTTTATCCCTTTTTGGCTTCTTCTCTCTTTAAGCTTTTCATTTTTAAAAAAAAACAGAGGAGGCCACGTCTTCAAATTGCCGAAATACCCTTTCTCTTTCTGTTTGTCTTTGACAAAATGCAACTTAGCTGTGTTTTTTTCCCCTCCCCTAAATATTTCAAATGTATTCCGTGCAGAAGATGCCTGATGTTTAATATTAAGATGATCAATATATTGATAGGTCAGATGGTCGATACGTTGCAGGTAGCTATGGAGGGAAGGATGCTGCAGCGTTTTATCGCTTTGCTAAATAAAACCATCAAACGGTGTTTTCGTTTCAGTTGCATAAGACCCAGTGGCTTTCTCCAGAGGGACCTGGTAGCTTCTGAGGTTGGAGAGAGAAGAGCGGTCAGTGGGAATGGCGGTTTGTGATCCGGGTGAAATGCTCCATCCCTGAAGGATTGATGCTCTGGTTCAATCTACCCTAAGTCCCAAAGGCCTTTGCTCTTTCAGTTCTTTTCACGCTTGAGATGAATAAAGCAGATGGTTTAATGCAGGGGTGTCCAATCTTGTCAGCTTTAAGACTTGTGGACTTTAACTTGAAGTCCACAAGTCATAAAAGGGCCAAGTTTTAAGACCTCTGTTCTAGAGGAAGACCTGGGTTGGTTCTTACACCCTCCCTGTCCTCACAAAACCTTAGTCCCAAGGTCTATGATTGTGGGCATCTTGGTCAAAGAGAAAGACATCACATCTTTACTTCGAGGTCTGGAGAAGATGCAGAACAGTTGCTATTCAGCATTCAGCAGAATTGGCTGGAAAATGACATAAAACAAAACAATGACCTTCCATTGGCTAAGAAAGAGACAAATAAGCACAAAGCCACTGTGGTGTTTCCATTAAGATGTTGGACCAGGAACAGGGGAACTCCATGAAGGCCATCTTCATCCATGGGAACTCCCTGGAAGTCTTTGGCCCCGTTACCCTCTCTTCAACCAAGCTACTCTAGAAGGTTTTTGGTGGTGTGGGAAATATGGAAAGGAAAAGCGATGCATAACACCTTTAAGCAAAGGTGGGAAGTAACACTTAGCTAATACAGATAGTCCTCAACTTACAACGGTTCATTCAGTGACCAACGTTACGATGGCATTGAAAAAAATGACATGACCGATTTTCACACTTACAATTGTTGCAGCATCCCCAGGGTCACGTGATCAACATTCAGACCCTTGGCAACAGACATGTGCTTATGACGGCTGCAGTGTCCTTTTTGCAACCTTTGGACAACAAAGGTCCATGGGAAAACCAGATGCACTTAACAATGTTATTAACTTAACAACTGCAGTGATTCATTTAAACATCACGGCAAGAAAGTCATAAAATGGGGCAAAATTCACTTAACAAGTGTCTTGCTTAGCAACCGAAATTTTGGGCCCAAATGTGTCGTATGTCAAGACTATCCATGTACAGACCTTGAAGCCAGAAAAGTGAGCTCCTAGTCAGTTGTTTAGCAGAAGGAAAAAGTGGATTTAAAATATGGCCAAGCAGGAAACAGAACTTCTAGATCAGGGGTAGGCAACCGTGATTCTTTTATGACTCGTGGACTTCAACTCCCAGAATTCCTGAGCCAGCATGGGGAAACTATGGCCCCCTCATGACTCGTGGACTTCAACTCCCAGAATTCCTGAGCCAGCATGGGGAAACTATGGCCCCCTCATGACTGGTGGACTTCAACTCCCAGAATTCCTGAGCCAGCATGGGGAAACTATGGCCCCCTCATGACTGGTGGACTTCAACTCCCAGAATTCCTGAGCCAGCATGGGGAAACTATGGCCCCCTCATGACTGGTGGACTTCAACTCCCAGAATTCCTGAGCCAGCATGGGGAAACTATGGCCCCCTCATGACTGGTGGACTTCAACTCCCAGAATTCCTGAGCCAGCATGGGGAAACTATGGCCCCCTCATGACTCGTGGACTTCAACTCCCAGAATTCCTGAGCCAGCATGGGGAAACTATGGCCCCCTCACGACTGGTGGACTTCAACTCCCAGAATTCCTGAGCCAGCATGGGGAAACTATGGCCCCCTCATGACTCGTGGACTTCAACTCCCAGAATTCCTGAGCCAGCATGGGGAAACTATGGCCCCCTCATGACTCGTGGACTTCAACTCCCAGAATTCTTGAGCCAGCCATGCTGAGGGGAAAGGGAGAATTTCCAAGCTGAGCCATGCTGGCTCAGGGATTCTGGGAGTTGAAGTCCACGAGTCATAAAAGAGCCAAGGTTGCCTACCCCTGTTCTAGATTAACTCTAGACTACATTCTAGAGAGAGACAATCTAAATATTAAGGAGAAATTTCCTGACAGAACAATGAATTCATGGAAAAAGCTTGCATCCAGAAGTTGTGGGTGCTCCAATACTGGAGGCTTTTAAGAAGAGATTTATCTGGAATAGTACAGAGTTTCCTGCTTCAGCAGGGGGTTGGACTAGAAGACCTCCAAAGTCCCTTCCAGCTCTACCATTCAGAGATAGTGTTGCCTTATTGTTCTAAAGCGAAAACAACACAAACCAATTTAGGAGGTCTTAAAGGAGTGGTCTTCCTTTGGGTTGCCAGACCTTACAGTCTACGTACAGAATATCATTTGGCACTTGGCTGTTCTTGCGGACTGATTCTTCTCACTTCTGGAACAGGCAGTGACTTCAGAGAGGGACTGGCAACCCCTGCCAGAGAGAATGCCACGGGTTTCAACCCTTTTTGTGGGTATTAAATTCCCATCATGGGTTCTGCTATGTTTTGTGAAGCTGGCAGATTCTACTTATAACCACTGGCACCGGCTATAAACTTTCTTGTCAGCGGCTCCTGATGGTAATTGACGGCAGATGGAGAAGATGGGTTCTGGGGACATCCTGAAGGTGAAAAAGAGCACAAAGCTCATGGGTTCTTTGGCACAGAGCAAATCCCTCCGGTCCAAAGGTCTTTCTGAACGAGATATTATAGCTGGCTCCCCAGAGAACGGAGTGGATAAGCCAAGATCTGCTCTTGGCGTTGTATTAACCTTGGCAAAGCATCCAGGGAGAAGCATTTAAAAGGATGGAGGTGGTGATTGGGGAAGAGAAAGTGGCTTTCCTCTTTTGCTCTGCTTTCATCCAAGGGTTAATATAATAATAAAGTTGGAAGGGACCTTGGAGGTCATCTAGTCCAACCCCCTGCTCAGGCAGGAAACCCTATACCATTTTGGACAAATGGCTGTCCAGTCTCTTCTTAAAAACTTCCAGTGTTGGAGCATTCACTGCTTCTGGAGGCAGGTTGTTCCACTGGTTAATTGTTCTAACTGTCAGGAAGTTTCTCCTTAGTTCCAGGTTGCTTCTCTCCTTGGTTAGTTTCCAGCCGTTGCTTCTTGTCCTGCCTTCAGGCGCTTTGGAGAATAGCTTGACTCCCTCTTCTTTGGGGCAGCCCCTCAGATATTGGAAGACTGCTATCATGTCCCTTCTCTTCATTAAATTAGACATACCCAATTCTTGCAGCCTTTCCTTATATGTTTTAGCCTCCAGTCCCCTAATCATCTTTGTTGCTCTTCTCTGTACTCTTTCTAGAGTCTCAACATCTTTTTTACATTGCGGTGACCAAAACTGGATGCAGCATTGCAAGTGTGGCCTTACCAAGGCATTGTAAAGTGGTATTAACACTTCATGTGATCTTGATTCTATCCCTCTGTTAATGCAGCCCAGCACTGTGTTGGCCTTTTTGGCAGCTGCAGCACACACCACTGGCTCATATTTAAGTGATTGTCCACTAGGACTCCGAGGTCCCTCTTACAGTTACTACTATTGAGCAAAGTACCCACTATACTATAAATGTTCATTTGGTTTTTCTTGCGTAAATGTAGAACCTTACTTTTTTCATTGTTGAATTTCATTTTGTTAGATAGCGCCCAGTGTTCAAGTCTGTCCAGATCCTCCTCTATCCTAAGAATGTCTTCTGGAGTGTTGGCTATTCCTGCCAGCTTGGTGTTGTCTGCAAATTTTATGATTTCCACATCAAAGGGTTGTCCTGGCCCTTTCAGGTAGATTCCTCTTCTGGTCCTCATCCTCATCCTCTGGGGAGCAGAAGTCAGCGGAAAAGCTGAGTAGGGCACAGAAATGTGCGGTTAGATCAGGTTTGAAGTCCCTCTAGTACGGCCTTCGCTCATCCTGTAGTGAATGGCCAGTCAGGAAACCTTGAATGGAGATGCTTTTCCTTGACATGATCTAATGGTCTTCACTCTCCACCCTCCATTCGTCCAAGATTATAACCGAATAGCAGAGTGGGAAGGGGCCTTGGAGGTCTTCTAGTCCAACCCCTGCTCAGGCAGGAAACCCTATAACATCTCAAGACAAATGGCTCTCCAGTTTCTTCTTAAAAGGGTTCAGTGATGGAGCACTCACAACTTAAAGGAGCTGGAGGAACTAAGAAAGGGGAGATAATAATAATAATAATAATAATAATAATAATAAAACAATAACAACAACAACAACAAAACAACAACAAAACAACACAACAACAACAACAACAACAACAATAATAATAAAAAGTTGGAAGAGACCTTGGAGGTCATCTAGTCCAACTCCCTGCTCAGGATGTTCTGGCTTTGTTGAAGAGACAGCTTCCCTTTAATCTGATCTTTTTCAGATGTTTACCTAACATGCTGAGCCATCATGTGGCTTGTCTGGTTTTGCCTGCATAAACCATGATTTATGAATTACTGGGTTGGGTGAGCTGAATCAATAGTTTTTTAATCAGTGAACTGTGCGTAAACAAAGCATAGCTCAGAGGATTGTGCAAATTCTGTCAAAACATGTTCTACACCGGGCCTTCTTCAAGATGGGTCTTCCAGTTGAGCTGGTCCATACCTCCCAGTGCTCTCAATGGGCTTGCAATTGGGGAGGGTAGCATTTGTAGAACAACATACCTGGGGTCCATCTGATGCAAAAGGCTGGTGGGCCTTGACTGACAGTAGCACTCTGGGACATGACAAGAGGCGCTTCATATCTATCTGGAGGTGCCCCAGGAGATCGCAACCAGGGTCTTCTGCAAACCAAGCTTGTCCTCTGACTTGAAACCACACCCTCCTTCTCTCCATTTCTCAGCTCCCACTCTTGAAAGTAGAGCTGGGGAACTACAGCCCCTTTATAACTTGGGGACTTCAACTCCCAGAATTCCTGAGCCAGCATGGCTCAGGAATTCTGGGAGTTGAAATCCTCAAGTCATAAAGGGGCTGTAGCTCCCTACCCCCTGCTCTACAGTGAATGTGTCATTTCAGAGTAAGTATATTTGTGCATCTATTTTTATTGCCTGGAAGGGATTATGCAGTGTGTGTGTGTGTGGGGGAAAACAGAATGAAAGCTGGTGGGCCAAATGCTTAAGTTGGCAGTCAGACGGATAGAGGAAAACCCATCATTTTAAATGGTGTTGCTATTTATTTTTGCTGCTCTTAATCTGCAGAGTGTTCCATGGTCTTGGGGTTTCTCCTTTTTTATTTATTTATTTAACAACTGCTCCAGCAAAGAAGCTTTCAAAACTCCTGTTTGCAGAGACTTTTTTACAATCCAAATCCAAAAAAACCCCACAACCAATGAATTTTGACTTAATTTAACCAGGCTGCGGAGGTGCCACCTCCAGCCCTCGAGATGGGGCAGAACAGATTTGGCAATTGGAGGGATCCACACCTTGCTGGCTGTGGATCAATTTTAGATTCATTTAACAACCTTGTTATTAACTTTAACAAATGCAGTGATTCACTTTACAACTGTGGCAAGAAAGGTCATAAAATGGAGCAAAACTCAGCTAACAAATGTCTATACCAGGGCTCTTCAAACTTGGCTCTTTTTATGGCTTGTGGACTTCAACTCCAACGCAGTGCTAGGCTGCATTAACAGAGGGATAGAATCAAGATCATGTGAAGTGTTAATACCACTTTACAAGGCCTTGGTAAGGCCACACTTGGAATACGGCATCCAGTTTTGGTCACCACGATGTAAAAAAGATGTTGAGACTCTAGAAAGAGTACAGAGAAGAGCAACAAAGATGATTAGGGGACTGGAGGCTAAAACATATAAGGAACGGTTGCTGGAATTGGGTCTGTCTAGTTTAATGAAGAGAAGGACGAGGGGGGACATGATAGCAGTCTTCCAATCTCTCAGGGGCTGCCCCAAAGAAGAGGGAGTCAAGCTATTCTCCAAGGTGCCTGAAGGCAGGACGAGAAGCAACAGGTGGAAACTAATCAAGGACAGAAGCAACCTGGAACTAAGGAGAAACTTCCTGACAGTGAGAACAATTAACCAGTGGAACAACCTGCCTCCAGAAGTGGTGAATGCTCCAACACTGGAAGTTTTTAAGAAGAGACTGGACAGCCATTTGTCTGAAATGGTATAGGATTTCCTGCCTGAGCAGGGGGTTGGACTAGATGACCTTCAAGGTCCCTTCCAACTTTATTATTATTATTATTATTATTATTATTATTATTATTATTATTATTATTATTATTATTATTATTATTATTATTTCTTCAGCCAGGCGCCCAATGGTATTTTTGGGAAGAGACTGTGGGATCCCTCCAAGTCAGAGGTGGGGAATGATGGCCCCTTTATGACGTGTGGACTTCAACTGGCTGGCTCAGGAATTCTGGGAGTTGAAGTCCACAAGTCATGAAAGGCGCTCTCGTTCCTCATCCCTGTTCTAAACCAAGCAGGGGGGTTTAATTGCCCTTCTTACTTCGAAGGAAAGCAAACCGTATGGATTTTGCCATGCTGAAAAAGCTGCATGGCGCATTTGCTCCCCAAGAGTAACAAGCTGGAGGAAAACAATTTTAATTATATATCTGTCTAGCATTGTTTCTGTTCCAGCCAGCAAATTTGACAGGCATTATTTAAGTTCATTATGTTACTAATTAATTTTATTCTAAAAACAGGCAGTGCTGGGCTATTTTAGAGGAAATATCTACCCGGTGTCACTGAATGAAGCTGCTATGTTAAAGCTGTTTTTCCTTGGTTCTGTAAGAGAATAAACCTCAGCTTTCTCTGCCAATAAGAGAGCTGTGTGATCAGTTATTCGCACTATGGCCCCACACACCAGAAGTCTAGTTTAGACAAAGATTGGAGTGGTTTATGGAGTGGGCCAGGCTCAACTATAGCTTTCTAAGCTTGGATGTTTTCTTTGCAGACGTTTCATGACCAAACTGAGTAACATCTTCAGTGTTGCTGAGTGGAGGAGGAGGAGGAGAGGGGAGTAAAAGCGGAGAGAGCGAAGGAGGCAGGAGGAGGAGAGCAATGACTGTGGGATCCTTGGTGCTCTCTAAGCTTGGCTTTCTTGCAGACGTTTCATGACCCAACTAGGTAATACGATCAGTGCTAGGCGGGAGTGAGGCTTGCAGGGAGGAGGAGGAGGAGGAGGGGGGTCATTGGTGCTCTCTGAGCTTGGTTGTTTTCTTGCAGACATTTCATGACCCAACTAAGTAACATCATCAATGCCCAGAAGGGAGTAGGGTTTACTCCCTGTTTATATACAAGTGGTTTGCCCTTTCATTGTTGATGGTTCCTTGATTAGGCAGTTGTTTACTTGTTGGCTTGTCTACATCGTTAGTTCCTTGATTGCGGTCTTGTTTACTTCTTGATTGTTGGTCTAGTGCAGGGGTAGGCCACCTTGGCTCTTTTATGACGTATGGACTTCAACTCCCAGAATTCCTGAGCCAGCCATGCTGAGAGGAAAGGGAGAGGTTTCCAAACTGAGCCATGCTGGCTCAGGAATTCTGGGAGTTGAAGTCCACGAGTCATGAGGGGGCCACAGTCCCCCCATGCTGGCTCAGGCATTCTGGGAGTTGAAGTCCACGAGTCATGAAGGGGCCATAGTTCCCCCATGCTGGCTCAGGCATTCTGGGAGTTGAAGTCCACGAGTCATAAAAGAACCAAGGTTGCCTAGCCCTGGTCTAGTGTTAATCTTGGTATTAATCCTTGGTATTAATCCTTAATTTCCCAACACATGGACAACTCATCCATAGTTCCAGCTGGAAAACTGTCAGCATCCTAGATCAAGCCAACTCCAAAAATGCCAGAGAATTTCTGGAAGCCTGGCTCTCAAAAAGATCAGCCATCAGCAGGCACATAAACAACAACAACAACAAAGGAGACAATCAAAAAGCCCAAAAGGAAACAAAAAGACCGAAACACCTCCTCACCAGCAATCAACACCCATATGAGCAGAATTAACACTAAGATTAACACTAGGCCAACAATCAAGAACCAAACGATACCCCAGTCAAGGAACTATCAATTCAGACAAACTAGCTAGCAGTAAATAACAGCTCAATCAGGAAACTACTAAGAACGCACCCACCCACACTGATAGGGCAAGCCACTACTATATAAAAATAAGAGCAAATGTTTGTCCCTTCTAGCACTGATGATGTTACCTAGTTTGGTAATGAAACATCTACAAGAAAACCCCCAAGCTCGGAGAGCACCAAGGACCCCGCAATTCAACCCTGAGCTACAAATATTATCTTTTTGTGATAAACTATGGCTTGTTGCATGTCACAGTGTCTGGGTTCGCGCAACATGTTACGTTTAAACCATAATTTGAAAACCGGGTGTGCGCAAGTCCAGCAAAGCAGATTATATTTTAAAGCAGTGTAGGAAGTTAGTTTTTGCCTGGATGAGCAGCAATGTAATTTGTTTAGTCTCAGCTTATCATATTATTTCAAGCTGGCAGTTTCTGGTTTATTCAGTCATGATTGAACAGTCCGTAGCTAAGTATTTCTGGGCCAAGGACATGCTTTCTTGTTGAACAGTGCTAGGGATTGTCCTCCAGAAACAGTGGGTGAGACAAAATATTTAGGTATTTCTCTTGTCTGACACTTTAAACATGACAGTGATGTGACCAGCTGTGGTGGCCTTTGGAAAATACACCCTGAGATAGTGACTTTGAGATGGGTGTCTTTGACTTGGCTCAAGATCGGAATGCTGCTGTAGATACCTAAGAGACTTCTTGGGTGGTGTGGGGAGGGAGATCTCCGTTGAGCTCAGCTCGTCTTCTGTTGACCATATGGACATTGCCATGCTGGTTTTCTTGGCAACCATATGGAGGTGGTTTGCCAGGGCCTTCTTCCAGAGTGTCAAACCTATTTAGCAGTTGAGGATTTTCCTGGTGGTCTTCCATCCTTGTATTAGTCTGGCCCAACTCTGCATTGTCCCTGAACCAGACAAGGTTGGTGTGATGCTGTCACTTTTGTGAGTTAGTGAAATTGGAATTCTGCAGTTGAGGCCAGTAGAACTGTCCATGGTCCTGAGCTTTAAAAGTTGCTTGTTGTCCGGTAGACTCATCTGCCTGTTCTTTTCACTAGTGCAGGGGTAGGCAACCTTGGCTCTTTTATGACTCGTGGACTTCAACTGTTCTAGATCTTTAGCCCTAAGCCAGGGGCAGGCAACCTTGGTTCTTTTATGACCGTGGACTTCAACTGTTCTAGATCTTTAGCCCTAAGCCAGGGGTAGGCAACCTTGGCTCTTTTATGACTCATGGACTTCAACTGTTCTAGATCTTTAGCCCTAAGCCAGGGGTAGGCAACCTTGGCTCTTTTATGACTCGTGGACTTCAACTGTTCTAGATCTTTAGCCCTAAGCCAGGGGTAGGCAACCTTGGCTCTTTTATGACTCGTGGACTTCAACTTCATGTTGTGAGCCGCCCTGAGTTCTCCGGAATAGGGCGGCATAGAAATTAAATAATAATAATAATAAATAATAATAATAACTCCCAGAATTCCTGAGTTGAAGTCCATGAGTGATAAAAGAGCCAAGGTTGCCTACCCCTGCACTAGGCTAAGATAATCCTCAATGGGATTATGCAAACATTCATTGATACCTTCCTTGACCAAAAAACGGGAGTCGTTTCCCCGGCCAAAACCATTTTTAATAGCTGAGGCTGCAGTTTGCTTTAAAAATAAAATTGACTTTGGGGTCTTGCTAAAGAAGAAAAACTACAGTTGATCTCCTTTATGATCTCACAAAGATATTCACATCTAGTCTTGGGTAATATGAAACCCTCTTTAGAATTTTGAGAGATTTGGTTTTTTTTTTAAAGCCAATGAAGTGAACAATATGGCATCTTAATTATTAGTGGTCGGATTTTTCCTGACATTGTTTCTTTGTGTTGCTCTATTGAAGTTCCTCGGGGTAAGAATTCCCCTGTTGTATTTTGAACCTTTAATAAGCCATGTTTGTCTGCAGAGAGGATAAGGGGGGCACGTAACAAAACAAGCATCACAACACAAGCGCTTTCCTTTTTGTGCGTGTGTCATGAGGCTGCATGCACTCACATAAGGGGCAGTGCTTCTGTTGCAGTGCTCGTTATGTCGTTCTACCAAGACTGTTGCACTCAGCTGATGCCTCTGGACCAAATGAAGAAAGATGGATGCTTCTGAATTACCGTGTTGGAGAAAATGGTTCAGAAAACCCTGAATGAAAGAAGGACAAATAGTTCACTTTTACTGAAAAAAAAAATTGCTGCTCGCTGAAAGTACAAAGAATGAAGCTAAAGCTTGAATATTTTGGACGTAGAATGCAAAGATGGAAAAAATGGAAGGGAAGCAAGAAAGAGGCTGTAACAGTGTGTGCGAATGATTGTGGGATACAGGAGGACCTGCAGACTAGCCCACAGTCCCGCAAAAGGCATCTCAGAAGGAAAAGAGGAAATAAGTCTTAGAAGATTGGTGCTAGGTGTTTGAGGGACTCCAAATCATAGCTCTGAGTGCTAATTTGACCTTTATTGTAAGATTACATTAATAGGATCTTGCAAGGCTGAAAGTATTTTCTCCTCTCTTTTCCTTTTATTCTCTGGAAAACTAGAAAGGGTCCCGTCTGCTTCCCATGCCCTCTCTCCTTCTGTAGGCTGAGCTAATAACCTTTCCCATGACGGTTGTTCAGTCTATGGCTGTTCCTTCTGCCTCCCAAGGTCATTCACACAGGGCGTTACAGAGGCCAACTCCATCCAAGTTCTAAGCAGCTTTGATTTTACTCCGCTTTCTAGGTCATCTCGGTGCTGCCATCTTGCCTGGCAAGCCCCACTCATTTCTGCATTTAATGTAATGTGCGCTTAAAGCATACACGAGCATTAGTTGTCCTCGTCTCAGCCATTTTTGGGGAATGCAGCCCCTGGTGTGCCTTTCAGAGGCCTGGAAGGTCACCCCTTCCCCATCCTGCTCCTTAGGAACTTCCATCCATCCCACTCACCACATCCCGGCCTTTGCTGATGTTTCCAACCGCTGCTTTGCTATTTTGCCAAGCCGGTGCACTGCTTCAGTGCCCGGCCTTTTTCTTCTTCTAGGAAGACATTGATTGTCGGCAAAGAAGGAGAGCTGCAGGAATTGTCTCTCCAGCAAAATTTCCTGAAATTACTCAGTCACCTTGTCGTAAGGCAGGCAGGAGCCCATCCGCCGCTGAATAATTGAACAGGCTGCAGATTGGCAGTGCGGTGCAGCCCTCGCTGGCTGGCCGAGGCCGTGTGCTGCAGGAGTCTTGAGAACGTCAGCTGGCTGCTGCCTCGCTCGCTCGGTATTTCCTTCCTCCTCCTTTTCCACCAAGGAAAGGCAAATCCAGCACGGACATCCTGTTTCCTTCTCCCCGGTGGGATGTTCTGGCCCGGGGTGAGGGAGAGCGTGCATGTGCAACACGGCCAAAGACCTGACACTGAACAATGAAACTGGTGCACAGTATTGGTGATTAGATTCACCCCACCTCCATTAAGCTGCCTGAAAACTAACCAAAGTTTTGAGTCTGGCTGAGCTTAGCCAGCTGCCCAAATGCAGCCATTAGGATCCTGCCTGTGTTGTGCTAATTTGGGACTGTGACAATTTTCCGCAGCCAACCCAACGTGGAATAACTCGCGGTTGGAGGAGAGTTAAACTAATATCGAAGAAATAGTGGCACAGAGTCATTAAAGAAAGGATGCAAAAAGGAGGGGCAGAATGAAATGAGAGTGGCCAAAATGGAAATATTTTTTAAAATTATTTTAAACAAATTGAATTGTGTCCCATTCTGTGCAAATCTTATCTAAGGTTCTCCATGGAGAGGACCCCGGGACTCTGCAATGGTCATAAATGTGAGTCAGTTGTCAAGCATCTGAATGTAAATCACGTGACCACGGGGAAGCTACTGTGGCTGTGTGAAAAATGGTCACAAGTCACTTTTTTCAGCACCTTTGTAACTTCGAACGCTCACTAAATGAACTGCTGTACAGAGAAGAGCCACAAAGGTGATTAAGGGACTGGAGGCTAAAATACACACCAGGAACGGTTGCTGGAATTGGGTCTGTCTAGTTTAACGAAGAGAAGGACGAGGGGGGACAGGATAGCAGTGTTCCAGTATCTCAGGGGCTGCCCCAAAGAAGAGGGAGTCAAGCTAGTCTCCAAAGCGCCAAAAGGCAGGACAAGAAGCAACGAATGGAAACTAACCAAGGAGAGAAGCAACCTGGAATATAAGGAGAAACTTCCAGACAGTTAGAACAATTAACCAGTGGAACAACCTGCCTCCAGAAGCGGTAAATGCTCCAACACTGGAGGTTTTTAAGAAGAGACTGGACAGCATTAATCCTCTGTTAGCCATAAACTTTTGTTGAGATAGCAATTCAAATCTCTGTCTTTGCTTTTCCCAATCCTCAGGCCCATAAGTAAGTTGCTTCTTAAACTGAATCAATGTCTCTTTTTTCTCAATTAAATCCTCTTCTTGCTGCTTATCTAAAAGGAATAACCATCCCCTCCTTTCTTGAAACAAATCCTCTTCCTCCACTCCATAGATGAACTGTTTATCAAGCAAGATCCATTTCCCTTTATTCTCTTTATTCTCAGTACTGTCTTCTTCTTGTTCTTGTTCTTCTTCTTGTTTAGGTTGCACTATAAAATATTCAGCAGTCGGTTGTAATTCAGTTTCATTTGGAAGAAAGAATCTGGTTAATATTTCTGTAATGGTCTCTTTCAGTATTGCTTTAATCTCTTTCACTATTACACGCCTTAATGCAAAGGTTAAGACGGTTTATTTGGACTCAAATTATATTGCAAGTAAAGAAGAGAGACTTATTATTTGGAAGGGAGGCGTCGTTATGGAGGTTTACCTGGTTAAAGAAAAAACCTAGAATTCGACTGAAGGAGTGAAATTTAAAACTGTATGCAGGAATTATGGGTAATTCAAAATTATGGACTGATTTAAGGACTAAGATTATGAGTAAGATGTAAGAGAAGATGATTAATGGAAGATATAATTAAATTGATGAAGAATGTATTTGTTCTGAAATGATCTAGGTTTGACATTAGATTGATTGATTGAATGATGGGATAGATAAGCATTATGTGATTTGATAAGGTTGAAGGAATGTAAGTTAGAAATGGAATAAATAGATTGTATTTGTTATGGAGGTTTATTTGACAGATGCGAAAGCCCTGAAGTCGATTGAAGAAGTGAAATTTAAAATTAAATGTAAGGAATTAAGGCTAATCTAAGATTAAGGGCTGAATTAAAGACCAATTTTATAAGTAAGATGTAAGAGAGGATGTTTAATGGAAGATATGATATTATTTGTTTATTTTTCTAAAAAGATGAATTTTTTTTATTGTTTGGGCGATTTTATATAACCTCTCAATGGATTGAAGTGATTTAAGGTTTGACTTAGATTGATGGTTTAGATATGTAAATGAAAATTATTATTCTTAACAAGATGATTTGTTTGTTTTGTTTAATGGATTGAAATGTTTTAGAGATTGTATATAGTATATAGCTTAAAATTCTTGTTAGGATTATATAATAATTTTGTTTGATGTAGTGGGTTTTCTTTTATTTTACCCTGTACTCACTCTGGGAAGTCGGGGGGGGGAGGGTTAGGGAGGGTTTATAATTTTATATATGATGTTTTCTCAACTGTAATTGGGGTGGATGTAAGAATATGTAATTACTGTCATTAAGGGGTTGCTCGGGTGGCCTCTGGGCACCACATCTGTTGGAAAGAGGAAGGAGGAGTGAAGGCTGATGTAAGTGGAAGTTGATAAGAAGGGGGAAGAGTGGGATGGAGATAGGGAAGGAGGGAGGAAAGTAGAAAGAAAGTAGAAAGAAAGTTGGTAAGAGGGGGGATGAGTAGTAGAGAAGGAGGGAGGAAAGTAGGTAGTTAGTTGGTAAGTGAGGGGGGAAGGTTAGGGTCGGGGGGGATGTGGTGGTGGGGGTACCGAGCAGTAATGCTAATTGTGTGGTATGATTATTTTCAGTTGAGTTATTAGTATTAGATGTATTGAAAAATGTATTTATGTTTTGTTTATGGATGATTGTTTATTTTAACACTATGATTTGATTTGAGTAGTTTTTTCTTTCTGTAAAAATTAAAAAATTAATAAAATATATTTTCAAAAAAAGAAGAAGAAGAGACTGGACAGCCATTTGTCCGAAATGGTATAGAGTTCCCTGCCTGAGCAGGGGGTTGGACTAGATGACCTCCAAGGTCCCTTCCAACTTTATTATTATTATTATTATTATTATTATTATTATTATTATTATTATTATGACTCCCCTGTATAATCCAGAAGTGCTCCTTGTTTTTCATCAGTCCTTCTCATTAGGCCTAGATAGGTATCACTGTCCGTCGTTAAATTAGGAACATGATGGTTAAGTGAATCTGGCTTCCCTATTGTCTTCGCTTGTCAGAGAGTTGCAAAAGGAGATCCCGTGACCCCGGGACTCTGAATTTTGATCACACGACCCTGGGAATGCTGCAACGGTCCTAAGTGTGAAAATGGTCATAAGGCACTTTTTTCACTGCCATTGTAACTTTAAACAGTCACTGAACTAATGGCTATAAGTCAAGGATCTCCTGTGTTTATTATTATTTTTTTAATCTTCCCAATTCTCTTACTTGGTCTAAAGGCCTCTCTGAAAAACCAGCAGATGGCTCCCTGACGGATCCAGGATGATTCGAGAAATGGGGCAGCAGAGAAACAAACGAAAATAATCCGACAGAGAGCAGCAGCCCATCATCCTTTGCATGATTCCCTTGCCCTGTGTGACTGAGACCCTCCTTCCTGCTCTTGCTTTGGCCTCCCAGAAATAGGTTATCAAATCCCCCAGCTGCAACCCTCCTGTTTTGAAAAGCAAAGGAACTTTTAAAAAAAAAGGTGGAAGAGAAAATGACGAGCAGCCAAAATGTTAAAGCAGGCTCCATTAATATCCGTGGAAAAAAAAATGGGGCCGTCCCAACCGTGCTGGTGTTTTTCAGATCTGGGTCTCTGTATCAAATGAGGCTTTGCTGGGTGAAGGTCAGGTAAAAAAATTGAGGCTAACAGAAGAAAATAAAAACCACTAGGGTTTGTTTAGCGAGGAGGAGGAGGAGGAGGAGGAGGAGGAGGAGGAGAGGAAGAAGAGAAGAGACAAGCAAGCAAGTAAACAAGCAAGCAGAATTGTATGTGTTAGATTTGTGCAGGTTTTTCCTCGGTGTGCATTTACATCTCTGGTGTCTGTGCCTGGGATGAGATCCAGGTAATTGCACAGACGCCTCTTTGAACAACTGCGCACTGCAGTCAAGCAACGCAAGTGATCCTAGGCACTTGCAACAACAGCCGCCAGCCTCTCTCGTGGGCACTGAGGGATTGACCCACAGCCGTGCGGGATCCCTGCTACAGCAAAAGGGAGATGGTGGTAGGAAGGAGGAGAGGCTGATGTGGATAGCGGCAAGGATAAAATTGAAGACAGGATTTGAGCCCCTCGTTCTGGGCACCAGCCAGATTAAGGAAGAGGGAGAGAGAACAAGTGGAGGCACATGCTGGAGTGGAAAAGAGTTGGCGAAGGATGCGAAAAGGAGGAGATAGCTGCATGTTCAGTCTTCATGCTTGGTTTCCTTTATCGTCAAGGCTTGGGATAATCTCCGAAGGAGCTGGGCAGTTATAAAACGGGGAAAACAAATAAAGAGATAGAAATAAAGGGATGTCCAGCTCCTGTTCTTAGCCCTGATGTTTCTTCACAGCCATCTTCCTCTGAGGCCGTGCTCCCTGCTCAGGAAAGGTCCTGCAGACCAGTTGGTTGTGTTCGATCATGGTTAAGAAAACCATGGGTTAGGACGGCTTGTAAACCAGGTCTGAAGAAGAGGACATTCTGGTTAAGCAAGATCCTTGCTTAACATTTTTCATTCTGAGGACACACGTGGCTTTTTGTGATCCAAGAAGCAAGTGAAGCCAGGGCCTAAGAGACCAGGCTGAAATCTAAGTGAGATGAGATTGGATTGATATTAAGATTAGTTAATTAAATTAGTGAATTAAATAGGCAGGATTAATATCCTCAGGTGGGTCATTTTTCCCACTTCTATCACATTAAAACTACAGCTCAGCTATAGCTTTTGGAACGTTTATTTATTGCTGTTTTCTTGCAGGTGTGTGTGTGTGTGTGTGTGTGTGTGTGTGTGTGTGTGTGTGTGTGTGTGTGTGTGTGTGAAGGAACCTCTTTCTATTTAGGATTTGGGAGAAGGTCATGAATGCCAGACACCATCACTGATGGGTGTGCTCCATTGTAGGAAGGAAAAACTGATCTTCTGTCTGTTGTTTTGGGGGAAATGGACCTCTGAGCATATTTTCTCCATTCTAGGGGTCTCCAAACTTGACAAATGTAAGACCTGTAGACTTCAACTCCCAGAATTCCCCAGCCAGCATGGCTGAATGTGGAATTCTGGGAGTTGAAGTCCACAGGTCTTCAAGATGCAACACAATAAAGACCAGCAGGAAATCCAGCATTGTACATGGAAAATGGATCTGGGCTTCATTGCTAAAAGATCTTTGGGAAAAGCAGGAGCAGAAAAAGTCTTATCTTGGATCTAACCAAAGGCTTAGCTAACCTGGCCTGGCATCTTCTTTCTCCTGAAGTTTAAAACGTTGCCGCTACTTTTGGTGTTCAGGACAAAAAAAGGGGGGGAGCAGACAGGAGGGCAACACTACCACCTCCCCATCTTGCTCTCATCAATGCTGGAAGTAATATTTAGCCACGATTACGGGGAGCCTGGATATTACAGCCATTTGTTTTGCAAGGGTTCATGCTGGCTGGGGAATTCTGGGAGTTGAAGTCTTATTAAAGCTGCCGAGTTTGGAGAGTCCTGCTTTGCTCCATGTAGGCAGGCAAACATTTTGTCCTGTTTGCAAAACTGCTAATCGAGGGGGCTGCCGTCTGGAAGGCTGAGCCATCTGGTCTGTGAGGAAGGGGGGGGTGTCATTGGTTTGAACCAAGGGGAGGACTAGTAGCCCCATCCCCTGCCGAAAGAAAACCTCTGGGCTTGGTGCCATGGAGCAGGTGGGGGAACTTGGCAGGCGCTGTCTATCAAGCTGGTCTTGGGAGGGGGATGAACAGCCGCCATAGGTCGCTTTTTCAAAAAAACCATCTGCCTCACCATTTTAGAGGGTTATTTTTATGCTTTCATTTTGTAACACGGCGTAATCTGTTGGAGTTGTTTTGGAAGAGGGCAGGCTTTGGAAATGGAAGCAGGCCACTTTTGCAAATTGGCTGCCGCTGTGAGCCACAACAGACGACCCCCCCATCCCTCGGGAAGTCCTCCTTCCCTGCCCTGCAGAGCAGAGATCCCCAACCTTTTGGGCACCAGGGACTGGTTCCATGGGGAGAGGCTTTCCCACGGACCGGCGGGCGCATGGTTTTGTGTGCTGCCTGCATCTCGCGGATGGGGCTTCGTTTGTTTATGTGGACCGGTTGGTGGCTGGCAAGCCTTGGACTGGTAGTGGTCCACAGACCGGAGGTTGGGGACCCCTGCTGTAGAGGAGACCCCATCAGGCACAGCTCAATTTGCAGGTTCTGCTCTTTGGAGTGGCTGGACTTGCACACCACAATGCAGCTAGTCCTTGACTTAACAACAGTCTGTGTAGTGAGTTACAATGGCGCTGAAATTATAACGGCACTGAAAAAAGCGATAGTCCTCAACTTACAACCATTCATTTAGAGACTTCAGTTACCATGGCACTGAAAAAAGTGAGTTATGACTGTTTTTCACACTTGTAATCATTGCAGCATCCCCGTAGTCGCATGATCAAACTTGAGATGCTCAGCAACTGGCATGTACTTATGACGGTTGCAGGGTCCCGGGGTCACTTGATTCCTGGCTGAGGAATTCTGGGAGTTGAAGTCCATAAGTCTTAAAGTGGCCAGGTTTGAGGACCCTTGGCCTAGGCCAGGGGTCTTCAAACTTGGCCCTTTTGTGACTTGTGGACTTCAACTCCCAGAATTCCTCAGCCAGGCATGCTGGATGAGGAATTCTGGGAGTTGAAGTCCACAAATCATAAAAGGGCCAAGTCTGAAGACCCCTGGCCTAGGATTATGCAACTCTTTAAACAAAATATTTGTTTTTCCAAGTCTTCATGGATACTTCCTATCTATCCTATCCTATATAATGCATTCTCCTTTCATCTTTAAAAGTGGCCATTTTTACAGAAATTTTAAAAGTGTCCCTGACTGCATTGGTCTTTTTAATGTTACTAATGCTGTTTTTCTGGGGCTAGTGTAGTATTGTGTACGAGTCCATCCTCTTCTCCCATTTAACATTGTAGGAATGATTCACACAAACATGCCAATGTTGTCCTAGCAATTATCACACTGTTTTCTCAAATGTGACAACTTTTAAGACGTGTGGACTTCAACTCCCAGAAGTCCCCAGCCAGCCGATTTCACACCTGGCGTGAAATTTACAAATTCGGCCACCTTTTTATCACAGCAAGGGGGGCTTGCTGATACAGTCGGAAGGTTGGAGAAGCACAGGCCAGCTGAGACATCAGCTAAGAATGTGACAGTAAATAATTACATGGCAATTTTGCACTAAGAATCCTGATTGCTGTTACGTCATCAAGCCTCTAAACTCTGTATACTGTGGTTAATGAGGCACTGAGCAAAATAAGAGCTGCACAGGATTGAATGATTTTCTTGGGCACAACCTGGGCAAGTGGTAAGATAAGTAGAGGGAGTCAAGCTATTCTCCAAGGCGCCTGAAGGCAGGATGAGAAGCGACGGATGGAAACTAATCAAGGAGAGAAGCAACCTAGAACTAAGGAGAAACTTCCTGACAGTGAGAACAATTAACCAGTGGAACAACCTGCCTCCAGAAGCGGTGAATGCTCCAACACTGGAAGTTTTTAAGAAGAGACTGGACAGCCATTTGTCCGAAATGGTATAGGGTTTCCTGCCTGAGCAGGAGGTTGGACTAGATGAACTCCAAGGTCCCTTCCAACTTTATTATTATTAAGAAGGCTGTGTGAATACTAAGCAAGGAGAAAGCTTATTTTACCCTCACCCAGGAAGCTATTTGGAGAGATACCACCACCTTCGCCGTCTCCATACACACACTTGAAATGAAAGAAGAAGAAAAAATAGAATTTTGGGTCTCAAAGCAGTCCACATTGTTTTGCAGAATCACCCCGATTCTGCCATAAATCAAAACCACCAGAAATCAAGAGCCCAAAGTTGAAGTGGAGAAGAAGTAAGGCAAAGCAAGAGAAAAGATAGACTCGGATCAAAGAGAAAAATCCAGAAAAGGATCTGCAAATGGATCAAGAACAGAGAAATAAAAAAAGAGAGATAAATAGGTTAAAAAAAAAGACAAAATACAAAGAAGTAGCTTCTAATCGTCTTTACAGTGTTATTAAAATTTTATCCTCTTTAAGGTTACATCATAATTCCCGCCTTTCTCTAATCTTACCCTTTCTAATTATCAAAGCCAGAAATCGCAAGTTCATTTTTTCTGTTTTCAGCAAAAAGTCCATACAATAAAGGGTTTCCAGTCACTGACAAAGGTCGGTGCTGTCTTTCTAATTCAGTGTTTCTCAACCTTGACAATTTTAAGGCATGTGGACTTCAACTCCCAGAATTCCACAGCCAGCGTTGCTGGCTGTGGAATTCTGGGAGTTGAAGTCCACATGCCTTAAAATTGTCAAGGTTGAGAAACACTGGTCTAATTAGAGAAAAGACAGTAACGACATTTGTCAGTGACCGACCCAGATTGGATCCTGCGTTACCGGTATTCTCAGGAGTTCAGAAGTTGAGAGAAATTAGGATCTTCCTGGGAAAATAGCAGTATTCTGGAAAAAGATGAAGGGCCGCCTCACCACACCTGATGGACTTGCAAAGAAGCCAGAACATTTTAGGTTCAAATACAGATCATAATACAAAGAGTTTAAAGACTTAATTTATTCAACTGAAACCAGAGCTTTTCTTGCTTGGATTAATGGACCAATAATTGGAAAAGATTTACAGACCATTGTTTGGAGGAGGAACAGGGTGAAGGTGATGAAATTTGCAGAGAAAGCAAAATTGACCTGTTTAATTAAAGGGTTTTCAGTCACTGACAAATGTCGTTATTGTTATTTTCTCTAATTAGAAAGGCAATAACGACCTTTGTAAGTGACTGGAAACCCTTTATTGTATGGACTTCCTTCCTTCCTTCCTTCCTTCCTTCCTTCCTTCCTTCCTTCCTTCCTTCCTTCCTTCCTTCCTTCCTTCCTTCCTTCCTTCCCTCTCTCCTTCCTTTTCCTAAGGGTTCAGTTATCCTCCTTCCTTCCTTCCTTCCTTCCTTCCTTCCTTCCTTCCTTCCTTCCTTCCTTCCTTCCTTCCCTCCCTCCCTCCCTCCCTCCTTCCTTCCCTGGTTATCCATGTGCACAGATAAGGGTCTTGGCACCAACCCAGGTCTGGCAGTTAAAAGCAGAAACCTGCATTGTAAGCAGTAGTTAAGAAGCAATTCGGTCTGAGAAGAATTTCTCAGCACTGGAACTGTTCAGATGTGACCAAAGCTGAAGACAGGGAAAAACCAGAATCTGGTGAGAAACTAATCAAGGAGAGAAGCAACCTGGAACTAAGGAGAAATTTCCTAACGGCGAGAGCAATTAACCAATGGAACAACTTGCTTTCAAAAGTTGTGGGTGCTCCATCACTGGAGGCTCTTAAGAGGAGATTGGTCAGCCATTTGTCTGAAATGGTCTTGGGTCTCCTGCGTGAGCAGGGGGCTGGACTAGAAGACCTTCAAGGTCCCTTCGAACTCTCTTATTCTATGTTCTATGAGATGTTGGCTCCATTTACAAGACTAGTCTCACATCTCATGCCTTTGTGCCCTTCCTTTTTCGAACTCTACTGAATGTTACGCAGATTAATTGTATCTAATTTATGCACATCTGGAAAGATTGATAGCCAGTGAGATGAGTGTTAAGAGTGCTTTCTTATTTACTGAAGTGGAGCCCTGTGCTTCCTCTCCATGGCACGCAAAGCAGTTGAATATGGATATGCAAGGCTGTCTGGCAGACAGTGACAGTCAGAGCAAAGGTGGTGCTGAACATCAGAAGTTCCGCAGATCCAGTGGCCCGTAGAATGCCTTCCACAGCACAGAAGTGAAAGCGGGCAGAGGACCAAGAATGATTGTCAGAACAGTGGCAGATCTTAGCCAACCTTGGTTGATCTTGCTGGAATGCAAGGAAGGAACCTGCAGGTATTTGGATGGAAGACTGTTGGAAAATTCATCACCCCCCCCAAAATTCCCAACTTCTGATAGCCAGATTCACTTAACAGCCGTGCTACCAACTTAATAAAAGTAGCAAAGTAGTAAAATGGGGCAAAACTCACTTAACAGACGTCTCAGTAACATAAATTTTGGGCTGAATTGTGGTCGTAAGTTGAGGACTATCTCTATAATAAAACGGAAGTCCCTATTGGTGTGATCTTGTAGACCTTGAATTTAGACATGTATGTTTCTATTTGCAAAATACGCCAAGATGACCTCAGCAGCTTTCTTGAAATACAAGCCAACTTTGTGTGCAGAGCCTTCCCCACCTCTCCCTCCCTCCCTCCCTAACCGTCTATCATCTGCCCTGCCCTGTCTCTCTCTCCAAGAGAGAATGGCTGAGTAACTCAGGATGATTGAGGGAGATTTTGCTCCTTTCTCTGGCTGTGATAAGCAGGAGATGGGAGGGAAAGAAGCGAGATGGAGCGGGGCCAATGAAGGGTGAGAGCAAGCAAGGGCTGTGATTCAATGGAGAACGTAATTGACAGCACCAGGCAAAACCATCTCTCTGGGTTGGCCCCTCTGCCATCCTCAAACAGCAAATAAAAACAATTAGTGATTCACGGAAGAGTTGAATCGTTTCGTTTCTCGGCTCTGGGCTCGAAGGAGAGACTGCAAAGGATCAGCATTGGAAGGTTAAAAATAAGAGGGACCAGATGTGCAGCATTCTGCTATCATCAAGCAGAATAAGAGTTCAGTTCTCCTTGGGGGGGGAGACATAATTTAATGCTGTAAGATGCTCAGAATCACTTAGAACTGAGATGGGTGGCAGCTAGATAGATATAGAGAAAGCTAGATAGCTAGATGGATGGATGGATGATAGATAGATAGATAGATAGATAGATAGATAGATAGATAGATAGATAGATAGAGATAGATAGATAGATAGATAGATAAGAGACACAGCCAACTTGCCATGGGACAATTTGCTACAGGACAAGAGTTACACTAATACCAAAGAAGTGGTGGAATAAAACAATGGTGAACAGAAAGGAGGGGAAAAAGTGAAATGCGAATGACAAAAATGAATTTTTTAAAAATTACTTTAAATACTTGAATTGTTGAATTGTCCCGTGATGCTGAGAGTCGTCCTTGGTGAGTTGGCCATGGTGAATTGGCCACATCCAATTGTCCCATTCTGAGCATGCTATGTGCAGCCGCTAGACTTTCAATTGGCCTGTTACGTTGTCTGAACAGAGCCACAACTACACTGCATGGTAACATTAATACTAGTATTAACTTACCTTGAACAAAATCCTAGTCTTTTAAATACACTAAAAATTGAATGTTTTTTTTCCCCCAACTACAAAGGTAAACCTGGTAGGGTAGGCAAGACGGGTTGTATGACGTGTGTGAGTTCCGGCACCTTTTTTTTTTTAACAAAAAAAAGCACTCGTGTGATATGAATCCTACTTGTATAATTTACAAACGGCGATCTCTAAATGGTAGAATTAAGGGAGCTGATAGGAGCTATTTAGAGAAAGGATCACAACACCTGATTTAGAGCATCAAGACCCTTCTAAATCAAGAGTCATTGTTTCCGTTCTCCAGTTGCTCTTCTTAGGAAATTCCTCATTCAGTTGGATTTATCTGTTTTCCTGTAATTTAAATCCATTTTTTAGTGTTCCTCCCTCCAGTGATGAAGCACTCATAACTTCTGAAGGCAAGCTTGTTCCACTGGTTAATTGTTCCCACTGTTAGAAGTGTCTCCTTAATTCCAGGTTGGTTCCCTCCTGGATTAGTTTCCGTCCATTACTTCTTGTCTTGCCTTCAGGTGCTTTGGAGAACAGGTTGATCCCCTCTTCTTTGTGGCAACTCCTCAGATATTGGAACCCTGCTCTCCTGTCGCCCGTAGGCCTTCTTTTCTCTGCTCTAGCCATACCAGCTCCTGCAATCGTTCTTCGTGTTTTAGTCTCTGTTGTGACAAGTTTTTATGATAAGCGTTTTCTGTTACGACAGAAATTATTGCTCAGTTTAAAGTAGTTATTTGTTATAAAGTGGGTTGCTTCTTTTCCTTTAAAAAGAAGTGTCTAAGATTCTGACACACCCTGGCGTGACCAAGGATCAGGATTCTGTCTCTGTAGATAACAGCAGCCTCTCCCCTCACTGTAAGCTGTTGAATACAGTAGGCCTGAATTAACCAAAAGCTTTGGAAGGAGGTGGGGTCCCAGTGTTGGCCAAGGGCAGGGGTAGGCAACCTTGGCTCTTTTATGACGTGTGGACCAGCCATGCTGAGGGGAAAGGGAGAGGTTTCCAAGCTGAGCCATGCTGGCTCAGGAATTCTGGGAGTTGAAGTCCACATCAAACTCGTGACATCACGTGACGTTGCGTGACGTATTGGGACTTTCCCCCCATTGTCGGCAATGGGGTGGGCACGGTTTCGATGTGACGCATCCGGCCCATGGGCCGGTGGTTTGACATGCTTGCCCTATACCATTTCAGACAAGTGGCTGTCTACATTAGATATTATAATGTAGAATGACAAAAATGATTTTTTAAAAAATTACTTTAAATACTTGAATTGTTGAATTGCATGTAATATATGCAATATATAGTCACATTCTCTATAGCTGTAATGTATAATAGTAATAGTATAGTAATAATAGTAATATATATTACTATTTTATGTATGATAGATAGATAGATAACTGTAGGGATGGATGGTTGGATGATATACACTGGATAGATAGATAGATAGATGATAAATAGATTGATTGATGATAGATAGATAGATAGATAGATAGATAGATAGATAGATAGATAGATAGATAGATAGATAGATAGATAGATAGATAGATAGAGTTTTTCTCTCTGTCTCTGGCTGGGGAATTCTGGAATTCTGAAGTCCCTCGATCTTAACGTTGCCAAGGTTGATGAATCAGTCTGATTTCACACAACATTTTAAAGCCGAATTGATCCTTTTCTTGGCTTACACGATAAACTTGAGCCATAAAATAACAAAACAGGCTGGGTTCACTCCCCCTCCCCCAATTAATGCTAACCCACACTTGCAGCGAACGATGGATATGTTTGGAGAAGAAATGAGCGTTACAACTTAGGAAAAGCTGCTCCTTGCCAACATTTGTGCAACCTGTTACTTGGGAGCCATTCTGTGAGTTGGAACTGCTGATCTTCTCTAATCTCCAGAAAACCAGAATGTGACTCCTCCCATCTTGGACAGCCGGCATCTGCAGATAAAGGCCTGCCCCTGCTTAGCCTGAAGAGTTTGGGTTAGTAGAGTCTTGGCTGTGTAAGTGTGCAAACAGAAAGGGTGTGCGAGAAAGGGAACATGATGTCCAGTTTCAAGTGGCCCTGGAGGGTAAGTATCTGGGTCATGGGATGGTAGTTTTCAGTTTTGTCCTCAGCCATCACGTGGTTGGATGGACTTTAG
Organism: Bothrops alternatus; assembly: GCA_034064705.1. Taxonomy (NCBI): domain Eukaryota; kingdom Metazoa; phylum Chordata; class Lepidosauria; order Squamata; family Viperidae; genus Bothrops; species Bothrops alternatus. The sequence continues at coordinate 1,605,029 of JARGCV010000242.1, forward strand.
TTTTCCTTAGCTGCTCTGAAACAGTGTAATTAGCAAACCCTGGTTTACAGAAACACATTTTGACTGAAGCTAGTAAATTGCAATCTTATTGCAGTATTTCAACCCAGCCTTATTCAATCTTTTCTTCTTTTTTGGGGGGGGGGAGGTAAGAAAAAGATAGAAGATATGAAGACCTGGAAAGCTACCAGCGTATAGCAAGAGTCAGTGACTGAAGGCATCCCACAAAAAAAAAAGGCATTTTGCTTCTGGGTTGAAGTAGACCGTAGCAGTTCGATGTCCGTGGAGATTCTCAGTCACCCAGATCATGGTTGTCCCAAAGATGCTTTTTCAAAGGCAACTGGACTTTCTTATTTATTTATTTTGTGAAGCGTTTTGCTTTTTGGATGAGAAATGAAACATTTTCAAAGAAAAAAAAACCGAAGTCTGGTTTCCTTTTGGAAAAGCACCTTTGGGACAATAGCAGTTCACTTCTGCAAATTTATTGGCCAGGTTCATGTCTTGAATTAAACCAGTCTGAAACACGGTTTGTTGAATATGTCACAGAGGCTCCATTTAGGCAGCTTAAATTAAGCCATGGATAGCAAAGCAGTGTTTGGATTCTCAAATGTTAAACCAAGATCAGCTTTGTCACGGCTTCAGTGTTAGTTGTATGAACTGGAAAGGGGCAGGATTGGTTCCTACCTCACACTAAGTCCTTATTTGAATCATGGCTTGCTGACTGAGCTACACTTGGTTGGATGCGCAATTACTAAACCATAATTCATGCTTTACAAACTGCAGCTGCCAACTTTGCAGAGTGCGTTCACCTTAAACTAAGCCAATGTCTGTAGGTTTTGCCCCTCTTCCTTCTATTCAGCGGTGGGGCCTGATCCTGACACCTTTTAGCTGGCGAATTCTAGGAGCTGAAGTCCACAAGACTGAAAGATGCCACGGTTGGACACCCCTGTATTACACCAAATAAACTGAGGAGAAGGGTTGGAATTAATTTGCAATGAGTAGGATCCAACAATTTCAGCTCGTTTTGACTTCTCTTCCAAGGTCCCTGATTGGTCTTTAGAGTAAAAAAGGTGGGAGGCAGGAGTTGAGTGATACAGCCTATCCAGAGATGCTTTGGAGGACAAGGTAGCAGACCCCAATTATTGCACCCTCTTTCCTTATTTGTCTCCTAAAACAGGAGCCCAACTCTCTGGGACATTTCTGAAAATGGCAGGAAAGCCATTGGTTGCTGTTGGTTCCATTTGGCAATTGAGGAGCCAAGGGCCATCCTTAAAGAGCCTCCTCTCTTCATGTTCAGTCTCTCAGTTGCTTCTCTCTCTTCGTTACCCAAGGGATGTCATTTAATCAGGATTCCCTGCCAAGAATAGCTCTTTTTTAATCAGCTCCTGCTGGTGTCATCCTGAAGAGTCTCTATCCACCTAGTCATCTTTTGCTGTCATTCTTGATAGCTAGTGACTGTCCTAAGCATCAGGATCTTCTCCAGTGACTCTTGCCTTTGAATTATGTGCTCAAAATATTTATATTGGAAATATACAAGGAGGAGTTTATTCAGCCCCAAGGTAACCATTTATTCAAAAGCACTTTGTTGAGGTCACTCCTTGATCCAACGCTCCTTCCTCCCACCCAGCTTAACAGAAAAACAGAATTGGAGGTCTTGTAGTCCAATCCCCTGCTCAAGCAGAGATCC